>CM075471.1:15450000-16050000 GCA_037950665.1 Hypophthalmichthys nobilis
AGGGAACACACACTTACGGTAACTACTTTCACTATCGCTGGCGTTAGATGTTACATGCTCTGAAACCATAAAAAGGGAAAATAAACACCAGAGACACAAACCTTGCAGGAATACGCCAGCAGATGGCAGTGTTAAGAACCTGAACAGGACGTGAGGCTTTGAAGCTGATCTCATTTCTCATTAAACTGCTTCCACTAAATGAATTTGGTAGTTTTAGTTGTATAAAAAAATTCAAATAATAGAACAGCCTCTGAATACACACAAGAAAGTCTCTCAGTGGGTCTTAACACAGTCATGGAGCTCTGAGCACTGATGGATGGAGGGGCTCCACTCCACCACCTAAAAGTGTATTAATGTAGAAGTCTAAGAAAGGACAGAAATACTATAAAAACATCCAGAAGACATGATGGAAGGTTGTAAATAACCTTCTTTCACATCAACCATGCTGATCTTAAACCCCTCATGTTCTGTTGTGACTTTACACAGCATTGTTCAAAAGTTTGGGATTTTTTGATGCATTAAATTGGTCAAAAGTGACAGTAATGACATTTAAGTTAGAAAAGATTTATATTGCAAATAAATGTAGTTCTTTTGAACTTTCTATTCATCAAAGAATCCTGAAATGTATAAATCTATAAATGTAATGTTTCCAACATTAATAATAACAAGAAATGTTTCTTGAGCAGCAATTAGAAATGATATTATTGATTATAAATGATTAAATAGTGATTTCTGAAAGATCATGTGACACTGAAGACTGCAGTAATGAATGCTAAAAACTGGAATAAATTACATTTTAAAATATATATTATTTTAAATTGTAATAATATTTTGCAATACTACTGTTTTACTTTTCAATCAAATACAAGCAACCTTAGAGAGCATAGAAAGAAATCTTAATGACCCCGAACTTTTGCATAATAATTGTATGTTAGTGGTTCAAGAGACCCTGATTATTTATGAAAAACATATACATATATATATATATATACACATATATGTTTTACATAAATAATCAGGGTCTCTCTCTCTCTCTCTCTCTCTCTCTCTCTCTCTATATATATATATATACATATACATATACATATACATACACACACACACACACACACACACACATATACATCCATACATACATTTAATATATAAATTCCCGTCACACTGTTTTAATATTTTTCATTTGACCAAGTATGAAGATATTATAGAAGTTTTATCACAAAGTAGACAACACTTTTATTGAAACTCAATATACTGTAGTTGAGTATTATCAAGTTAAAAGTTTGCTTATAATCAGTTCCTATTAGATTAAAACAGGTTACTATATCATCCTGACATGCTAAAATGGCCTTGAGGTCTCTCAGACCTCAAACAGAACATGAGGGTTAAATTACTTCTGACTACAACATTATTTGCATTTGACACATTTGTCCCTAAAAGTACATCAGTGCACATAACTTCCCAAAGCAGAATCACGGCGGTAACTACATTTTTACATATTCTGATGAAAATGTGAGTGGTGCCTGCTGGTGCAAAACTCGCTGCTCAATTACTAGGTTGTTGCAGGTGGTTTCCAAGGTATTGCCAAGCACTGCTAACTGGCAAGGCAAAAGATCCCACCCCCAAGCCCTGTTTCCCCAAGATAGATACATAGATAAATAGATAGATAGGGCTGCAAGACTTGGCCAAAAATGTATGATTATTTTGCCATATATTGCGATGACTTTAACACTACAAGTGACAATACAAAATTTCAATGTCTTAAATTCTTTACTTTCAAACATTCAAACTCTGAAGATTTTACTTTGGAGGAATATTTGTGAAATTCTTTGGAGGAATATTTGTGAATTTCCTCCTATCCACAAAAATGTTGAAAATTATGCAAATGTGAATTTAAAGTGAACCTAACACACACTGTGTTCCTAAATGCATGTTAAACTCTCAGCACATGCAGCGATGGAGTTCATGAGAAGCAGCTTTTACTGTGAACAAAGTCGCTCTGAAAACACAGTTAGGCCTATATAAGCTGCAGTAAACGCACTGTAAATGAACACAGTGCTGCTCTACACTCTGAAACATATCTGATATAACGCTATTTAAGTTTTATTTTGATAAATTGTGCAGCCCTATTTGTTTATTTTAATGTTACATTTGATTTTTCAATTAATTAACAACTTTTGATCAACTCACGAACCCCCGTTTAGGAAACCCTACCCTAAACCGAAGTATGAGCCATATTAAGCACCACTAATTAATGAAAGCATTTATAATGCAGATGTTAAGTGGAGTAGAATTGACTTGTCTTACACTGTGGTTAGGGCATAATGGACAACAAAGGACCTGAACATAGGGCTGATCTGCAAACTTTGGGCCAGATTTACTAAACAGGGTAAATTATCATGAGACTGCATTCCCATAAAAGCACAGATTGGAGTGGAAAGTTGTGCATGTGATATTCTGACAATGCGCAAATTAAAGAACACAGATGCAGCCGCTCATTTCCATTATGACAAATGCAATCTTACCAAGGGTAGCAATAACATATTCCTCTAGCATTCTAAATGAACACAAATGGAGAAAATTCTCTCACTTCTACCACGCGCCACTCTCTGTTCTTTGCGGTGCCTCCTCCTATAGCAGCAACTATTGCAGCATGTCAAGTGCAAAATGGATTAAAGGGTTAGTTCACCCAAAAAATGAAATTTCTGTCATTAATTATTCACCCTCATGTCGTCCCAAACCCGTAAGACCTTTGTTCATCTTCGGAACACAAATTGAGAGGGTCTCGGAACCACACATAGGCAGCAACGTCATTTGAACTGTTGTCATATGCAGCTGACGTAGTGAACGCAGTGCAGGCTTTCGTGTTCTATGTCAGAATGCTGACTCATTATTGGCCGGCTCCTGCGTCAGAATCACACGCATACGTCGTGCTGCTCACGTGTACAGCGTCGGCCAATACTGAGCCGGTGTTTAGATGTAAACAAGGCAGTGCTGCACTGCGTTTACTACGTCAACTACATATGACAACAGTTCAAATTGTTAAATAAAGTCGTTATTTTAGTTTTGTTTTTGAGCACAAAAAGTATTCTCAACGCTTCATAACATTAAGGTTGAACCACTGTAATCACATTGACTATTTTAACTTTTCTAGACCTTGAATGTGGTAATAACGTTGCTTTCTATGGGGGATAAAAAAAACCTCTTGGATTTCATCAAAAATATCTTAATTTGTGTTCTGAAGATGAACGAAGGTCTTACGGGTTTGGGATGACATGAGGGTGAGTACTTAATGACAAATTTAATTTTTGGGTGAACTAACCCCTAAGACATGCCTTTTTTGGGAGATGAATAATGCCGCAAATTCCAGTTAACTGACTACCGCAAACCTTAGTAAATCATGTTGCATGATTTATTTAAATACTCTCCTCTCATAATTTTTTGTTCTAAAAGACAAACTCCTACAAATGCATTTGCAATAAGGTCAGCAGAAATAATAACTGTCCATGCCTTTTCATCGCAGTGTTTCCTCTGCGTGTCTTTAGTAAATCCTGACAGTAGTTTTTAATGCCAAAAGAGGGTTTGCGCTGTCGCAAGCTGTTAGTAAATCTGGCCCTTTGTGTTTTATAGTCGTCTAGACGCAAAACAGGCTGCAGACAACACAATTCTAACTCAACATCACTGCTACGGGCAAGACAGTTTAATGGGGAATAATGGGAGTTTGGTGGAGCCGGATGGGGTAGACCTGCTATAGCCTTTGTGGACTTACTCAAGCCTTTGTCGTCACTCAGGTCCTGTGGAGCAGTCAGCAGAGAGCAAGGAACAGGAAAAAACCACAAAAATAACAATGATTACTGGAACAACATATCTGGTCTTACCGAAGAACATCGCTCCTGCCTTGCAACAAACCCAAATATGGAGACTTCAGTGGTCTTCAACAGACATTTTGTCCTTACATCATCTCATATTGATGCAGAAGGGATCAATCAAATTTCCTGTCATGTTTAGGGTTGTTGCAGAAGCAGCAGTTTTGTTCAGAGGTGTTGGTGTGGCGCATGTGCCACTACCCTGTCCTGCACACGTCCAGTGCTTTTCTGTGA
Source organism: Hypophthalmichthys nobilis (assembly GCA_037950665.1). Classification (NCBI taxonomy): domain Eukaryota; kingdom Metazoa; phylum Chordata; class Actinopteri; order Cypriniformes; family Xenocyprididae; genus Hypophthalmichthys; species Hypophthalmichthys nobilis. Next base: position 15,454,098 of record CM075471.1, read on the forward strand.
CCGCGGCCAATGTACTTACGGTCCATATCGCTTGTTTCCTGTTCGCTGGGGTCCTTGTTCTTGTAGAAAGTGAATTTTCGCGAAAAGAGGTTCTTTTTACGCTTGTCATTGAATGACTGCTGAGAAGGAGAGGGAGGGATGGAGGGAGGGAGGGAGAACAAAAAAGGAAGAACAGATGGAATGGTGTTGGGTGTCTAGTTCAAGTATGAAAAAATGCCCAACTTAACAGATGCCCATGTTACTGACTCTGTGGCTACCTCCATCCAATACATTGATGCTGGAATGACAGAAATCACTAATGCTAGAACTTATAAATAGACATGAAACCAGGTATTGAATTGGAGATGGCAACAGACACAGAGTTTATGAGGGATTACTGGATATCAGATAAACTTAAAGGGTAGTTACCACAACCAAAGTCAGCAAAGTGGGTTCAAAGCACAAGGGACAAACTCAACGACATGCAGCCCTCGAAATTAGTTAGTTGATTAAAGTTAGTGATTGGAAATGATCAAAGGGTTCGGACGGGAACAAAGCTACAATAAGCGCAAAAGACAAATAGATGGACAGAAAGTGAAGAGCAGTTTGACATCAATGGCAAGCGCATATATCTTTTTGTTCTCTGAAACGTTCATGCACTCATGCTGCATTAGTGAATGCAGTTGAAAATGATAAGACAGTGAAGAGTGGATGATGAGTTGATCCGGTGCAGGAGATGTTTGCTAAACACAATACTGCTGCAAAGACTAAAGAGTTATAATCACTAGGGCTGGGCAATATTGAATTTCCACAATATATTCTGTGGTGATTGAAAATTAATGAACATTGTGAATATCGCAATGATTTTAAGGTGCTTTTCATTTGAGCATTACATTTTTTAAAGATGACATCATTAGATTGGTTTTACAGTGCTTTCTTGTCTCAGAATATAGTAAACTTTATTAGCAATCTGTGTTAAAGTAAGATTGATTTATTTATGTGAATCAGGTCAAACTGTCATTACAATGAATCTATTCATAACTGATTTAATGATGTTTGCATCATTCATCTAAGATCATTCACATTGTGGGATATTTCTTATACTAAAATCTGCTAGTAAAAATATCATATTAGTGTTTTCTTTGTGTTATTGTGTTATATTAGTGGAAATACATGAAAAAAATCATTGTTTCTGTGAAACACTGTGTCGAACACTTTTTAATCTACAATGGCTGTTCATTTGAAATTATGGTTCTTTTGAAAAGATTATTAAGACTTATTAAGTCAGAGCAAGTACACAAATACTGTGATATATTGAATGTCATCAAAATGCTGAAAATTATTTAGATATACAGTCAAACCAAAATTTATTCAGACATCTTGAACATTTCATTCATTAATACAGTTTATTCACTACTTTTAAAAAAAATGGTAATAAAATATGACAAGATCTCAGAGTTAAACTGTATCAGAAAAAAATAATCTTAATTATTTCAGCAAAACATGGTCAGGTCAAGGTGTCTGAATAATTTTTGGTTCCAAATTTTTATCAATTTACTGGTAGTCCACTGTATGAAGAATTTTTGGATATAATATGTCACAGTTTACTTTATTTTGCTATCCTCACTTACATAAATGAACTATAGTATCCTGCACCCACTAATAAAAATATATCAAAAATATCAAAAAATGTTTGAATAATTTTTGGTTTGACTGTATATACTGTATACACTGTATTCAAAAGTTTGGGGTTGGTAAGATTTTTAAATGTTTTTAAAAGAAGTATCTTATGCTCACCAAGGCTGCATTTATTTGATCAAAAATACATTACAAATAGAAATAGTGAAATATTATTACTTATTTATTATTACTAATAATATTATTATTAATTTAACTTAATAACCATTTCTATTTTAATATATTATGAAAAAAGTCATTTATTCCCATTTAGCTGACTAGAAAGTTCAAAAGAACAGCATTTATTTGGAAAAAAAAAAAATGTTTTTTAGCAATGTAAAAATCTTTACTGTCACTTTTGATCAGTTAAATGCATCCTCGATGAACAAAATATATTATATATACATTTCTTTGCCATATCACCCAGCCCTAATAGTCACATGCTGTTAAGAATACTCAGATACAGTAGGAGAGAATTGTGAACAAACATACAGGATTAGTACACTACATTCAGTAAAGAAATTTTAATTCTTTTTGCAAATGGAAATTTCAAACAAGCATCTCATTCATAAAGAATGATTCATCACTTATATATATATATAGTACATCACTACTTTGTTAGAGTTTGAACTTGCCAGCTGTTAGTCGTCTTATGTGAGAACAGTTTTGGCTTTTGAAATGTCACACAAGAAAAAGGTGCAACAAAATGCTTCTAACGCTGAACATCTTATTAGCACTTTTCATCTAAAAATATCATAAAAATAACAGTGTTTCAGAATAGGCTACAAGGCGTGTTCATAATGTTTTCTGATTTCTGTCAGATTAAGGTTATGATGGCATGACTCCAAGTAAACCAAATGAAATTTTTACACAAAAGGCACATTTATAATGTATCAGTCTATAAACTGCTGCTGTTTAAAGCATTAAAAGCATGTTTGTGTCATGCCAGACATGGTAAATATTTGAGCAGCAAACACTTACCGCTTTGTCTCGAGACTTGGAGTTGAATTTGACCGTCTTTAACCTGGCTCTTTCTTTTCTCTCCACCCTGAAGAGGAAGGAGACAGAGAATGTAGGGCAAGTATTTTCACTGTTAATACACAAAAACTTCTTGGGTTCATTATGTACGTGTATAAACTAAATAAGTATGTTAAAAAATGTATGAAGCTCAAAACTTTTGCATATTGTAGCAAAATATATTTTGAGAAAAGTCTTGGAAAGTGATATACTTGTGATATGCAATGTTATCCTTAAAGAGTTAGTTCACCCCAAAATGAAAATTCTGTCATTAATTACTCACCCTCATATCGTTCCAAACTCGTAAGACTTTTGTTCATCTTCGGAACACAAATGCTTTTTTATGAAATCTGAAAGATGTCCGTCTCTCCAAGAACAAACATCTTCCGGAAGCTCAAACATGCAGCGTAACCAATGAGGTTCATTCTCATTTGTTACACAGCACGTCTTTTCATCATAAAAAGCCCATCTCTTTTTGAAGCATCAAAGTGTTCGGTGCAAAGGCAGTCAATGGAGAGACTGACATCTCTCAGATTTCATCAAAAAGATCTTCATTTGTGTTCCGAAGATGAACAAAAGTCTTACGAATTTCGAACGACATGAGGGTGAGTAATTAATGACAGAATTTTCATTTTGGGGTGAACTAACCCTTTAAAATACACTTTATGGACAAAAGTATTGGGACACCTGGCCATTACACCAACATGGACTGTAATGACATTGCATTCTAAATACATAGACATTAATATGGAGTTGGTCCCCAATTTGCAGCTATAACAGCTTCCACTCTTCTGGGAAGGCTTTCCACAAGATTTTGGACTGTTTTTGTGGGAATTTTTGCCCATTCATCCAATAGAGCATTCGTGAGGTCAGGCTCTGATGTTAAACAAGAAGGCCTGGTTTACAATCTCTGTTCCAGTTCATCCCAAAGATGTTCATTGGGGTTGAGGTCAGGGCTCTGTGTGGGCCAGTCAAGTTCTTCCACACCAAACTCATCCAACCATGTCTTTAATGGACCTTGTTTTGTGCACTGGGGCACAGTCATGCTGGAATAGAAAAGGGCCTTCCCCAAACTGTTCCCACAAAGTTGGAAGCATGGCATTGTGCAAAATGCCTTGGTATGCTGAAGCATTAACATTAAGATTAAGCATTAAGATTTCTCCTCACTGGAAATAAGAGGCCTAGCATAACCCCTGAAAAACAGCCACCAAACTTTACAGTTGGCACAATGCAGTCAGGCAAGTAACGTTCTCCTGGCATCCGCCACACCCAAACTCGCCCATCAGACTGCCAAACAGAGAAGCGTGATTCATCACTCCACAGAATACATTTCCACTGCTCCAGAGTCCAGTGGTAGCATGCTTTACACTACTCATCCACCACTTGGCATTGCACTTGATGATGTGAGACTTGCATGCAGCTGCTCAGTCATGGAAACCCATTCCATGAAGCTCCCGCCACACAGTTTTTGCATTTTTATTAATGCTAGTGGAAGTTTGGAACTCTTCAGCTATGGATTCAGCAGACCGTTGGCGACTTTTACGCACCATGCGCCATTTTCTTCACAAACGTTTCTAAATGCAGACTGCATGGCTAGGTGCTTGATTTTATACACCTGTGGCAATGGGTCTGATTGAAACAACTGAATTTAAAAAAACATCAGCACAAAAATTCTAGAAAAAAAAAAAAAAAAAAAATCAGTGAGATGGTGTTCATCTGCATGTGCACAGACCAACAATTAAAAAACTGATAACAGGAAGGAACATTGTTCACAGCAAGTTATTTGACACATGACAGTAATGTAGGATCTAGATGACCTCTAACCTCCAAAATCCAAATGTGAATTAACAGGAAATCTGATGCAGATCACATCATTTGTTTAAAATATATAGGATTATTTACAGAAACTTTCACAAAGAGAAATCCCAACATGTTTCTAAAAATACAGAGCACTGCTGGTTGTCCCCTGTGATCAGTTAGGAGACGAGAGGCAAATTTTTAGAATGAGGTGAGAAGTCAATTATCAACTTTCAATCAGCATACAGTTGGGTGGAGAGAATGAGAGAGAAACTCTCACAGCATCACACATCAGCGCTAAAGTTCAAGGCTCTAATTAGACTTTGTAATATCACATGACAGTAAACCAATGACTTTGAACAAAATAGAGCAGACTTTGTCTTGCTAAAGCTAATTTCATAGCTATCGTCTTTTGTGTCCTAAATACAATGAAATAATATTGTCACATTTTGTATAATTCAGCATTATTTTCTTCACAAATCTACACACTTTGATAAAACTTAATTGTGGTCAACATTTTTGGCTGTGGTAGAAATGACACCACGACTGATGGGCCATTGTAATTTGTATTATTTTAATTTATCATTATCACACAATAAATATTGAAAGTGTTTATGATTATTTGACTCTTTGTTGAAAGTCTGGGTCTGCAACAAGGGTAAAGCTAAATCTATACAAAAAAAGCATTACAAGTAGCAAAAAAACAAAAAGAAAACAGGATTTAACAGGATCTTCGGATAACAAAAAACAAAAAAAATCTGTTAGTTTTAATAAAAATTTAAACCCCTAGGGCATAAAAATGCTCATGACTGAAGAAATGCCCACATAGTTTTCAGTCTCCAGCTGCTGAGTCATGTTAAAAGCCTCATCACAAAGAGAGTAGACTTAAGAGCAGATACATTTACTTCAGCTGTCAGTTATGTACATATAGTCTCAAATATGATAAGTCCTGGATGCCATTGTGCAGATATACATGTGTGCTTATTCCTCATTATTAACAATTACTATGCACAATGAGTGATAACTAAACCAAAATGAAGAATGGCAGTGAATTGAATTGGAAGAAATTATAAAAGAAACAGAGGAAAGACTATGAGCTGTGGGTAATGTGGCATTAAATGCACAAATTGTTTTAATCATGGTAAAGAGGGTTAACTGAGCTATCTTTCTACAGTACAGTATGTTCTGGAATGCATGGGGGCATAGCCTACCTCTTCTTGCTGGGAATGACGCCCATCTCCTCCATCTCGCCATCTGGAGTCACATGCCGCGCCTGCCACCACTCCTCGTCCGAGGCATTCAGGACGTGTAGGATGTCGCCGAATCGGAAGTTCAGCCCCTGACTGGGCAGGCCCGAGTCTTTTGTTATGTCATAATCAAACAGGGCTCTAAAGGAGTAAGAATGTAGTAAGAATTGTTTTTCAGAAGAGAAGATTTTTTTTTTAAAAATGATAGAGCAAAGAAAATTATATAAATACTATACATGCCAATATATATAAATTTGGCACAAACATGATATTTCAGTCATATTAGAGTTAACACTTATCAGGCACAGTTAGCACAAGTCTGAAAATTACGTTGGAATATGAAAATGTATTTAACATAAAAAAAATAAAAAAAATAAAAAAACACTTCAGCTTTAGAGATGCAGTAGCAGCCTTTGTTTTAAAGGTCAGAGAGAAGGATAAAAATGGGGCATGCCAAACAAAATTATGATTTTTGGAATGAAACCTTTTCTAACATTAAAAGTGTAGAATAAATCATACCGATACAACAGCAAGAAAAGCCTCCAGACTCTGAACACAAAAGCTTCTATGAATTTTAAGCAACCATAAAGATATGGAAACCACAATTCTAAAAAGCCAGTCTTCCTAACTAATTTGCCCACAGACATTTTTTTTTTCTGAGATGTTAAGTAGGCCACTGCTGTTCTGTGCATGTGTGCATGTGCATTTAAGAGAACTGGAGCTGAAGTAACTAGCCGTCCAAGCTCTTGACTAGCTTATCTGTTTCCTCATCAATAATGAAGCACTTCCAGGCGGAAGCCAGGGCATGTGAGAAGCTTATGGGGCTTTAAGGAACATACAGACACCAAAGAACTCTTTAACCCTCAAAAGCACATGAAGAACTCCCCTTTAACTCTTCAGCAAATGATGCAGATAAATTCTGTGCGGCCTTAATCTGCTTAGAGGTGTATTAGGCGACATTTGTATCCTTATACAGTTGAAGCAGAGACCTTAAGTCATTATAGCAAAGGGCCTGTGGAATGCAGATTAAAAGCTCAGTCCGTGTAGATATATGGTTTTAATGGAATATCAGATCATAAAACTGAAAGGTCAAAATTAATTGTGCGTTATGACAGTCAGTGGGACAATTAAACAATTTTAAATGTATTTACTAGTATGAGAAGAAAATATCACTGATTAATGTCTTATATTGAGTCACGAAGGCCTATACATAACACAAGAAAAAGAAAAGTGGTAAGTCAAAAGGGTAAGCGGCTCTACATGTCACCGGTGTCCTAGTGAACCTTGACTTTGTGTCATAAAAATGCTGTGGTTTGCAGACATGCTGCAGGGAATATAAGCCAAATATGACTGCAGTTCTACCGGCATCTTTGTGTGATTTTAAACATCTGTCACAACAAGTTAAGTTGACATGGCCACAACAGTTAGTATAAATCTTTTAGAAACAACAACAAACTTCATCCTATAATGCAAAAGTTTGCAATAAACCATAGCAAACAGCCTCACACCAACATGCACTCTAAAGACAGGATGTTTATGGAAGCCCTTCGGCGCTATACATGACATAGCAACACAACAAATATACTCTTCATTTCCATCACCACTTGTTCCATTAATTATTCATTATATATCTATTTATTATGTTCGGTATGTCCTTCAGTTCCTGTCAGTTAGTTCACCCAAAAATGAAAATTCAGTCATTAATTACTCACTCTCATGTCGTTACACACCCGTAAGACCTTTGTTCATCTTCGAAACACAAATTAAGATATTTTTGATACCTTAATTTCGACGTGACATTAAAACAGTCGATGTGACTGCAGTGGTTTAACCTTAATTTTATGAAGCGACGAGAATACTTTTTGTGAATACTTCCGTGTTCTGTGTCAGAATGCTGACTCATTATTGTCCGGCTCCTGCGTCAGCATCACAAGCATGCATCGTGCTGCTCACGTGTGCAGCTTTGGCCAATACTGAGCCAGCATTCAGACGTAACATGGAAGCCTTCACTTTGCTTACTGCAGCAACTGCATAAGGATAATAACAGGGAAGAGAAGATATTGTTGAATAAAGTCTTTATTTTTGTTTTTGCGCACAAAAAGTATTCTTGTCGCTTCATAAAATTACATCACGTTGACTGTTTTAACGATGTCTTTAGTACCTTCCTGGACCTTGAAAGTGGTGGTTATATTGCTGTCTATGGACAAATCATATACCTCTCGGATTTCATCAAAAATATCTTAATTTGTGTTCCGAAGATGAACGAAGGTCTTACGGGTGTGGAACGGCATGAGCGTGAAAAATAAATCACAGAATTTTCATTTTTGTGTGAACTAACCTTTAGTTTCACTGTACTATTTCTAAAAAAGCATGCATAAATATATGCAGGGACAACATGCGCATATGGATTGAGCTCAATGTGACACAGCTGAAAAAAAAAATCACATACGATTTTAAATCAGTGAATACTGCATGCGTGTGTAGAGAATCCAGAGCCCAGGGGCTTTCGAATCCTCAAAATGTCAAAGCTATTCTCATTAAAACATAAGAATAGCAACCTGAGAGCTTAGGAATATATTTAAACAAAAGTCACATAAGAGGAAAAATTCAGCAGTAGTTTTACATTACAATCATCTATCTCTTTCCATCTAACTGTTACTGACAGGCTAGGCTAGGAGAGATGAACACAGGAAGGTGAAATGATTGACAATGGCTCCAAAAACATGGCAAACTCTCAGTCAGTACAGAGCCCTTCATGCCTCGCCTCAGTGTTACTGCCTGAAATGATGTGATTCAATCTACTGTGTAACCACTGGCCTGAATGTTCTGAGAGCAACAAAAAACAGGCACACTTCAGAGAATGACATGTTCACATAAGGGGCCGTCTATGATGTAATCGGCAGACAGAACAATGTACATGGAAAAAATAGGCTGGTCAAATATTAATGAAAGCCATAAGATGATCAGTTTTTAATTTTGCATGTGTTGTGAAATATGTGAATGTATAATTATGTATTTAGCATGTACAAACACTATATAACACAAAACACTATAAACACAAATGTTTCTTTTTTTCTAATGTATTGTTGTTGTTGTTTTTTTCCCTGTTTTTTCCCCAATCACACATTATATGATCAGCACTTTTTGGTGTGAAAAGCATTTTTTTTTTTTTTTTTTTTTTTACATATTTTTCACAATATTGGAAAACCAATTTTAAAATCACAGATTATATTTTAGATGTAAATATAATAATAAATATTATAATAATATTTTATATAAATATAAACAATTTTTAAATATAATATTAAACATTTTAACAAAATATTACAGATTTTAATACAAAATTAACAATATTTATATTTAAAAATAATATAATACAATGTGATTAATATGTGTCAAAAATGAGTTAAGCTTATAATATTTAAAGCAAACAAAATCCAAAATACATACTGTAGTAAAACTAAAGTTTTTGCAGAGGTGTGACAGTCCTGCGTTGATCTCTAAGATTAAGGATCTAAGCATGTTTGGTAGATCAAATGTAACTCGTGGTGATTAGAGGGAGCTCACCTGACATACAAGGTCCTCTTCTGACTAGTCCGCAAGGAGCCGGAGCCTGAACTAATACTGCTGTTCATCATCTGCTCCCGTAGATCATGGATTTTGGCTTCAAATCGACTGTACTCTGTTGGAAACACAGAAAAGTACATTACAAATGCTGTCCTGCTGAGAAGAGATAAACAACAAGGAAAAACACTTCAAACACCTACAGCCTCAGGGTGGATCGGTAATATTGATGGAGATGGGGAAGAAAAGTCAAAAAGATGTGTGGTTTAGATCCCCGTTTGAGGTTAGTCAAGTGTGAGCATTACAAATGCAAGCAAACTAAAGAGCTGACAGATGTATCAACATATGCACAGCTGTGCAAGCCATAAAGTGGTAGAGAGGATGGATATAGTCTGATATGTTTGAGAATTCTTATTTAATAAGATAGATCTGGTGAATTCATCATCCATTCCCAGGACTCCAACTGCATGAGGAGAGATTGTTCACGCTAGACTGAAACAGTGAAAATGTTCATGAATTATTCAGTGGTTTAACTCACATAGCGCTCCTGCTTTTTCCCTACGTACCTCAGAGGATGTAAAAAAAGACATTCAAGCTATAGGACACAAGCGATATGTTGACATTATAATTTGCACGAACAAAAGTGTCTTAATAAAGAGCTCATGACAGGTTTCAATCAAGAAAAAAGTAAGTCAATGAAATATGAGAAGAAAAAACAAAACTACATAACATACTTTTAATCAAGTCTGTTAAAACTCCTCTATAAAAACAAAACAAAATACAACTATTATATTATGCCACGCATATAAAAGACTCATTCAAAATTCAAATGAACAAGAAAACACTTCAATTATCCTTTCACCGAATAATTTAACACCATCTCGCTACAAATTAGCGTTCAAATAAGTAGAAAGTAAATCAGCATACTTACAGACTCTTTTCTCAGAGCCGTGCGGGAGTCTAGAGAGAGCGAAAGAGTTTGTTGAGCTGTTTTCTCCGTCTCTACCCCTCCATGTGAGTTCAATTGTGTTGTGGTGCTGAAGGACAGCTCCCAAATCACACACAGCTGCTCTCCCAGCGCGCAAATGTGTGTTTGAGCGCGTGCGTGCGTGTAACTTGCCTTAGTTGGACGCTTCCACGCAAAGCCTCTCTGAGCACCTACAGCACAGCGACATAACAGATGCTAATGGACTAAACAGTGCTTGAATTGCTCACTCACCCCTCCCTCTCTTTCTCTCTCTCTCGCTTGATCTCTCTTCCTGTTGAAGTCACAGCCCTAATGTTGGCTTGTTTAGCAAAAGACAATGCCTTCATTTCACCAAGCAAAACAAAGGAAGTAAATATGAACAGAGAGTGAGAGTGAACTAACAAAAGAAGATCTAAAAGAGCACTGAGGCATGTGATGATATTTGTCAGCAATGGAGGTTTGGTGTAAGCATGTGGGTTCTCAGGATATATTGGGTTACAGCAAATTTAGCCCGAGTGCACGCACAGTACACGTGGCTGAACATGTTGCTAATCCACAGGATTCATTTGGGAAAAGGATTTAGGCAGGCCAAGAATCACAAAAAAATACACATGGGCATTCCTGTTATGCTGTAACTTTTGTAAAATGAATAAAACGACGGTGTTGTATTTGGGTACTTCTATAAATATACATGATCTGGTGAAACATGCTATAAAAGTAATAGTTCACCTTAAAATTTACAAAACAGCAAGAAAATTAAGAAACCTAACAGGATGGTAATAAAGAGCTGTGGTTAATGTTACTTCATTATGATGTTTTATTTACTCTCTTTTAGGTGGAATGACAGAGACAAACTAACTAATATCACACTACATCACATCATCAAATCCATTACTGATATTACAACTGTTTCTTACCAAAATTGATGTCACTTCCTGAAGGCTGATGTCATTAATGAACTGTTTTCATAAGAATGCTACAAAATGCTAATATGATGGAATGTAATATTGAGGACAGTAGGAAAACAATATTCACAAAAACATGTTTTGTGTGAAACATTTTAAACATTTTGATAAGAGGGGGAAAAATTAAGAAAGACCTGGAATATTTCATAATAAATTGCCAGTTTCATAAGAAAATCTTTGTGATTTTAACATGTAAACGAAGCATTATTGTGCACTCTGACAAGAAAATAACTGGGAGAAAAAAAAAAAAAAAAAAAAAAAAAACTGGACATTGAACTGGGCTGGAAATTGAAACAAATTTCACAATTGGATATTGATTTCAATTTGATTACCTTCAATTCAATATTGATTAAATTGGGGCCTATCAGGTAGAGTCATAAAACAGATTTATACACTCAATATTGAAGCACGTTAAGTACAAATACACTGCAATAGCCTATAGTGCATTTATTTAACAAAATGCTCATTTCTAAGTTCATTTTTGTAGCTGACTAATGAGTTTTTGTACACTGAACGGCTTTTTCGAAGGTAAATGTGACATTTTTACAAGCCGTTTTATTGACGCCTTTCCGTGGTTGAAACACTGATTGAGCGAATACATGTGACATGCTACGGATTTCGGTAAGTTGTACTGTATCTTTCAACATACCTTCAGATGTTCATTCATGTTTACTTTGTGTTGTAACTAGTAAAGCAGAAGAGATGGTCGGTTCACACGCGCTCTGCTTTAACTGAAGCTCTACAGCGATCTGTCACGCCACGGAAAGATCGCGATAGCTGGAGAGGCGTCTATGGTCTCTCTCCAGTCTATGGGAAAGTAGCCAATTTTCGATTCTCGTGAGGTTTATTATTCCTGATGTTAATTGTGTGAATTTCGCTGAGGAGCGACTAGTTTGCAGGTATGCATGTTACTGTATTGTTGAAGATACTGCACCTATGCCATTAAGAACTGTATCTGATGAGACAATATGGATATTTCATAAGTTCTATAAAACATTAAATTATCTTCAATAAATGATCTCTCTTTCATGTATTCTCTCTGCATTCTCATCTTCCCTTGGTAGATAAACATAAGACAGTGAGACATAATGGATGTGTGCAAGTCTCTGGTGATGAGCAAAAGTTTATAATTAAATATAATAGAAGTGCAAAGTCATTCATAATGAAGACTGGAAAAGACTGCTCTCTGAGTCCATGCAGACGAAACAACAGGAAACAAAACTCTAGTTCTCTTAGGATTACATTGGTTTTGAATGATTAGTTTAATGAGAGTAATGATGCATGTGCTGCCGTAGAACACTGAAAGGCTTTCATGTTATCAAGAATTCAGAATGTTATCGTCACAAATTATGTGTCAAACAATTCTGTGTCAAACAAAACAATTAAGGGTCTTTCAGAAAGCTCATAAAGGAGGAAGGCAGAGAGAGGAAATAATATGTTTTGAGTCATATTTCAAAGGAATGAATGTTGGATGAATAATCATTAGGAGCTTTTATATTTAGAAATGGCATTAAGGCACAATAGTCAAAGCTAAATTAATGCAAGATTTGAGGTATCATTCATGTCCATAGGACAAATGGTACAGCACAAGTTAGCTTCAAAGTTTAATACTTCCTCAGTATGAGAAACAGTATTAGTGATGCCGATATGCATGTAATTATTTTCATTTCATGCCTATTAATCAATAAATGAACAATATTAAAATTCTATGTGGTGTACAGTAAATACATTAAAAATAATCCACTTAACTGCTTTAAGTGAATTTATGTATATCAAAATTTATATTTGGATAATTGCTAAAGATTAATTTTTACAGTGTTATTAAATTATTAGTGTTTGTAAGAGTAACTAAGTGAGTGTTAGATGATGGCAAAGATAAGGTGAATGTAAAAAAATGGGGAAAATTAACATAAATATCCAACATCCACCAGTAACCGATAAGGTACAGATATTGCGCTTTCTTGATGAAGAGTATCAGCAAACTACTAGCATTGATTCTCAAAAACGCCACATATCAGCGGTGTGACTTTCTGCTTGAATATATCTGAAAACAAAACAAAAAAATGGTTTGGCCACAAATCACTTCAATAGTACTTTGTAGACAATAAGAAGAGAAAAAAAAAAATGTTCACAAAGTCACAAAATTTCTGTGTCATCAAATCAAAGTTAGACAGCCAGGATCTCATGAATATGAGAATTTTAACAAGGTGCGAGAGAGGATTTAGTCTTCGTTAATCTGACCGAGTTCATCGTTGTAGTCTGTATGCGGCGCTAATGTATGTGGCTAAAGCACTCTCAGTTTATACATAACATTGACTAATACTTTAGTCATCTCCTTAAGGCATTAAAAGAAGCTTAACTCATTTTTGACACAAGCACAGTAAAACCTCAACACTGCTGCTATACATGCCATCTAAGTATTACAGTGTTGCCAGATCTTGCAAGAAAAGCAAGCCCAAAATATGCTTAAATAAGCAACTCCAGGATTTTCCATGGTCTGGGGGAAATATTTACAGTATTGCAACAAAATTGTGTAAAACACTGATTAAGCAATTCAATAAAATGTTTTATTTCAATAATTTTACAAAAATATTTGTTTCATATACAATCAGCTGTCTATATATAAGCTATCTACGTATAAAAAAAAAAACTATACAATAGTAATAAGCATTTTATTATTTATTATTATTAAATGTATAATTATATAATGTATTATTATTAATAATTGTACAAAAATTATTATAAGCATATTATTATTATTATGTAATTTATTTTAAAAAGAGACATTTCCACATAAATGAGGCAGAGGGAGTGGCTTAGAAAGGCATAATGACGTAAATAAACTATGGCGATTATTAATGACATTTCAAGCGTGGCTCAAACAGCAGGAGGTGATATTTCACAGCTGTTATCAGTGGTTGGTCACATTTTATTTTGCAATGGGGCGACAAGCCCAAAGTTGCTTATAATAAGAAGACATGCCAACACTGAAGCATTACTTGATCGCACCTTCCTATACGATCGGAAATATCACACTGCTTTCATTGACTGTGCGGTCCGATTAAAAGTACAAAGCATTTGATTCAGTTGAGGTAAGTGAAATGGGTAAATTTCTCTTTAATTCTGTAAATAACTGGAGGGCATGTCACTGAAGCGGGACTTGTGCTTAGCCCAGCTGTGTGTGTGTCAGACACTGATGTCTTTAAGCTCCAGCACAGATCCTCAGAGCCATTAAATCCCTCTGATCAAAGCAGTCAGGCCCTGAGGGGTTTCATTTCCTATCCAAACACCACTATCAGTGTACGTTTAATGGCATTTGGTTCTCATGTCAAGATGGAGGCTCTGGAATGACTGCATCTCAGTTAAATCATTACACTACAACATCTGTTCTATAGTTAGATATCTAACGCATCCTATGGTTAATCGCACTTGATGAAAAACACCATGCAGCAAAGACAAATTCACTATGAGAAGCCCTGGAGAGTTTACAAGGTCCTCCCTCAGCAGCTCTTCAGCAGTCATTGGTCAAAGCGAGTGCTGCATCTGTGCTTTCCGATGCTTTATTATGCATGTTGTCACACACTGCATATGGAGAGCAGAGGGAGTTGGATCTAATCTCAGCTCATTCTCCCCACAGGGAGCTGCCTGAACCCTGCTCGCACCTGTGGCCGCCTCATTGGGCATGACCGATCTCCAGCTTGATGACTGAATACTGGGCAGAAGAGCATGTTGATGAGATGTCTTTCTTGGATAACAAACAGATTCACGTGGAGGTCGGTCATTTCTCTGTCACAGCTATAAACATGTAACATCCAATGCAGAATCTTCACAAATGCCCCAAAAATGGGTTGCAAATTGTTTCTTAAAATCAATTGTGGATATAAAACACTATTACAGTATATCAACATTACTATGCATTATTGAAACCTTCCACATCTATATTTGAACTGAAAGTAGCACTGAGAGCCAAAGGCTTGCAAACTGACACCCGTGTTGTAACACAAGATGACAGGTGTGCGGATTTTGTATAGAAAGCAACACTGACTCATCAACAGCTATCAAGGGAGATGAAAGACTACGCTATGGAAAATTTTAAACAAATATTTGTGTAAATCTCAATCTGTCAAAAAAAAAAAAAATGCCCAGGTAATATTTTAAAATCAAAAACAAAAAGGAAGGAATAAGAAATTACTTTTTTTATATTAAGAAAATATACATTTGTGGTAATAAAACCTGTTTCCAGCATGTTAGCATATTGCTAACATGTTTTAATACGCTGTTAACATGTTTTTAGCATTTTAGTATGTTACTATCATCTTTCTAGCATGTTTTAACTTGTTGCTAGCTTGCATTAGCGCATATTTTAAAATGTCACTGGCATCTTTCTAGCTTATTTTAACGTGTTTCTAACATGTTTTAATGCCATCACCTTGTAGCATATTGTTTACATGTTTTAGCATGCTGCTAGCTTGTTTGTACTATGTTTCAGCACACTGTCAAGCCAACATAATTACTGTAATGGAAAAAAGAAATATTAATTTAATTGTAAAGTATGTTAAATGAATTTGAACAAAATTTATTTTTCAATTTATTACGAATTAAACATGCTGCTAAAGAAAGCCAATCTGAAGGGCAGAGCTGCTCTGTGCTGGCCATGAACGGAGGAGCGTGATGAGGACAGGAAGCCAGGCTCAGGAGACACGCTAAGACAACAGCTTTCACCAAACAGAGAAGATGCTACATAAACACACATATGCTCACTAGGGGTGTGAAAGAAGCTCGGATCACACATACACACACAGACCTGTTCAGAAGCTTAATTTAGACCCTCTCAATCCATCTCCCGCCAAAGCTCTGAGGGTCATCACCACCCCATTGGTATTTTAATAAACACTGCAGTCAGGCCTGCCGAGCCGAAGGATGGGCAGGCTGGAGTCTGAACCTCAGGGTGAAGAAGCCAAGCTGCTCTGAGTCACGACCACAACATTATACAGCGAACTAGGCACATGATCACTTACATGTGCGTGTTGACATTTTAAAGTTAACATGAAATTATAATGTACTTTATTTCAAAACTTTGGGGTCAGTACGTTTTATAAAAAATTAAAAACAAAATGTTACTTTTATTCAACAAGGACACAATTAATTGATCAAAAGGGATAGTACACTCATAATCTATAAGATTTCTATTTTAAAGGGGACCTATTATGCCCCTTTTACAAGATGTAATATAAGTCTCTGGTGTCCCCAGAATGTGTCTGGGAAGTTTCATCTAAAAATACCCCACAGATCATTTATTATAGTGTGTCATATTTTCCCCTATTTGGGTGTAACATGCCGTTTTTGTGTGTCCCTTTAAATGCAAATGAGCTGCCGTGCCCAGCCCGCTTTCCAAAAGAGGGCGGAGCTTTAACCGCTTGCGCTTCGGTTGCTCAACAACAACAAAGCTGGAGAATCTCACGCAGCCAAAATGACGATTGTCAGTAACGGTGTTCAGCCTTACATTGTTCAAACCAGAGTCGGACACTGATGGAGAGACTGAAGAAGTTACAACTTTTAGAATGAATCTGGACATTTCTGAATGATTAGTGGATACATTTATGCAGCTGCTATGGAGTTGATTCAACTCATGGACTAGCATGTGCTGTCATGTTAATCTTTTGTGCAAAACCCGTATGGATGCCCACTACATAGCGTACCTGTTTGCCAAACAGAGCCATACACACCAGGCTAACGTTTATGATTGCTATCAAATGCTGTGAATGGTCTAATATTTTTTCCAAAATATCACTCAGACAGAAACGCTTTTTTAGCAATCGAGCTTGCCAGGGTCAACTTGCAGGCTATCCAAGCTAACGAGACTCTAAATAGTGTTCTGTGCTCATCTGTGCAGCCAACAATAGAACAGTTAGCATGCTTTGCTCAAACTTTTGCCATGGCCTTAGGAGTGGTACACTGTTTTCGCTTGCGAAAACAAAATGATGGCGCCGTGGGTGGAAACGTGCAGATTAAGGGGCGGTAATGTTATAATAAGATCCCCTTCCTATGTCACAAGGGGAGCGAAATCTGGGCGGCTCGTTTTTTCACATGCTTGCAGAGAAAGGCTTGCCAAAACAAAGTTACTGGGTTGTCGTTTTTCACATTTTCTGGGTTAGTAGATGCACTGGGGACCCGATTATAGCACTTAAACACGGAAAAAGTCAGATTTTCATGATATGTCCCCTTTAAAAAATACTGTTCTTTTTATTAATCACCAAATCAGTATATTCAAATGATTTCTGAAAGATCATGTGACACAAAATTACTATTTATAATGTATTTTGATAAAAAAATAAATACATACAGCATTTAGTGAACATAAAAAAAAAAAAAATATCTTACCAACCCCAAAATTTTGAACAGTAATGTATTTGGTGCAGTTTTGATCCCCTAAAGGGACATGGTGGTGGAAAAAAATGAGATTGGAGGAAAAATAATAAGTCAATGCTTTTGCATTCTCTCGCAAATGAAAGTGCCTTTGCTCACAAAATGTTTGTGTTGCTCCAGGAAGCTTTGCATTCGCTCTCAAAACCTCTCAAAACCAAAAGAAAGTTAATCGAGGTTTAGGCCTGAATCAACTGAACATTTAGTGGTAGTGTAATAAAACACAACAGACGCTTATATAATCAGTTGAAATAAACAAAAAGATTAAAGTTGTCATATTAGCAAAGTAAAGACCCAGTAGCCCAATTCTGAATGGAATCAAGCCACATGGGAAGCATAAGAAAGCTATTGTAAGCATTGAAACATGCTGGTCGGTTTGAAACTATAATGTCTAAAATATTGGTAGAGGAAGTGCCCACCCACCTTCAGGTCTGTACTGAGCTACGATGGTGACAGTCTGTCCGGCATTCTTCAGTGCTGCAGCCGCCTGTTCATGCGTTGCACTGCGGAGGTCCACCCCATTTACCTGCAACACACATACAATATTAATGATGTGTGCCACAAATAAACACTAATGCCAAACACAGCCAGAATTTAAAATCTACTGTAAACCTGGAAAACTATTACTGTAAAGTGTGTGCTGCTGTCATACCCAAATACAAAAACATTCTGAAATTCACTTTTTCAAATCAATGTTTCACTGAAAGTGTTATGTTTATAATGCCAAAGCATGAAATTACAATGAATAAAATGTTTCAGTAAGATTGAAAAATAATTGTAACAATGGACCACAAAACCAGTCATAAGGGTCAAATTTTTTAAATTTATGAATAAATAAGCTTTGCATTGATGTATGGTTTGTTAGGATAGAACAATATTTGGCCGAGATACAACTATTTGAAAATCTGGAATCTGAAGGTGCAAAAAAAAAAATCAAAATATTGAGAAAATTGCCTTTAAAGTTGTCCAAATGAAGTCCTTAGCAATGCATATCCACTCACAAAAATACATTTTTGATATATTTATGGTGGGAAATTTAAAAAATATCTTCATGGAACATGATCTTTACTTAATATCCTAATGATTTTTAGCATAAAAGAAAAATCGATAATTTTGACCCATACATTGTTTTGTTGGCTATTGCTACAAATGTACCCGTGCGACCGTGTGACTGGTTTTGTGGTCCAGGGTCACAATTGACAATGAACAACAACTGTTGATAATGTGATGTTCTTACAGAGATGATACGGTCTCCTTTCCTCAATTCTCCACACAGGTCTGCAGGCCCTCCTGCTAATATGAAAGAGATGAAGATTCCCTCTCCATCCTCTCCTCCTACAATGTTGAAGCCGAGTCCTGTGGTGCCCCTATGCAAGACTATTTTCCTAGGCTCCCTAAAAAACAAAACCACCATTTATTAGTTGATTTGAGTAGGAGATTCTAGAGAGCATGCTTACAAATATATTTTTTGACTTACAAAAGTGACAAACACACACACAAACGCACAGACACACCCACCCAAGAGGTGAAAAAAATCTAAATCTATTAAAAATTGTTTTTCAGTAATTGCAATAAAGCTGTTTAAGTATATATAACAGCAACATCCTCTTGCATTATTTATTTGCCATCTCAGAAAAATAAAAAAATAAAATGCATTTGACCACATCTCCCTCTAGTGAACAAAATATAAACTACACAATATAGATGCTCTTACAATTTGCACGTGCATCACATTTTTACTTTTTATCTGCAGTTAAAATTGTACATAAATGTGATGTGAACAATTATTTATTTATATTTATTATTATAATTACGCCATTTGTATGATGATTTCCTGAAAAGTGTAAACACTGTAGTGATTTCAAAACATTTGATCATCCTGATCAGCCAAACAGAGAGCCTGACACAATAGAAGAGTGTTCAGCCAGTATTTTTCGTGCCAGTGGTACAAAAATTACTTAGATATTAGTTTGGCAATGACAGCATATTCATGAAGCAGAAGAGAATTAAATGTGAGAGTACATCTAGGAGTCTGTAGATGGCAGCACAGTCTCAAATGACTGGCTCTGTAGCATTTGATGTGTTTTCAAAACAAACCCTCACTCAACATGGCTACAGACATATCTTTTAACCCTTAAACCCTTTAAGAACTAAGGTTCAGTAGAGCATCTGATTGACACTGACATAAAATTCAGCTATAAAACTGTATTTTTATACCTATCCTGTAGAATTAAGTCTTAATTCAAAGCTTATCAGATTTGCCAAAGTTGACTTCACAGATTGGTTGGTCATATCATGACGCCAGCTTATGACGTTTGTTTTTAACATCAATATGACGTATTTGTTGAATTCTTCCAATGGGAATTGAATCCTCATGATTAAAGGGGATTAAATATGGTAAAGCACACCAGTCAGTATGTGTGTGTGTCCTTGATAAGCATCTACTTTTCTCTACCGGACAAAATATATGGTGGTCTGGCCAAGATCATCTGCACAGTCTGAGCCGGCTCTCGTAATACTGACGACAACTCTTATGAAATGAGCAAACAAATCAGGTGAATGACAAAGAACAGTCAGCAGGACACAGCAAAGAGGCTTTATCCTAAATGAAGTGATATATTTAACGGCTCTTCAGAGGACATTTAAAACCTCCAACAAATACTGTGAGTGATCTGCCATTTGTCCCTAATGCACGTGTCCTTGTGAATGCCCTAAATCAGTGGTTCTCAACCAGGGGGCTGGGGTCCACAGCACAAGGAGGTCTCAAGATGAGCTCAAGCATTAAAATAAGTTAAAAACAATTATAAATCAAGATATTTCTTATTTTAACAACTTCACCTTTATTTATTTATTTATTTATTTATTTTTTATACTTTGAAGAAGCAGGGTTCTCACTGTCTGTACAGTATATATGATGTAGTCTACTTTTAAAAATGTGATTTACCTGGAAAATGAATAAAATTTTATAACTCTATGAGCATTTTTTTAATAAATATACTTTTGTTTAGTTATGCCAAGGAGTAAAATATTTTATTAGGTAGAAATTGTGAAATGTTTATAAAAAAATCCTTATCCTTAATCCTTATCCAGTAAATCATGAACAACTGGAAAAGTCAAGAGGCTTGCAGTCAAAAAGACCTACTGCTCTAAATAACATAAGCACGCAGAGTAAATAACAGCACTCCAATTCATGTAATATTTTACAAATAATTTAAAAACCGTAAACTTTCATTATACTGTGGATATTTCCTTTGTAAAAGTGAGAAAAATGAGTTTACACTTCAGACATGGATATGATGAGAGTTATGTAATGGGCAAAAACCCATTATTCAGTAAAAACCCATTATTCACTGTGAATTTATGGGACTTTTGTAGTATGAAATGTTTCTTGAGATCAAAATCAGCATATTTAAATGAATTCTGAAGGATAATGTGATCATGTGACAACTGGAGAAACGGCTGGTGAAAATTCAGCTTTGCCAACACAGGAATAAATAAAACTTTTAAATATATTATAGTAGAAAAGAGTTAAAAGATGTAGTAACATTTCACCATTTATATTTATTATTCTGTATTTTTAATCAAATAAACACAGTCTTGGTGGGCATAAGAGACTTCTTACAAAAAAAAAAAAAAAAAAAAAGGACACCAAATTTATTACTAGTAGTTTACAGCAACACACACACATATCGGTTTAATTGAATTTTGATTTCTACAATACTAGACTGACAGTTAAAGGTGTGCACCACTACTGGAAATTGTGTAGCAGTCAGCCAAACAAACTAGAACTTGCGAGTTTGATCAATTTAAAAGTTCAAATTAAGTCATTTTTGTGCTCAATATTCATCATATGGGTAGTCATAACAAAAATTCTTGTACCTCAGTAACAGGAAATAAAGGGAACAATCCCTAAAACCTGATACGATTTCCTTTCATAAGGGCAGTAACAGCTGAATGAGGACATACTAACAACTAACTCATCTAAGACCAATGTGGGTAGTTGTGCATAGTGTAGAGTTTAATATAGTCTGTTTTGTAGTATAAAAAGCCAGAACCATTATGCAGAGATAAAATATGTCAAAAAATGCCATTAACCTTGGGCGGCTTATCTTATGTGCAGAGAGAAATGTTATTCTCTTTTAACATCATACAGTATCTACACTAAAATTATAGAGCTGCCTTCACACCAAAAGCTCCATGTAATGAAACTTATATAGCATTATCTTCCAAATTTCAGAGACAAAGCATCAGAAAACAAAAAAAGCAGCCGAAGATGTGATGAGAGTAAAAAAAAAAAATGAGAGCAAGTGAGATGAAAGGATACAACTATATAGAAAGTTTAAGAGCCAGTCATGATCTGTATTAACTTTCACTTAAAATAAATGATTATTTCACTTCGCAAGGGCAAGGAATCATAATGCAGAATGAGAACTGCACAGATGACCTCTGAAGCAGAAGCCATCAAATGTAACAGCATGTCATGATTAAGAGGACAAAGAAATTGGGAGGGCAAAGGCTCACCTTGTGATCTCATCATCTCCCAGCATGCCTTTTGAGATAGGAGAGTACCGAGATGGGGTGGCGGGGGTTAATGGCTGACTCAGATAGCTTTGGGTGCTGATATGGTTCTCCATGTGCTGGGAATAGGCTGAAAATTCAAAACACAAAAATATGATTTTATTGGCGTGATGATGAAAACTCATTTGACATTGTTCTAAGAGGACAGTACCCCAGAATCTCAATATGATTGCACCAGTCATATGTATTAATGTGGAAAATTACATGTACAGACTTGCTGAAGACTAAAATTGCTGAAAAAACTCGGTGTGTAAAGTCCTCCTACCAAGGATGTTGTGAATCTTATTTGATCACTCCCTTTGTGCTTTCAGCACAAACTTCTTTCTAGTACATGACCTCTATTATGCACTATATCAAACAGACGTCATTAGAGAAGGAACACCATTCAAGACCAGAACTTTTTCAGATTTTGATTAAAGATTACCACGACAAACAATTTTTTTCTGTGTATTAACATGCATGGATTAATTGTTCACCACAAGACTAGTAATATGCGCTAACAAAGTAAATAGGGTCAATTTTGATTTCATGACGACTTTAATGTTTTTGAAGAAAAAAGTCTCTTATGCTTACTAGGGCTGCATTTATTTGATCAAAAATTCAGTACAAACAGTACTACTGTGAAATACTATTGCAGTTTAAAATAACTGTTTTTATTATTATTATTTTAACCTCTCATCCCTGTGTTGGCAAAGCAGAATTTTCAGCAGTCATTCCAGTCTTCAGTTTCACATGATCCTTCAAAAATCATTCTAATATGCTGACTTGGTGCTCAAGAAACATTTAGTATTATTATCAATTTTGATAACAGTTCTGCTTCCTAATATTTTTATTATTTTCGTGATGCATCTTTTTCAGGATTCTTTGATGAATAGTAAGTTCCACATCAAATCAAGCTCCAAAAAGGACCAAAAGAACCCATAAATGCAGTCCATGTGACTTGTGCACTGTATTCCAACTCCTCTAAAGACATACTGTACTGTACAATAGCTTTGTGTGAGGAACAGACTGAAAGTTGTTAAATCTTATTCTCCATTTTACATATTCAGGTGGGCCATTTGTTTACAACACATGATACCGTTTGGCATAAATCACATTAAACCTTGAGCAATGCACCAACACATTGTTTTTGCATATTTTAGAGCTTTGGTAAAGACAGCATTGAATAATTAACAAAATTTCAGGCTGTTCCCCAAACAAAGCTTTCGTATTGCCTCATACACTTTTTAAAACAAAGAAATTTACAAAAAATACCAAAAAAGTCACTATGAACTATGGTCACTATAAACTGTCCTTGTATGGAAAAGCAACAGCAAAAATATTTACTGCAGTATGCATAATTACAAGCAACTAACACAAACCCAAACCCTAAGTACATGTTGTTAATTAATATTACTCATTACTTGTGGAGTTAAACTGTAAATGACCAATACATATGACCAAATTAACAGCATTTTTGTAGCTTAAACACTACAGAATGCTGCTAGTGAAGTCATAAGTTTGATTTCCAATGAATCCATAAACTGATAAATGTATATCGAGTGTAATTATATTGGAAAGAAGCATCTGCCAAATGCATAAATGTAAATGGAACAACATGAGGGTGTGTAAAAAAAAAAAAAAATAGCAGAAATTTAATTTTCTGCAAAAAAAAAAATCCTTTTAAATCTCCATAATTGATGTCACTACTGTAAAAGATGTGTCCTTATTTCACTGTGTCAGATGTAAAGTGTAATAAAGTCAAGGGTACGCACTGGGCAATTACTAACTGCAGACATCGACAACCCATTTATTTAATTCTCATCAAACAGTCCTTCACGTGTCAAAGCTCTACTCAGTGCCTGACTGGCTGACAGATATAATGAAATGGGATCACTAATGAAATTGTTCTGTTTACGCCTTCTGAGAAAAATCACATTGTGCGCACTCACATGACCGAGAGTGTTGTCTACATGTGCAGATATCCTTCTGTGGCTTAAAACTCCCTCTGCAACACTTGCACACGCACATGCACTCATTTCTACATATACTAATGCTGTATTTGCCGGATGGGGGAGCTGACCACGTGATGTACTTCATGATTAAATGTGCTTTTGTCCTTCATGCCTTTAAGCCCTAATGACAGCTTCCTTTCTCAGGATCTAATGCTGGGGGATCTGGCCTGCCTCTGGAACATCACCAAGGTGCTACATTATCGACTGCCATCACTCAGCACTTTGCACAGTCAATTTTAGTGGCCGTCCTCACAAGTTGCTGCCCCCATCACTAGAAAGTGCTGTCTATAGCGGCTTTGAGGTGAGATGCAAGCCATAAGTGAGCATGGGACACCAGCACAAGACCACAGAACTCAGGCAAAGTCTGTTCACTCTCTAACGTCCCCATGCAGTTATTTCCTATGTAGGTAACAGACTTTGTCTAAAAAAAAAAAAAAAAAGCTACAAGAATACAGTATGTTTCAGGATAAGCTTACTTACAGCTGGTGACATCGGGAGGAACATAACTATCATTCATAAAGACACTAGTAGGTTTCGCCACTTTTAAATAGACAACATCAGGGGTGTTTTTCAAGGCAGCCACGGCATCTTCATGAGTGACCTCTTCAAGGCAAGCAGCATTCACCTGTAACCGATGAAACGCACACAATATAAGTGTGGGGTCAGTAAGATAGTTTAATGTTTTTGAAATTGGTCTTATATGCTCATCAAGGCTGCATTTATTTGATCAAAAATACAGCAAAAACTGTAATTTTGTAAAATATTATTACAATTATAATAGCTGTTTTCTGATCAATAAATGCAATCTATTCCTGTGATGGCAAAGCTGAATTTTCAGCATCATTCTTCAGTGTCACATGATCCTTCAGAAATCATTCTAATATGCTGATTTGGTGCTCAAGAGACATTTCTTATTATCTTAATGTTGAAAGCAATTGTGCTGCTTAATATTTTTGTGTAATAATTATATTGTAACAAAGTATTTGTAATTTTTGATCAATTTAATGCATCTTTGCTGAAAAAAAAAAAAAAAATCTTACTGATTCCAAACTTTTGAAAAGACATAGCCATAGCCAACATAGCCATACAATAAGAGGACCAATCGAAGGTCAGTTTACCTGATGATGATGACTAAATTTAAGTTGTGATTCATTAACATAGATTAGTGTATGATCTTCATTTTTGGGTGAATTATTCCTTTAAACATGAACTATAACTGCATTATGTCAGATGCAATTGTTCCTCTACTACAGCATATTTGCCAAAAAAAAGTAACAAAATATTTAGCACTAAAAGTCAATTGCTGTAGCTCTAAATTAATAGGCTGTAGAGTTGTCAAAAGTACCAACTTCGGTACCTAGTCGGTACTGAAATTTAAAAAATGTGACGCTTTGAGCGCTGTTGAGCGGATTCTTAAGCACCTCTGATTGGCCTTTGTGTTCACGCGCTCATCGGATATGTCTGTGATTGGCTACAGTGATCAATGCTTCAAAAACATTGTAAATAGTCATCAATGACGCTCTTCACCAAGCGCTTACACAGACGCACACGGGAGCATTTGAAAGTAGTTGTCTATCGTGGACTTGTTCAGTACCAACTTAATAAGAAAAGTCAGTACTTTTGACAACTTGAATAGGCTGTACATCTCATTAAATAAAGTGAAAAATTAAATAATTAAATACAACTATAAAATTAAAATAAAAAATAAAAATATAATTCCTTCCTTGCATAAATGTGTCTCTTCTAATATAATTTACTAAATTCAGTAAATAGAAACATTTTTTACTTACAGCCAGAAGTTTATCCCCAATCTGCAGCCTTCCATCTTTGTGGGCAGCTCCTCCCTCAATGATTTTGGTGATATAAATGCTGTTGTCCCCAGGAATATGTTGGTTCCCAACTCCTCCAGCTATACTGAAACCAAGACCTGTTAACAGAGGTCAGAGTAAACCATTTGCTGAACCATTTCCTAACGTGAATTATAGTGATTACACAAAAAGACATAGACTTTTATTTTGTAATCTTTAGATGAGAAATGCCTTTACCTTTAGGACCTTTTACCAGCTTTACATCCATTATTTTTTCTGAGATGGCTTTTCTTCTTCTGACGTACAGTCTGACAATGCAGCCTGCCTCCTTCAGAGCCTCCACAGCATTGCTGTGAGTTACGTCTCTCACATCTACATCATTTACCCGCAGTATACAGTCATTAACTCTGTACAGAGAGAAAGAGGAGGAACAATGACTAAACAGTTAAAAGAAACTAGTATATATCACAGTGATAAAGTGCCTTTGAAGTAATTACAACCAATTTTTTACACCACAGACACAAGCTGCATGTAAGTGAAGCAGCAGCACAACTGCGTTCTGTTTTCACACTAACAGAGCTGCAGTTCTATACAGAAAATAATGTGATTTCCGGTTTACTACACCGAGTAAACAGCAATTACAAATAATGTTATTGTCGGGAGTAAACCAAAAGACAACCATTACAAACTTTTCCAGTAAATAACATTAGAAAGAGAATTTGATTTAAATGGTAATACTTCAATAGTTAATGCATGAACTAAAAATGAACAATAATTATTAATCTTAGTTAATGTAGTTAACTAATGTTAACAAATGAAATGAGTAGGGGAATCATATTTACATCCATATGGTTATTAATTTACACTAAACCCAAAGCCCAGAGTTAGGGAAGACTATAAACTGCTTAATAATCTGGATTAAGATTTCCTGTTCGGTAGACAGTTCTGCAATATCAGTCTATGAAAGCCATGGAATAAAGAAAATAAAAAAGGTAATTGCGAGTTCATATCCTGCAATTTTGACTTTTTTTCCCCTCACAATTGCGAGTCAGCTTTAAAGTTAGCTTCAAAGTGCGTCTTCAACGACAGAATTCTTTAAAACTGAAATTTTTTTGCATTCCAATTTTGACAGCCAATGGCACTAGAAGATATTTTTTCCCTTTATTCTGTGGATCTCGCCCATTTTCCACAAAAATATTAAGCAGCACAGCTGTTTTCAACATTGATAATAATTCTTGAACATCAAATCAGCATATTAGAATGATTTTTTGTAGGATCATGTGACATTGAAGACTGGAGTGATGTCTGAAAATTTATCACAGGAACAAATTATATTTTAAAATATAATAAAATAGTTATGTTAAATTGTAACCATTTCAAATTTCCACACTAGAGCAGAAGTATAAGTGCAAGTATAAGTGTTTAAGTGTTAAAAGTAAGAAGTATGTGTTTTTTTTTTTCGTTAAGCGAAAAAAGTGAGTGTGACAGTGTGAAGGTGTTTGAAAATGAGCTTGTACCACGCTCTGACAGAACCACCAGGCGCTGCCTGAGGGAACATGGTCTTGTATGCTAGCATCCTGCGTGCTTAGCAGATTGCAAAAGATTATGCTGACAAATTTGTAGTGCATTTTCAATGTTCAGCACTCTAACATGTGGCAAAAAAAAAGGTTCAGCAGTAAAAAAAAAACTATCAACAACTACACTTCTGCTTCTTCAGCTACACATCACTTATGCTGTTAACTTGTAACCTGTTTATACTGGCTCAAATAAATATGCACTGCTTATGTGTGTGATGTGAAACAGGCCTAAGGAGACATTAATCTGAACTTGCCCTTTGTGAGTAATAATAACATTCCTGTCCTGACCTGAGTCTGCCATCCTGTGCGGCAGCTCCTCCTGGGATGATCTTGGTGATAAAGATGCTTGGGTCCTCGCCGATGTGGGGGTTATCGGTACCGCCTGCAATACTGAAACCCAGGCCCGAGTTCCCCTGTAGGGAGGGAAAAAAACATGTCAGAACAAAAAGAAGAAAATATCAACCAAAGAAAAAAAAAAAAAAAAAAAAAAAAAAAAAAAGACCCTTAAGCATAATGACATTACAAAATACAAAGCAAAATCAAAGGAGAAATATGTGTGCATGAAATGCAAATGTTACAGCTAGTTTATCTGTTAATAAAAATGACATCTACCTTTAAATATTATGTCATGTATACTTTTAGACATGGTGTATTGTAAGCAATTCCAGCTATTTTCATTGTCAGCGCAATCTTACCCGTTCAAGTGTAATTTCTTCATATTCATAATCAGCTTCTGTTCCATTCACCTGAAAGTTTTAACAAAAAGACTTTTGTCAAAATACAATGTCAAAATATATAGAAATGAGCACATGCCCTCCTCTATGAGTGTCACCCAAAAACATCTATCAGTTCTGCAAGTTTCTATAATTCAGGAGGAGTTTTAGTGATTATTTTTTGCTTTTTGGCTCTAGATTTTTTTTTTTATTAGGGGTGTCATGATCAATTATGTCCGCCAGTTCAAGTTATTATAAGACTGATTGCTGCCTTATCACAAAGACTGTGAAAAGTCACTGACACCTTTTAGAGGAATTGTTTTAAATGTAATTTTATTTGCATTTTTTCTTATGAAGTACAGAAAATATAGTTAATGCAACTGTTAAGGAACCAGAATCAAAAAGAGAAATCGCAACCAAATTTGCTTATTTCCCTTAAATTCGCACCACTTGTCGTCTATCATTGAAATGCACAATATAATACTGTAGATTATTATAGACAAGACATATAATATTCACATTATACCATAGAAAACAACAGCAATAAGAGATCAGAATGAACAGTCCTTGTAGGTTAATGGCTGATACAATATTACATGTATGCATCAGCCATTAACCTACAAGGACTGTTCATTCTGATCTCTTCACTCTCAGAAAAAAAGGCACAAAAGCTGTCACTAGGGTGGTATCCTTTCAAAAGTTACACCTTTGTACCTTATTTACCCCTAAAGAGTGCATATTAGTACCTTAAAGGTTAATATTAGTACCTTTTGAAAGAGTACCGCCCCAGTGACAGCGTTATTGCTGTTGTTTTGTTGTTCATCAGCAGGAATATTCATTTAATAATTTGGCTCGTTTTGTTTTCAACAACCAATAAGTATTACTCATTCCATATATAGTAAATCCACTCTGCAAAATTCTTCAGAATTTCTGCAAAAATAAGCAGAAAGAGTGAAAAAGAAGTCTGCAGATTCCATCTGGGACTGATTATGGGCAAAAATAATCTTATATAATAAAAAGTTGTTGCTAGGAAAGTGCTCTAATTATGTAAGAACAAACTGTCTCAGTGTTTTCTCTTTCCACTCCTTACATTTCACCTCTACTGGTACCACAGATCTTGGCGCTTCAATACTCAGGCAGCATTACATCTCTTGCCAATTACAGTGTATTTCAGCCAGAGAGGCCACAGAAACCAAATCTATGAAGCACACAGAAACTAGCTGTCGGCTCAACACGCACTGCAGTCCACTCCTTTTCAACATTCTGGGTTCAGCACAAGTATCAACAAGCATTTGGGGCATAATGTTGATTACCACAGTAAAAACTTTAGACTTGCCCATCAATAAATGTCACAATAAGACACAATGTTTTAAAAGTAACCGTAACTTAAACACCTACTGACCTTGTGTGTGTAAAACTATATCCAATCTACCAAGTCATGACCATGTAACACCCAGTAAACTTCACATGATATGGGCAAGGATACCAGAGAGAGAGTGTGTAGCATGGAGCAAACATCACTCAGAACGAGTTGAACTTGAGGTGTCATTTAAATGAGGCTGGATAGCCGTCCTTTTATACGAAACACAAGGATCTCTGTTGGACCAAATGCTTGAGATGAATGAAAACCGGGCTGCACGATGAGACCAAAAATCAGCATCAACGCATCAGCGTTTAGATATTTGTGTGGTTCTGAAGGCTCTGCTTTAAGCTTCTAAATGACATTTAAAGACCTTAAATACTAAACATTTTGCCCTCTCTTTCTGTAACTGAAGCTGAAAACATCTGTTTGTGACATCAGTGGTGTTGGGGGTGGGGTTTAAAGGGGGGGTGAGAGATGTACGTCAATACTGACACTGCCCAATACAGCATTATACTCTAATCATGCCACCAGCTCTCGGTGTGATACTACAATAACATTCATGCATTGCTTAAAAGCTTTTCCTCTTTTGTATCAGATTTAAAAGGATATAAAATATCCCAAAAGGCCTTTTCAGTTTGGCATCACTACATATATTGAACAGTTATGAAGTTAATTCCAGTGACAATAACCTTTAGTTTTTCTTTGGGAGCCAATTAGAGGTTTTCAGCACTGCTAAACTGTATGTTGCTGATAAACATGCTGTATATATGGCCAAAAACAACCAGCCACAGGGATCAAAGCCAATACAGGCATTTACACGATCAATATCAGACTATTACTACAGTATATCTACTTAAGATAACAAACAATCAAAACAGGAATAGACGTACATGCACAAAGAGGTGTTCAACATCAACATTGGCCTTTATTCTGTATTATTAAAAGACCATTTGGATTTTGTATACCACAAGCCAGATAACTATAAATCCACCAGCTGGACTGCTGGCAGACTCATTATCAAAAATGCTTGATCCCTGGGTAATACAATGCAGAAAAATCCTGCGCTTTTCAGGAGTTTTGTGTTATTTTCCAGATAACATCAAAACATACAGAACAAATACCAAAATTGTTACAATGACCCTTCAAATTCCTCATTTGACCTAGTTTTTACCTCAATTACAATATTGTGTTTATTTTAACAGTCAAAATTTTTTTGTTGTTTACTGCTGGTGAGTACCGACTATATACATTTAAAGGTAGGGTAGGCAATTTTTTTATAACAAAAATTGTTTATACTGGTTGAAACTCTTCACACCCTCATAGCAATCAACAACAGAAGTAGTCTAAATATTAAAACATATACATATATCTTGTACATGTTCATCCAATCATTGCATTCGGTCTGAATGCAATGATACAATGTCCTACCTGCCTGTCAACATATGTATTTCCATACCTCCGCACACCCTGCTCGCACAGACATCACACGTCATCAGTGCGTTCCATGAGGCTATGCAGAGTTGTAGACAGACCGTCACTGAGCACCACAAACAAACAGCAGCCGCCTTTTACAGTTCCTCCTGAAGCAAAACAACAAGCTTATGCTGCGTTCACGCCATGTCATAACCGTAATTACGAGATGGCAACCCATGACGTTCACGTCCTCAGACTCGGATTTCAACACCATCAATGCCAAAATGAATCTGCAGCAGTCAGGTGGTATAAGTAAGAGCTCTGTAAGTTGTTTACGTTCATTATTAGTATAATCTTATGTGCTTTGAGACACGAGGTAATTTAACGCCGTCTCTGATGCTTTGCAGACTGAATGGCTGAATGGTTCTTGCTATTGTAACCCCTCCTGTTCGAACCACCCGCTCAAAGCGGGACTCGAACCGCGGTCCACCGGCATGGGAGTCGGGCGCTCTAACAAGGAGGCACAAGATCGCAGTCTCTAGCATCAGTCACTAGAGCACCTCTTGGGATCAGGGGAGTGATGTTTACACGCACAGTACTTACCAGCCTACATCAGTTACACTCACCCCCCTAAACCTCACTCCCATCCGGGTCACGGCACCAATGTAAGACCTCCTGTTCAAACCACCCGCTTTAAGCTGGACTCGAACCCGGGTCCGCCGGCAAGATAGTCGGGTGCTCTAACAAGGAGGCGCTAGATCACAGTCTCCACTGTCAGTTGCTAGAGCACCTCTTGAGATCAGGGGAGTGATGTTTACACACACAGTTCTTACCAGCCTACATCTGGTACACTAGCCTCTCTGAAATTGCCTACCCTACCTTTAATATTACTGGATGAATCTCCTCAATGTCTTTGGGTTTCATTCACTAAATTGCTAATTTTTTGTTACAGCAAGTATGATTTTTTTAAATTATAATTCAAGTGCAGATCTACTTTTTTTTTTTTTTAACATTTACAACCACTGAAACTCAAACCACACACAGAAATCACAGACACCCGACATCCTTAGAAACATCCAAATGTTAAGCCACATGGCAAAAGAGTGAAGCTCCAGCACTGATGGTGTGGAGTATTTAATGAGGTCAGTCAAGAGTTCCTCATGGTCATTTCTTTATAGACCTTAGTTCTATCTTCAGATAACTCTAGTGTTCAGAGTGAGTCTTTGATGAAGGATGACAGAAGTCAGCTCAGCAGGCTTTCTGGCTCTGGATGTATAGGATTATCAGACACTGCTGAGACTGAGAGAAGAATGAGGTTGAAGAAGTGTCATAGGACCCTGATAAATGTCAACCACAGTTAAATCCCCATGCACGATAGAACAAGGAAACTCCATAACATCTAAAAACACATATATTTTGAGGTTCCCCAACAGTATAAGACAGAAATCTAAAAATGATCTTCTAAATACAACCATTTTCAACATTGATAATAATAAGAAATGTTGCTTGAGTACCAAATCAGCATATTAGAATGATTTCTGAAGGATCATGTGACACTGAAGATTGAAGTATTGGCTGATAAAAATTCAGCTTTGCCATCATAGGAACAAATTACATTTTAATAGGAAACTGCTTTTTTATTGCAGTACTATTTTGTACTATTTTCATCAAATAAATGCAGCTTTGGTGAGCCTCAAAGACTATACTTTCAAAAAAAGATTTTACAACAACAACAACAAAAAAAAAAGTATATTCAATAATATTTTTGTAGTGACAGTTAAAAGGACCTTCTTTAAAGTCAGTTAATATTCTAAAAACTGAACAACATTCTGCAATAATATAACTCTTCACAAAGTGCAGTACATGAAGAGATAAATCACTTACATATGGACTTACATAGGGTGAGGTGTCAAGGCTTTCTGTGTTCACCACCACCGGTGCTGGGCTTGCCTGCAAAAGAAACATTCATTAATACTTGAGCTGATATGAATCAAGACCCACAACTGTGCACATTGCTTCTTGTCCCTAACCTACTGAGAATGAAATAGTGAAATGAACAGTTAACTATTAAAAAGATAAGAAAAATACCCCAAAAAAAGCATCACTTACTTTTGGCATGCTGATACAGTATTACTCTGGCATTTGCAAGAGATTAACAGCACAGCCTGTATCCATACACAGCATAACATACTGCAGAATATGCAATACAGTGGCATAACAAACTAGCGCAGACCTAATCCTTCAGCAAACATGTATCACACGCTTCACTTGCACAATTGCTTTTGAGGTACAAGTGCGCATCAGCAATATAACATGGCATTCTCTCTTGTAATCTCTCTAAGTCAAGAGGACCATCGTTGAGTGGGTGGAGTGAAAACATGAGGAAAAAAAAAAGACCTGTGACGTGGGTGCTGGAATGGCAGTGGTCTCGGCTGGGACGGGTGGGATAGGGATCACAGGGATTATGGGAGCGGAGGGAGGAATGACATCTGCCTGCTAAACAATGACAGTGGAGGTCAAAGGTCAGACCAGATGACACACAGCAGTACTGCTTTTTTTTTTTTTTTTTTTAAAAGAGAATTCGTAAAAAAAAAAAAATCAATTTAAACAGACATTGAACAGAATTGAGAACGGAGAGGGAGAAGATGAGGTAATGGAAACACAATACAATAAATAAAATAATCATATGACTGATTTAACCTGCAAATTAAGACTTGGAAATTTATTTTTATTAGCAAAAGTCTCTGCAAATATTACATTTACATCATTCACAGGATAAAAGTTAGATCATAAAGGGTGGGAAAAAGAAATGAAAAATTTAAGAATGAAAAGATCTTATAAATAAGCTTTGAAAGTATAGTTTACTGAAAAATCAATATTCTGACAATATTTACTCTCATGTTACTTCAATTCTGCATTTTTTTTTTCCAGTGATACACAAAAGGACAATTTGAATGATAGAGACAAATGATTACTTTCATTCTCCCAAAAAAAAAAAAAAAAAAAAAGAGCTAGCAGCCACTATGAACTGTTGTTAAAACTCCATCATAATTCTCCTTTTGTGTTCCACAGACAAAAAAATAAAAAAAAAAAAAAAAACAACAGCATACAGTTTTGGAATGACATGAGGGTAAGTAAATAATGACAATTTAATTTTGAGGTGAAACACTCAATAAAATAATATTTACTGTATTCATTTGTATTAGCAAAGGAGCTTTAAAAGTGTAAATTGTGATAGAATCCATATCAATGTAAATGTCAGTATTTGTGATGCTATTTTGTGACTCACTTGAAGAACAAACCTTTCTTTAGACTTAACCATTAAGTTAACCGTTTAAAAAAATGCTTTTTGTGTGTGTGTGTGTGTGTGTGTGTGTGTTTCAAGGGTTTATGCCTGGTATTAAAATGCGTTTTAGCCAATTAGATCACAAGTAGATGAGGCAGACACATACTCGTTTACACCAATCAGTCTCTTTTGTCCACTTTCAAATGTTTCTGTCCTGATTTCTTCAATGGGAGGGTCTATGGGCAGGTACATGTATGTTTTATTTTTCAGATCTTTCGATCTAATGTACAATATACGCTTGCGCAATTTACATATGAACACGACCGGAGATGACAGAAAAAATATGGAGAGCATCAACTTTAGTTACTGCTCTGATAGCCGCAAGACCACGCTGAACGCGGTGAGTGCGAGTTAGAAATCATGAATGGTAAGAGAACATTGTGCTTGGTATGTTTTTCAAACTTTGGTCTTCAGCCAACAAACTTTAAATCCCGTTTGGCTAGCGCGCTTCCCATAATGTTTACGCATCAGGTCAGTAGGCGGACAGTAGGTGGTCTTTTGTGGCTGTTCGAACGCATTCGACCACATGAGCGTTTACACTACGAAAGCAATCCTGTTGAATGTGTTTTCGATTACCTCTGGAAGAGGTCGAAAGTGGACAGGCTCAAAATGTTTTAGACGCTGTTTACACCTGTATTTAGAGTCGTCCACTTGTGATCGGATTGACGTAAATGCTTCTTAATACCAGATGTAAACAGGGCCAAAATTCAACAGAGCTAAAATATAAAATTCCAGTCCAGCAATCAGCATCCTGTTGTACAGGGCTGTGAAGGATTAGCTCTTCCTTTTGAATATGAAATTAGCTGCCAAGGTGTCAATCAGCGCTCTAAGTTTAAGTGAGTCATTTTCATTTCTGCAGGTTGAAAATGAGTGCCAGCTGGAGAAACTTCAGACTACATCACACTTGAACTAAACAGTCTACATTATAACAACTGCTAAGTAAAACTAAAGTGCACTGTGACCAATTGCTATTAGGAAAATAATAGATAAAAGACAAGAAAAAAAAAAAAATCCAGCAATTCCTTTTAGACAGAATTATGCAAATCAATCCAGCTTTACAACCATGCAGAACAGTTTTGATTCCAGAAGTACAGAGCCAAGCATATTAAAATATATTTTAATGCTATGATTTAAGAATTAGTTCCCATGACTTGTTCATTTGTGGCCACGTGCTATCCATTTGTTCCCTCGTTTTAGATAAATCGTGGCCATGCTGTAGTAATTAGTTGCCTCATTGGCCACAATCTAACTAAATCAAAATGAATAAATTAACTACATTAAAAGTAATAAGTTGCGGGAACAAATCCTTAAATCCTTAATTCATGACCACTAAATCTTGTTTTTTTTTCTTTTCTTTTCTTTCCCCATGCAGTCATGTCATGTGCAGGGCTCTGTATGGAAGTATATTTCACCATTCATTTTTTTTTTTTTTTTATAGGCGTAGGAGACTGACAGGGAAGAGGAAAAATTGTTGAATAAAGTCATTATTTTTGTTTTGTTTTTACGCACAAAAAGTATTCTCGTCACTTCATCACATTAAGGTTAAACCACTGTAGTCACGTTGACTATTTTAACAATGTCTTTACTACTTCTCTGGACCTTGAATGTGGTAATTTTGTTGCTTTCTCACTGCTAAACTCTCGGATTTCATCAAAATTATCTTAATTTGTGTTTCGAAGATGAACAAAGGTCTTTCAGGTTTGGATTGACATGCGGGTGAGTAATTAATGACAGAAATTTCATTTTTGGGTGAACTAACCCTTTAACAGTCAAAAGATTTATGTTGACAAACAGCTAGCCAGCAAGGAAGCTAGCTAATGTCAGCTAACATTACATAGCCTCTTGCTAATTTCAAAACTCTTGTCTCAAAATGACATTTCCATGGTCAAAGTGACTTAGATTGACAGATCTCATTTCAGAATTGTGGCTAATCATGAATTCAGAAATGAAATTAAAATACAGTGTAGCTTAACATGATGTGGACTGTGCACTGTTGTGAGAGGATCTGACGCAAGCAGATATCTATAGGAGTTCAGCAGATTCCAGCTCTACAGGAGCAAAAGTGAGAGTTGCCATGCTGTCAGTAAGGAGACATCCGCTGAAACTGGCCCCTCTACACAGGCCGTCTGTGTCAGCGTTCCCAAACAAAAGCGATCTGATCCACAGCCGCTTGTCCAAGCACCAAACACACAGCCAGAGGAGACGGATATTCAGTTACAACAGTCCAGTTCACCCAGTCAACAAACAACACATCACTGCAACTACTAATTAGAAAGGTTTCCGTTTCACCAACCCTCACACTCAGGGTTATGGCAGAGACTTGAGAATATGGCATGAACTGTGGTACTATATTTGAGTGACAACAGCACACAAGACATCACCAATTCAACCACAACGTTTTACATGAGCACATGTTGCCCTGCCTAAATTGACCAGTGTAACTTATATAAGAATTATTTATACTGCATGCTATTATGGCGGTTGTACAGTAGTCATGGCCTGTGATCTCAGAGTTAAAATTAGAATCAATCATTAGCATTGATCAGAGAGACTGGTTTAGAGTTCAGCCTAAAGCTCAATGTCTCAAATGAATAAAAAACCAAAACATCCCCCACTTTAATACTGCATAATACAAAAAAACAACAACTTTTTTTTTAATAAATCATGTACTTCTAAAAGATATTAATATTATACTGATGTTATTATCCCAATATTCCTATAACCATTACAGTGTTAAAAGATATCAAACATGTTCACTACTTACAAAATGTGTCATCACGATGACCAAAGCATATCATCTTTTGTCACAAATTCTTAAACTTTGCTGGTTAGGATCCAACAATTAATTATTAATAATAATAAAAACATACAAACTACAGTTCAAAAGTTTGGTAAGGGTCAGTTTTCATGTTCTTTAAAGAAGTCTCTTATGCTCACCAAGGCATAAAGATGAAAAAATGCTTGATTAAAAATACAGCAAAAACAGTAATATTGTGAAATAGCATTACAGTTTAAAATAAATTGTAAAATGTATTCTATTCCTGTGATGGCAAAGCTGAATTTTTACTCCAGTCTTCAGTGTCACATGATCCTTCAGAAATCATTCTAATATGCTGACTTTGTGCTCAAGTAACATTTCTATTCTACTATTATCAATGTTTAAAACAGCCGAGCTCCTTAATATTTTTGTGGAAACCGTGAAAGTTTTTTCAGGGTCCTTTGATGAATAGAAATATTCAAAAGCACGGCATTTGTTTGAAATGTAAATCTTTTGTAACATTATAAATAACACTATATATAATCACTTTTAATCAATTTAATGTGTCCTTGTAGAATAAAAATATCAATTCCTAACCTCAAACTTTTTAATGGTAGTGTATATAATTTTTTTGTTCCATGTCTGTCAATTCATTTCAATATGACATGACATGAACCTGGATCTTTCCATTATATCACTTACACCTCCAATATCATGTTTGCAAGGCAACTATTATCCCAATTAATCTTGAGAAACAACCGTATAATCATCAACACAATATAATAGACATTTCAGATTGAAGCTGAAACTCAAATCCTCATAGCTCCTCTTCCTCCCACAGTGCACTACCTTACAGCACCACCTCTCAATAAGTCTCCCACATACCTTATCCAATGAAAATGTGCCCCAAGAATTGGCAAGCCACAAGGCACTGGAAGAAGCTCTGACTTTAGCTGTGCTTTTGGTGGGGCTCTTTTTCACACTATCCCTCAGGTTGGTGAACTTTCCTCTGCTCTTGGTGGAGGCTGGAAGGGTGCAGGAGCTGTACTGTGGAACCCTGTGGGTCTCCAGATGAGTCTGCTGGAAGTTGAGCAGGGCGGGCTGAGGCAGGTGAGGCAGCGGCGGCGGCTGCTGCTGCTGGTGCAGATGGTGGTGGAAATGATGATGGAATTGCGGTTGTTGCACCAACTGTTTCGGCGTTCGGGTCAGCGTACTGTGCACGTGTCCAACCCTCTGTTGCATTCTGGGATGGTTGCAGTTGGCCATCTCCGTCACCCCGGTCCGACAGTCCACGTAAGCGCCGCAGCAGTATTCATGGTTGTTTGTATAGGTGGTCATTGTTTTCCAAGCAGAGGGGCACCACAGCAGACCATCAGGTGGACGCCAGGTGAAATGATGAGGAACGCAGCCTGAAGAGTGATGCGCTTACTTTGCTGAGCAATCGGGAAGGAAAGAGAGGACACACCGTGGTTGTAAATCTGGTCCTTTTCCCCTGGCTCCACTCTTCTGCCAGCCTCTCTCACAGTCTATCTCTCTTTCTGCCTCACTCGCTCTCATCCCCCTGCACTTGCTCACCAATTAATGAGCTCCAATGGGCACTGCACATGACAGCACACAGTCTCTTCTGCAGGCATGAATAATCAATGCTCCATTCTTGATTTCAGCATTGGCGTCCGGACGATCTGCGTGTCGCTCTTTGGACAACAGCAGATTTGCACCCTACGTTTGAGATTCACAAGGCTTTTTGTAGTCTGATTCGCTTTTCAAAGCATTAACACGGGTCACAAAGTGAGAGGTCACAGCGGATAAACGCAATCTCTATTAGATGCTCAGCAAGAGGGCGGGCGAACGGCCCGGTGCGGTGTATCAGAGCATATGATAGTGGAGCAGAGCCTCGCTATGACCTTATTTTACTAAACTATTATTCACAACTAATCTCCATTTGTACCTGCACTATAAGATCTTTTACAGTTCTGTGTAATTTAATGTGAGCCATAAAGTACAGACAGCTGGACGGTGGTCGTTCATTTAAGCCCATCCAATTGAACTTGCTGTATGTTATACGCAGCTTATATAGAAGAGTAATCTCTGAATCGCTTAAAATCATATCTATATTATTTAAATAGACTTTTTAATTAACCAGTTTCTTATAGAATATAAAATAAGATAATCCTTTACTATCATTAGTGCAGTGATCCTACATGTCGTTTTCAAATATTGTCCAATTAAATAAACGGACGCTTCAGGGCCTGAAGAGTGGGGACCGTGATGAGAGACTACTTCTGCATTAGGATTGGACAGTTGTAAATGTACCGTTTCCTGTTGACTGCACCTTTTAATGTACCCTGTCCTGTTTCTTATGGGGCTGTGGGTGAGAAAGGGAGAGGAGGAGGAGGAATAGAGAGAGAAAAAGCAAAGCTTGTGCCTGAGGCTTTTGAAAGTATGCCACCAAAGAATGGACACTAAAAGGAATATATATTAGTTGTATCGCATGAACTAAAAAACAAAAACCAGTGAGTTATGATCACGTTGAAAACTATACATCAAAAAACTGCAATAACTGTATATATGTCCAAAATTGTCTTTAAACAGTGATTCACAACCAGTGGTACATGGAATGATTTAAACATAAAAAATAGGTTAAAACAATCCTATTAAAAAAGTAATAATTACTTATAAGAATGAATAATATCACAAAATGTTCAGGTTTCTCTTTAAGAAAAGAAAACAGTAATGTGTTCAAATTTTGTTTAAACATTTTGTGTGGATGATGCTTATAGCAGATTATACAGTACTGCAACTTAGTTAATCTGCTTTTCACCCACATTATCAAATTGTTGTTGATTGTGATGGTAACACTTTACTTAAAGCCTTTTATTTATATTGCATTATAAATGTATTCATAGTGTAAGTTATAATGTATCATATCTTTTCATAAATAATTATAAGCAAATTTAAAATTCATTATAATATTAGCAGATTCCTTATTAAATCTAAAATTGGTTGTTATGTGTTTTAATGCGTTATACTGTGTTCAATGAATAGATCAGTTTTACAGCTGTGGTTAGAATTATTCATGAGATCATACAATGCATTATAAGGTGCATTAGAAGACATAAGTAATGCATTAAATATACCTTTATAATGCATTATATATAAAGGCTTTAAGTAAAGTGTTACCATTGTGTTTTTGGTTTTAACTTTAATGATGTTAATGATAATGCTGAATGATTAATAGGAGCACATTTTTGATCTGGAGTTGGTGAAGGGGTATTTGAGCCTTAATAAAAAGGGTTGTAGGGGTACATAAAAAAAAAAAAAGTTGGGAAATCCCTTCAAAAATGATTAAAATGTAAAATAAAAAATGATTTAATGTGCTACATATAATCTCTGGATAGTGGCCTTATTGATTTGTTTCATATGAAATACACAGACACACCTCCTGCTGTACAGCAGATGGCTCCATACACACAGACATGTTCAGGTTGGAGGAAAGCAAACAAGGCCACACACTGCACACATCAATGTGAAAATATTCAATCCTCAGTGTGGCGCCATACAGTCTGGCATCAGCATATTATTTGAGGTCCATTAATACCACAAGACAATTTAAATCAAGTTAAAGGTAGGAATGTAACAATATTAAAATTTTGACCAAGACAATAATTATTTTCATGTTATGGTATGTTAGACTAAATAATAATAATAAAAAATTAAAAATAAATAAATAAAAAATAAAACACTAAAAAACAAAATCATTTTAAATGCT
The DNA here is from genome assembly GCA_037950665.1 of Hypophthalmichthys nobilis. NCBI lineage: Eukaryota > Metazoa > Chordata > Actinopteri > Cypriniformes > Xenocyprididae > Hypophthalmichthys > Hypophthalmichthys nobilis. Next base: position 15,495,053 of record CM075471.1, read on the forward strand.
ACAAGGGAATTTAGGCATCACAACAATGTGCAGTATGAAAAAAATATTTTGAGATTTGGTGAAGATTACATTTAACAGAGTTATTAAAATATACATGTTTTAAAGATTAACTTTAATAATCTAAATGTAAAAATGGGATTTGAGCATGCACAAACACTGTTCAATACTGACCGATACAGACTACTGTACAGATACGTATATTTTGTTTCCACTTTTCAGGGAAATTAACCTACAAATTACTTATGTTAAACTATAATAGATAATAGTACTTTAAAACTGAAACAAAATTCATAAATCAGCTTTAAATGACGGTTTAAAGCTTATTTGCGCATTTCTTTTTACTTTTCCAATGTTAAAATACCTTTATAGAGATTCCTTAACAGAGATTCATATGTACAACTGGAAACAGTGAGTGCGTTGAAAAGGGTACAAAAGCACGTCTGAATCAGTAGAGATCACAGAAATTGGATGCTAATGCAAGGTAGAACATCGAAGCATTGATTTTTAACACACAACAAGCCTGAAGCACATCCTTGAGCTTAAAAACCCAGTTCAACACAAACAGTGTTCATGTTTAGCCAAAGGCTAGACTTAGGCCAACATCTTATATTATAAGCTTGCATTTCCCACTGAACAGACTAATCAATAAAGGCCGCTGTTCCCCAGGATTGCTAGTGCGTTCTTTCACTGACACACGATCTTGACAGACATCACACTGCCCTGCTTCTGTCTTCTTTGAATCTAATGAACTCATTCACAAACTAGCAGGCACTAAATGCTCACTGAAAACCAAAAGAACAGGGAATTTGACTCCTTTTGTGTATTTCTGACCAAAAAGAACATAGTAAATTGATACATTACATTTATTGAACAGGTCTTCACTATATGACACTCAATAGAAGCCATTGAGATGCATTCACTTCTGAGATCAATCTTTCATTAATATGATGTAAAGCCACTACGAAGCTATAAATGCATCCCAACTTAAAGACACAATATTGTCTGCACTTCATCTGAACATTATCTAAACCACAACTGGAAACTCTATTAATAATTCTAACAGCTATTATATTCAGTTACAGCGAAACGCTGTAAAGAGAACAACAACATGAAAAAACTACAACACGCAATAAAGGTGGTGTGCGATTTTAACACATTACCTCTCACACTTTGTGGAGCTTAAAAAAAAAAAAAAAAAAACATTTCTCTGTTCATTTAAAAAAAAATCTTGATCAGCCTGACAGAAAAACTGGGATGGGACTATCTGTTGAAATCTGTCACCATTTTTGCATTTCCTTATTCAAAGATGAAGTGTGTATATTGAAATTCTATCTTTCATTATACTGAAAGGCAGCATTAGCTGTTAATATATTGTCTTTGAAAAGATCAAGATATTATTTTGAGCTTCCTAATCAACTCACAACAATATGACTCAAACTATGGCATAAGTTTATGGTGACTCAATCTGTCTGACTGACCAATGGCAGCCAAGGGAGAGTTCTGGAAATCTACTGTTAAATAAAAAACATTGTGAGGAATTATAGTCTTGAGCAAACAAGACTATAATAACAACAATAACATTAATAATTTAATAATTATTTATTTAACATTATTTAAAAATAATAATAATAAAAATAATTAATATTGATATTTTAAATAAACATTTATATGATTAACTTTTTTATTATTATTCTTGCTGTTGTTATTAAATTTTGTAAATAAATAATTATATGACGCTTCATTTAATAAAAGACACTTTTTCTTATTGAATCATATGATACTTAAATCCCTTTCCTAAAGGTTAGCTTGACTGTATTTTAGGTCACACTTTATATTAGGTGTCCGTAATTACTATGTACATACATAAAAAAATAAGTACAATGTACTGATTGTGTTCATGTTGTATTGCAAAACACTTTTGCTGCTATTGAGGTGGGATACGGGTAAGGTTAGGGACAGGTTTGGTGGTATGGGTAGGTTTAAGGGTTGGTTCAAAGGGAAAGGAAGGGTCAACAGTGTAATTATAGATGTAATCACAGAAATTAATTAAGCTGTACTCACATGCAGGTATTTTTCAAAATATAAACACAATGTAAAAACAGCATTGTACAGCAGTGTTGGGCACGTTACTTTAAAAAAGTAATTAGTTATAGTTACTAGTTACTTCTCACAAATAATAACTGAGATAGATTACATCATAATAAAAGTAACTAATTACCAGGGAAAGTAACTATAAAAAAAAAAAAAAAACTAAAATATGTCAAATAACTTGGATGCCCCTAATATTAAATACAAGTCTAAAAATAAATTATTCTTGATCCGACTCGTGACTCATGATCGCTCTTGCTCACGACATGAAATTTCTCTGTACTGTACTATACGTGTTGGTAGCCATTAAAGAAAACGTAGTTTCATATTTATGTTTAAAAAGTCCTATGTTTTGTTTTAAATTCATCTATTTGATTATGAAAAGTGAATCTTATGAATACATCATAAGATGCGCAATATATCGGGAGACATGGAGTGGGTCAGACATGATTTTGACCACTTCACTAAGTTTTGTTTTGTAGAAAGCCTTTCTTTAAAGTGAATTTCATTTTGTAAAAATTGTATCTTAATTTTAATCAATGTTTCATCAACTGATTGCCTGGATTTAATAAAGAAGCAAATATAGCAGACAATATAATCATGACATGGAGGTGCCGGCGCGTTCACTGGCGCGTGAACTGGAGCGCGTCTTATAGGCTAAATGAACCGAAACTCAGCGTATAGGCTGCTTGCCTCACAGACATGAGAAAAATATCTATAGAAAGCTTGAAATATCTACTTTAAAATGAAATAAATTAAAAACTAAAAGAAATAGGCTACTCTGATTATGTAATCCGAATGAAATATGCATTCTTTCTCTAGGCGCGCCCAATAGCCTATGCAGAGATGATGAGAGTCAGTAATGTCAATCAGCAGCTGACACTGATTCAGAAAACATTTCTTTATTAATAAACAGTTAAAATGTCTCCTTGCTGTTTTTGTCACATTCATAATCATTACTTTTGCCGGTTCTTTATGGCAAGCTTCATGCGTGTGCTTGAGTGCTATATAGCCTATAGCTATTCTCTCCAGTATTTAAGAAATTAAATTAATACAAATGTGATTAGTCAACTAATGGCTTAAATGAACAACTACTAGTCGACTAGAAAAAAAAAACAACTTTTCACATATTTTCGATCCAGCATGTCACAAAGGGTATTCTGGTTTGAGCTCGCGCTTCGCTCGTATGCTCACAGACACACACAGAGCATCGTACATTATTATCAGTTTAAAATTAGATTTGTGTATGACTAACCCCAACACACACCAGAGAAAAAACTTTGCAGGTCCATATGGAGAGAGAGCCTACTCGGATGAAAACCGCTTCAGTGAGCTCATTTATAGTAACACGGCGTTTTTTTTTTTGTCACGTTGTAACGGGAGAAAAAAATAATTTGTTTGATTACTCGTTACTGAAAAAAGTAACGCCGTTAGTAACGCAGTTTATTTATAAAGCTGTTATTCCCAACACTGGTGTACAGAATAAGTGCTTTGTATCAAATGATTAATTTAAATGTTAGTACATAGTAGTTAAAGACACCTAATATAAAGTTGGATTGTATTTTACATAATGAGTTGCTTGTAGCTTGGGAAGCTACATTTTCAAAGCAGCTTCCCCAACACTTTATTCCATGATGCGAGTGGTGGTAGCCCTGCACTCAAGAGCCAGTAACCACAGTCACTATTATATGCTTGTACAACACACTTAACACCAATCCGGTCAAGAGGTGCTGCCACTGCAAATGATCTACAACACATTGTTTGGATTAAAATAGCAGCTTAATGGCAAATTTTCAATTAACGAGCACTCAAATCACTTTGCCCTCTGCAAAACCATCTCTAACGTGTCCTCTCGTACAAACTGCAGCCAAAGGATGCGTCAAAACAGGATCTGTATCGTCTTAAAAGGAGAAGTGAAATGTTCATTCCTGTTGCCATGATTCACTGTGGAGAATGTCTCCTACACACACACAACCCACAGATCTCTCTCCTCCACCTCCCCCGGCCAGCACGCACAGGAACGCTGCATCTCTTCAGCCGGAGAAATACTCATCTCCCTGAAGAAGAAGAAATTTTAATCTACTACAGCCTTGCTGAAGCCATAAATTACACCAGGAAGGAGGGTCCCTCTTTTGTCTCAGCTGAACTAATGGGGTTAATGGGCAGGGTCACAGAGGGTGATTGGGTGGCTATTACGATGGTGACTGATGAAGCGACGGCCGACTCATCTGCTGTTTACCCAAGAGCAAGAGTTGCACCTGCACATCGCCCATGATGAAAGAGACGATGTCATACAAACCTCTATGTTCAACAGATATAAGAAATAAATAAACAAGTGCTGCCACATGATGAAATGTCCTTGCTTGACGATCACTATGGCAACACCATGGCAACAGCTGAAGCTGCAGTGAGACCTGCGAGGCTATGCATGCTCTCAGGAAGACTGCAGCTCTACGAATCTTAAACTGGTTCTCTTGAATTAACATCATTAAGTAATTTTGCAAGCCATGCTGGGATTCTTTTTCTTATAATATTGCATTGAAATTTTAGATCCTTCTATTCACATGTTTTTATTCATGCCATTTCCTACAGTTCATTTAATGAGAATTCAGCTATGATTTTGTGATGCATCGCAAAGTACAATCTTAAAAATACAGGTTCCAAAAGGAGGTTTTCACAGCAATGCCATAGAACCATTTTTGGTTCAACAAAGAACAGTGAACAGTTCTTAAAAGAACTATTTTTTTTTCTTAGTGCAAGAACATTTCTCCATTATAAAGAATGTTGGATGTTAAAGGTTCTACATGGAAACAGATGCCAATAAAGAACCATATTTTTAAGAATGTAATAAATCAAGACTCACTATATGTATGGAAATGTATATTGCATGAGGTAGCTGGTGACACCTATTAGGGTGGTTACATCAAAAACATGGTAACATTAATAGTTTCCAAAAGTGGTTACACAAATGCTAACACAACTACATCAATTCATTTAGTTCCTAATTTCACCTGTGCCACACACACACACACACACACACACATTAAGGTGCAGTGGCTTAGCTGTGCTTGAGATCTTGGTGGGTGGATGATTGAAGCCTGGCGTATCATTGCGATGCCTTTACCAGAAATAGATCAACAGAAGCAGGTAGAACATGGAAAACTTACACAGATGTGCCGCATACATACATACATACATACTGTACATACGCATGCCACACAAATGTCTGAGTCCACACTGAAAATATGTAATTTAAAATATCATTTAGAGCTAGAAATAAATAGGTTTTACACAAACTTAGAGTTCATGCGACATGAATGCTGCTAACATTAAAGTAAAAGTAGAAAACACCAAAAACATTTCTTTTTTCATTTTCATTATAATTATGATATACCGTATATCGGCATAACATAAATAGATAAAAAAGTGCATACAAAAAGTGCACATTTAATTAAATAAATTAGTTTAAAAAAAGCAAAAGTGGACTCAGACTTTGTAACTGCATTGGATATATACACATACACAGCAAAAAGGTCAGTGACATCACTATATAGCAGTTTCTTTTTCATTGGCTACTTCAAAACCTATTCTTATTTTAATGAAATCATAATTAGGCAGCCCATAAGTGGAAGCACCGCTACAAAACGCACTGCTCTAAAGGAAATGCCATCATCTTTAGATGCCATGCTCTTTCGGTCTCTCTAAGCTTTTGTGGAAAAACTGATCAAATACTTTGCATTTTTCCAGTTAAATAATTTCCCTCCTTCAGTATAAGATGAATTTCATGCTCATAAATTATGTTTGATTCAAAGCACAGATCTGCATGTTTTTCGTTTTCTCATTAGGCAGATCCATGACTTCAAATGGTCCATAAATCTAACAGCCAACGGCTTCACATTACCTTTGAGTCTTAGCAATAACTCCGCCCCCCCTTTTGTGAGATCAAGGTGAAGCCAAAATTTTACATGGTATGTGTCATTTGATACATTCAGCTGTGACATTTAAATATGGTTAACACTGATTGAAGATGGCATATATCACGCAAATAGCAAGTTTTTTGCACCAAGGTGGATTAATACTTTTAAGCTTCCAGACAAACATAATGCGGCACTTCTAACATGACAATCTTTGCAATACAATGTAAGGTAAAGCAAATAAAATCGATTACATTATGCTATCAGCACTAGATCACTGTAGACTTTCAGCTAAAATAATAATACACACAAAAAAATTTTAATTCTGCCATTATTTATTCTCCCTCCAAATCTGTGCGACTATTTTGTTCCCGGAACACAAAAGGTGGATTTCTGAACAATATCCTGGCAATTCTAAGTCAGATATAAGTAAATGAAAGTCAAAGAGGAGTGGGACAGTCAAGCTCAAAAATGCAAAATAAAGAAAAATAAATATCATAAAATTGGCCCTGTGACTCATGCACTCATTACAACTCAACTCACTGACTCAATGATCTGGTCACAGCAGTTAAGAGCTCACTGGAGGGGAAGATTATCAATCAATAACGACTTTCATTTTGTTCTGTCTATCAGACAATGCCATCATAGGGCTCCAGAAAACTTGAAAGTTGGAATTATGGCGCAGTTTTTTGAAGTTTGAAAGATCCAGTCCCCATTCACTGGACTACTGTAACAATACTCAAAATTACCTAATGGTGATTAAACAACGAAGCTGCAGTAGTACATTCCTAAAAAGTTTTCAGTGTTCATAATGCCTGTCCAACTCAGCAATGGTCTAGTGAGTTGCATTGGGTTGCATCACAAATCCATGGTCTTTCCTATGCATATGTTGCTTTGCTCTTATATCAATTCATATTCAATGTTTGTAGCGTACAAGACTCAGAATGGCAATAATTATATGCACTTATATTCAAATAATAATATTTGATTGTCTGCAGATGACCCAAATCAACTCTCAGCTGATCCACATCTACCTATAGGAATACGATGCCCATCACAGCATCCCGATATAAGGTATATTAAGTATTATCAGCAGCTTTATTGCATTGCTCAGGAGCTAATTTACTCCATCCCCAGTTCCTCCTCTCATCCACAGTCAGGACTTGGCCTTCTGGTATTCCTCTTTGAATCTTTTATCTTGATTTATATTGTTACATTAAATTATTGTCAGTAAGAACATTAATGATATCTGCAATACATTTATGTTGGTTCTGTTCCGTTTACCCTAAGGGGGTTATTCGCAGTGCTGCCTGACTGGTTATTATTAGGCTGCATGGATGGGCAGGGAGTTCTTGTTCAGAGCAGAACCACACTGTCAATCCAAACTGTATGCTAATTGTCAAATCATCTGACAATAATGGTCTTGACAGAATTAAAACTACAGAGAACTACATTCATCAAGTATCCATTTGTAAGCTGTTCAGAAAGTGTGTACTGTTCATGGAAGGCTTCTAACTGTCACCCAACACTCAAATTACAAATTATGACCTGAAAGTTTAAAGCATTCCTAGACTCTATTTTCAGAATATTTCTAGACTCTACTTCCACTGTATATCACAAAAAAATGAACAAACTGTGTAATGTTGATATCATTGGGAAGAATTGCTGGTTTGGCACTTTTGAAAACATTCATGAAAAAGAGATGCAGTTATCAACAGTCAATGGCAGGAATAAAAGAACTGACTGTAAAGCCCTTTTGTTGCAGCTTCTAATTGTCTTGCTTTCATTCCAGGGCATGACCCCTTATGACACAATGAGTGACCGTGTTCCTGGGATCAGAACCTGCCTGCCAAACAGACAACCTTTTTTTGTCTGCTCCCTCAGGTCACTTATGGCCAGAAAGAAGGACCAAAACTACTTTGACTTAACCGCTTCACATGATTAGATTCAAGAGGACTATCATTCACCAACTGAGTGCTTTCCTCTACCTATGGGAAGCAGATACTTCAACTGTCCAGTATGATTATGTATTGTAACTCTCAATTAAATGGGCTTTCACTGAATAGCTCAGCCAATTCATTGAATACATAAGTAGCTTTTTACCAGCACTTTCTCACAAGCAAAGTGAGTATCAGGGCAAGCCATTTTCTGCTCATAACAATGTTAATAATAACTGAGTGTTGTTACACTAAAGTTATTGTCATTGCAAACATGACAGGACAAACTAAGCAAAAAAAAAAAAAGGGATTAAGACATATTGAAAGATGTAGATGTGTCACTCCAGACAAGAAAACTCCAACAAAACCAAATCATTTCTACTGAAAGGATAACATACTGACACTGCTTATTACTAGCAAAAGTCATACCAAAAGGTAGATGTACCAAAGCTATGTTTCCAGTCAACATCCCATGCTACAATATATTATTGCCTTTGCAAACAGTGAAAGGACAAACTAAGCAAATAAATGGCACATTTAATTCTGAAAGGATTAGGTGGTGTTGAAAGACGTAGATGTTTCACTCCAGTCAGAAACCCCAACAAAACCAAACCCGGAATGGCTAAAATATGCATTCTCAGCTAGTTTACAGTGATGTTTCCTCACACTTGGCTCAAATACACGCGCATCTCATGCAGCAGGTGTGCTGTGGTGAAGAGTTACCTGACTCGCTCCTGCAGTGATGCAGTCGCTGAAGGCACCGCGTCGCGTGAAGAAGGCCAGCAGCTGCTGCCAGCGAGAGGAAGACGAAGGCAGTTCTTCACTGGAGCTCCGTTTGGCCCACTGCCTCTGTTTGGACCCTGGGGCAGCATGACCGGATGCGGTGTTGGCCCGACCGCCTCGCGGGTACAGCGTGTTGTTTCCGAAGATGTAGTTCATCACAGCCCTTGGGGCCAGGACAGATCCGCAACAGCTGTCAAGCGCCGAGGCAGTTCGGAAAGTGGAAGCGTGGCAGAAGAGGGAGGGTGCACCTGGATAAGGTTACAGCATCCTCTCACGGATCTGACGACGGAACAATGTAAGTGTGAAGTCGGAGCCGACAGCCCAAAATCCATCCGTAGTCCAACTCACAACCTTCCTGTCCTCACCAGCTGGGAGATCAAGTGTGTAGCAGTCTCATGCTGGAAGGTGGAGTGGGCAGCAAGAAGGGAGGAGGTGATCGTGCTGCCCACGAGTGGTGCACGCTACTCTGGGCTGTGACTCCAGCTCCAGACGAGCTGAGACCTGAGAAAGGATCAATGAAGGACCGAGGAGCTCTCTGTGCATGGGGGAGAACCTAAGAGCCTGAAGAAGCAGGAAATGGGTTCAATTAACTGGCAAGCGTTGCAGTCAAAAGCCCACAGTTCTCCAGGGATTCTTAATCTAAATGGACTGGGGCTACAAGATCGTCCACGAGCAGGTATCAATCACTTCACTTTCTTAAAAGCAAAAGAAAGCCTTCCACTACGCATTAAATATAGATGCTGGCATTCAGGGTGGTACCCTGATGAAAAAGAAACGATTGGTGTTGTTGTAGTCCTTTTTTTCTTAGGCATGGCCACACTCGGAGGATTCCAGTTCTCCGGCTGATCATTAGAGCCAGCCGAGCCACAAAAACTATTTCAGCAAAGCTATTGATTTTTTCCTCCTCCTTGCACTTTAGACTAAAAGCTTCATTGTCAGAAAAGATACGATTACCTAATGATTATAAAACTTTGTGCTAGCAAACATACTCATGGCTCCGACCGGGAGAGAAAGGCATAGATCCAGTGAGATCCAGAGGTAAAGGTAAATCCAGAAAGCGAGCGTGAGCTACGCGTTCAGAAGAAGATGATGATTCCATGCTGTCTGGATGCTCCTTCTGACACAGATCAGCTTTCACACGCTGCAGTCTCTTTCCACACACATGTGATTCAGTGAGGGGGAGACAAAAGGCTGTGCCTTCACTGGCAGAAAAAAAAGAGAGAAAGCGATTGCAAAAATAACCTCGTCTTTGTTAATAAGACTAGAATTCCTGCAGATCTCCACCACGGCAACGCTCCGCAGTCAAACCTATTGACGGCGGCTCTGTGCCGGTAAAAACTATCCAAGGTGTGCCACAGGTGTCAAATGAGGTAACAGACATTGTCACAGCTTGTGCCTCTATTCCCCCAGGACCAAAACCATGGCAACAGCTTCCACATCAAATAAAGCAAACAACCCCACAGAGCCTGAGCCCTGCCTTCTCCTCCACCTAAATAGCTTATATTCACAGGGCTTTAATAGAAATTAAAGAACCACATGCGATGGGCCTTTTATACCACAGCATCTGATCGGAGATACTGGCAACCGTCTTCAGTGATACCAGCAATTTTCAAATTAGCACGAGGAGAGGAAGGGGAAAAAACAAACAAACAAACAAACAAAACTATGACGTCCTTTTGTGCTTAAGGGAAATGATGGCACTAAAGTTGCTTTAAAAAAATACTGTAATTGCATACAGTATTTGCATTTACTAAATAAACTATGAAAGGGATGCAAATTAAAGTGCATATTGCAGGTTAGAGCTTCAGTGATTCAATGTATAGAAAAATAATGTAGGAACTAGATTTTCTTTAAAATACACGTATAAATACACTACTTGGGCTCCTGGAGTCGTTTTTTTGAGAAAATTTTCTGAAAAATGCCAAATCGGAAGTGACGTAATGGGAGGGAGTGCGGTCAATATAAACAATAGGAAAACTATGGATCGCAATGACAGTTCAGACACTGAGGAAATTGTAAATGTTTATTCATACTCATATGACAGACTACAGCCATACAATTAGCCTGCTATGCGGCGAAGAGAGCAGGGACAGGCCAGGATTGGACAGAATAACGGTCAAAAGAGACAAATTGAGCTGTGGTGTGAGGAGAACCAGTGGAGAACAGGGCAGGATACCGATGTTAGCTCGTACACGTTAGCTAATGTTATGTAACACTGTGCTCCGATCACAATATTGTACAGATTATTATCATGTATCAGGCAATAGCAAAGCTAGTATTGGTCATCTAAAGTTTGGAGTATTGATTACTAACAGAAACTAATAAACTTTGATCAGGCGTATGTCACACTCGTTAGCCTAATATCCGTCCACACTAACGTTTCATGATATAGCGGTTTGTCATCACGACTGATTTGATAGTTAGCAAATATATATATAAAAAAAAAAAAAAAGACTTCCGGTGCACAGTTCACGTTTTCCCGCCGGCGGCCGAACCACAGACAGTATACAGTATGTGTTTCATGTTATCCTGTATTCATTAATTCTGTATTATGAGTTTATTCCGTGCCCATTCACTGATAGTGTGAGGACGCATATGACGTCGTGAGTGCGTAGTTGAGTGAACTTGAATGTACATACATGGCATGAATCAAATTGGAGTTACATTACCAGCACATAATTCAAAACTGTTTTGTTTGAGTGTAAGACTGTATGCATTTGTGAACTTAATTTGTATTCATCAGTGTTGAAATTGATTCACGTAAAAACGGTGAAGGAGCATCGCGTGTCTAAGTTTATTTATTTAATATCATCATTTACAGTAGTATTACAATGTTGAACTCCATCATATCGCCGGGATGATGATAATCCTCCAGTCTAAAATGAATACGTTTATCGAAGCCTTGCAGAAGTGAAGTCCCGTCTCTTCACCTGCACAAAACACACCCCGGCACGGAAGATAGCACCGTACTTTTTCTTGTTGGTAAACCTGTGGACTCGATGTCCTGACAGGCTGGAGTTTGTGCAACCTCCACAAACACAATAATTTACCATGACGATGATAAATAGAATACAAAAACTACCGAAAACACACTGATTCACGACCGCTGTTACTGAATACCAACCTACTCTGCACTGAGTCAACACAGAGCTTGGCGAACGACTCCCTCTCGTGACGTAAAATGACGCGACGTTGAGAGAAAAAAAAAAAAAAAAGCGTTTTTTACAGAGACTGTCACTTTATCGACTAAATTTGTGCCCTTATGTCCTGCAAAACATTTTTAAATCCTGCAGTAACTTTTCATATGGTATTTTCGTACAAGGTTATATATTCATCTCGAAAAAAATGTTTAACGTGCAATATGCTTTAAATCACTTAAACAATGAATTAAATGTGTTTCTTTAAAAAAATATTATATCTTTCATTATGTATACATTATATATATTTATTTTACAGTTCTATTTGAAAGTCTACACAACCCAACAATGACACAGATCACTGCCTTGAGACAATGCCCCAAGACATGCTTTCTTGCATTCTCATTTAAATTTGACCTTCTAAATGTTGGAGTGTATCAATAATTCATCAGCAATTAAATAAAAACACTGTGCATTTATTTTTCATGAGTGTTGCTATGGACCCCTCACCATGGCATACCGACTTCATGGACACCTCGAAAATCCGGACCCCCAACACCACGGCAGCTCAAGACTCTACAGTTTAAACTCGTATAGTGTTAAATGACTTGACAAGACACTGAGATTCATTGTGCGGTATAAATGTAACGATGACTCTAGTTCTCTGATCCAATTTAGGTGTCTTATATCAACAGCTGGACTTAACTACATGATAGCATGAAAGTTTAAAAACTTACTGTGAAATTAATCACTCTAGACATGTAGCTAAATGCAAATAATAAAATGCATATGTAATCATACCTATGAGGATAACAAAATAGATAAGCTTAATGTTTGAGAGAGAGGGGAAAAAACTTCCTTGTTGACATTAAAGAGTTAGTTCACCCAAAAATGAAATATCTGTCATTAATTACTCACCCTCATGTCGTTCCACACCCGTAAGACCTTCGTTCATCTTCAGAACACAAATTAAGATATTTTTGATGAAATCCGAGAGGTATATGATTTGTCCATAGACCGCAATCTAATAACCACTTTCAATGTCCAGAAAGGTACTAAAGACACCATTAAAACAGTCGACGTGACTGCAGTGGCTCAACCTTAATTTTATGAAGCGACGAGAATACTTTTTGTGCTTCCCTGTCATTATCCTTATGCAGTTGCCGCAGTAAGCACAGTGAAGGCTTCCGTGTTTACGCCCAAATGCCGGCTCAGTATTCGCCAAAGCTGCGCACGTGAGCAGCACGACGCATGCGTGTGATGCTGACGCAGGAGCCGACCAATAATGAGTCAGCGTTCTGACGTACAACCTTGAAGCGCTGAACGTAATCAACGTATGAGAATGACATAGAAGAGAAGATATTGTTGAATAAAATCGTTATTCTTGTTTTGTTTTTGCGCACAAAAAGTATTCTCGTCGCTTCATAAAATTAAGGTTGAACCACTGCAGTCACGTCGACTGATTTAACGATGTCTTTAGTACCTTTCTGGACATTGAAAGTGATTATTATATTGCGGTCTATGGGCAAGTCATATACCTCTCGGACTTCATCAAAAATATCTTCATTTGTGTTCCAAAGATGAACGAAGGTCTTAAGGGTGTGGAACGACATGAGGGCGAGTAATTAATGACAGAATTTTCATTTTTGGGTGAACTAACCCTTTAATGTGCACATCCAATCAAAGACTATTTTAGTATTTTAGAGAAAATTCATCCAATAAACTTGGTAGAAGTAGACAAATTCCAAGATTCCAACATGGATACTCTCTCATTCTCGGAAATAAATAACAAAACTGCAACAACTACAACCAAGACTACATTAACTTCAGTTTAATAATAACTGGAATTTGTGCTGACCGGAATTTTGTGTGTTGAATTATTGGCTGTCGGGAGCAGAAATTTGACAGATATTTCCATATTCGGAAATATCTATATGTCAAGTTACTAAGTTCATATATCGTTGGGTTTATGCAGTTAATGGTGATATTAATAAAATTGCTAACATTCAAATGAAACGTAATAAGATTAAACACTGAAGTTTTATTAATATTATCTAGGGACTTTTTATTTATTACTTTTGTATGTTCAACTATTTTGCTACTGGATTGAGTCGCCATTTAATGTCTAATGTAAAACCTGTGTACTGAAGCAAAACTGCTCAAGGCTTTATTGCACTGCTGATGAAGCAAAGTGCTGTAGAATGGCAAATCATATTTTACAGATAAGACAAGCTCTTTGTCACATTGATAGACACAGGATTGATACTGCACTTCTGTAACTGTCAGAGCAGAACGTCAATGTACCAGCGAACACAAAATGTTCAGTTCAGCCTATGACATGTAAGAGAGAGGCGTGATCATTTAATTACTGTACAGCTCATTTATTTCCCTATAGAGCAAAAGACTACAAAGCAAGCAGTAATATGGGTTCTGCAGACTGTATTATGCCACATAAGAAAACAGAAAAGCAGAGAAAGAATAGGGGGAAAAGGAAACCATTGCAAATGCATAAACATCCATTTGTCACAGACACATTACTGATGTCAATCACCATTTTGTTGCCATTTTCTTCTTCCTTTGTTCATGTGTAATTTAGATTACTACTGTTTTTATAATCGCAGTAAAATGTAGGTGGTGCTTGTCTATGCAAAACTCATTGAAATATTAGGGCGTTCTGGGATGTTGTCAGTTGCTAAGATGCTCATTGTTGTTAGGTTGCTTGAAGGATTGAGTCAACAGATCTCACACCCAAATCTATATCATAATCAGGTCCCTAGATAATTTAAATCTATTGTTTTTTGTTTTGTTTTTTATTCACCAGCCAAAATTAATTCTGCTTAGAATATTAATGAACAAACATTAATATTCATTTGTTCTATTATCAAACAAGTATGACTCGACAAATACCATTCATTAAAAATTATTTATATGAGATTGGTGTTGCATACAATGGGGTCCAACACTGGACACCAATATAGGGGGATAAAAAGGGTTTTGTTGGCATTTTTCAAATGCAACTTTATTATCAGCACAACAACTATGATGAAAAGCTGAACCAAAAAAAAAAAAAAAATCAGTATTTCTTAGTATTTGATATGTAAAATCTGATGATCATGTCCTTTTTGTTATAACATTTCTTTGTACTAAATGTTTAAAAATACATCTTGATTTCCAAAATTTGAGTGATGACTTTTGGACCCCATTATGAATTAATAAATTAATATAAATTATATTAAATTAAATGTAATAAAAATTCCACTTTATATACAGAAACCTGTAGCTGTTTAATCTTGACAACACTGTGGTTTGATAAATAAAATTACCAACTGAATCTAATTTAAAACATTTTGGACAGGACTTCTTACACTGCTTTTGTTTTTGTTTTTTTTCACAAACTAGAACCTGTTTTCTACTACTATTATACACTCAAACTCAAAAGCGTGCTCTCACATACAAGACATTCATTTGATAGGTGTCTCTCCATTCTAATAAGCAGCTGTCTCTTTTGTTTACCACCTCACAGCCTCTGAGCCGTTCCTCCTTTTCCCCAACCACCAGCATTATGGGCAATCAATCGATAGCACAATACAAGGACAAAAGCCTTCAGAGCGTCCCTTGCCTCTTCCTCAAGCTCTCAGTCTCAAGGCCAAATGAATTTCAGCAGTAAACACGCAAAGAGATGAGCAGTTATTTAAGAGATGGCGTGTTGAGCACTTGGGGTGACAATAAAAATGGCATGTGGTGCTACTCTACATGTGAATGTGCATATCTTCTGTCGGCAGACACCGCATGATTGTTCCATTATCATCTTCGCAGTACATTTTTCCTTTCATGCTCACACAGACACAATTACATTAAAGGTATAAAAATGCAGAACCACCGAGAGACTTTTAAAATGCAGCACATCTAATGATAAGAAAATAATGTGATGAGCTTTAGTTATTCATGTATTTATACTGTTTCTAACATATATATATATATATATATATATATATATATATATATATACAGGGCATGACATTAACTTTTTTGCTCACCAGCCACTGTAGCTAGTGGTTTTCCAAAGTTATTAGCCACTCGGCATTTTCACTGGCCACAATTTTGCTGTTGGGAAATTACATTTTATATGATTAAAGTTGACTTTGGCATGCTTAAATTACTTGATTTTGAGTCATTTTACTTGATTTAGAAGATTTAAAACCCTTTCAAACTTTCAAATGCAGAGTGACCACCCAAATCAAGACTACATAGTATATCAGCTGGTATGTACAGGTGGGCAATGGGTGGGCAATATGAGCATAGGCTAATATGAGAAATTTTATAAGTTATTTTTGTTAGGCTATATAAAAGAACAAAGAAGCAAATTACAAAAACGATAGTAAATTTAAAAAAATCTTTTTTCAGATACAGTAGGTTTATTTAACATGTAGCCTATACATTTAACATCTTTTGTTGTTAGATTAACATTAATGACAGACAGGTATTTAATTGGGCTGCTGAATGCATGGACATAATATACATATCCAGTTATTACCCACCTGTTTACGTCCACTTAAGCCATAACCGACTGTATTCATGCGAGATACTCCACACGATGGGCATTTTGACATCTGTGTGTGCGTGTATTTGACTATTCAGGTGCGAGGAGAACGGATCGCGAGCGAGAGAGAGAGAGAGAGAGAGAGAGAGAGAGAGAGAGAGAGAGAGAGAGAGAGAGAGAGAGACAGCGCTTCTGTTGTGTGTCATTCAGCGCAATTCCGCCTATCCCGCCTTCATTAACAGCAAGTTAATCGATAAAGAATTGTAATTGAATTGTAATTTTGTGATACGACGATCTTGGCATTTCATTTGGCTGTAGGCTGAAATTAAATTCAACCCGCCAAAGTGGCTAGTGGGAGTGGCTGTCTTACTCGCCACAGCTAAAATCTACCCGCATTTGGCGGGTGTTAATGTCAAGCCCTGTGTATATATATATAAATTTTAACAGAATAATTTATTCAAAAATGAAAATGCCCTCTTCATTTACTCACCTACACACATATTTTATTTCTTCTGTGAAAGATCTCTTTCAAATAATACCAAACTCAAAAAAAAAAAAAAAAGCATATTAAAAGTATCATAAAGGTGGTTAATGTAATCAAATAACTCTTCTGATATATTCCAAGTTTTCTGAAGCCATTCAACAGATTTATGTGAGGAAAGACAGGCACACAAGTCATATGGACTACTTTAAAGAATATTTTCATGGTGCTTTTAAAACACTTTGAAGCTTGCCGTTATAAATAAACTTCTACTTTTGTTGTATGGAAAACAGCTGCACTGTCACTCTGCCTATCATGACCTTTTGCTTTCTACGGAAGCAAGAAAATAAATCGGGTTAAAAAAAAAAAAAAAGCATAACTGTAAATTATGACAGAACATTCAGTTTGGGTAAACTGCCACTTAAAAAAGTTTATCATGCTAAGAGAGTAAAAAACGTTTCTATCACAGCATGAAAAAATATGTTTTGTTTTCTTTACAAAAAAAAAAAAAAGTTTGGGCCACCTACAATATTTGCAAGGTAAAATAATCAGTAGCATTTAAACTTTTCACTACAGCTAAACCAAACCAAACCAAAACCAATCAAAAACAAACCAAAACTAATTGAAAACAAAAAAAAAACCCAAAACAAACCAAGAAAACAAAACCAAACCCAAACAAACCAAACCAAACTGAAAACAAACCAAAACCAATCAAAAACAAACCAAAACTAATTGAAAAAAAAAAAAAAAACCCAAAACAAACCAAGAAAACAAAACCAAACCCAAACAAACCAAACCAAACTGAAAACAAACCAAAACCAAATCAAAAACAAACCAAAACTAATTGAAAAAAAAAAAAAAAAAAAAAAAACCAAAAGACCAAACCCAAATCAAACCAAAACCAAGACAAAAGAGTCATAGAAAAAAATTAGACGTGAGGAAAAATTATATTTCAATGCTTTTGCATTCTCTCACAAAACTTTTGCATTCCCCTGAAAAAAAAAGGTGTCCGCTTGTAAAACTCGCAAACAAAACAAAAATTGGAAAACTTTCACAAAGAAACAAGACGTATGCTGCAGTTAAACTGGACAGTCTAAATCCGTGCATATTTCAGTATGAAAGAGCATAGCAAATGTAACAAAAGCAAAAAGTACAAACTTACACCTTTAAAAGCATGTCCGTAAAGCTCTACAATTAAAAAGAAAGGAGGATGTTACTGCGGAGGCAATATTTTCCTCCTCTTGTCCCTCTCGTCTGTCCTGTGATTTACATGCATGGCTCAAAGTCATTCTGTCTGGAGCAAATGCGTCCTGTGGGCATGCATTCCACAAACCTGTTTCACATATATAATACTAACTATTACCCACCAGCAACTGCAGCTGCATTCTCTTGGTCCTCCTAATGCTACTGATCAGACGTCGTCCCATCTTTTTTGCGTACCAAATGGAGGCCAGCATGTCACTTACGAGTCCGGAGGTGAAACCCAGCACAGTGTGGCATCCAGGGTTTGACAGACCACCCGATACAGCAGGGTACTCCTCAGCTCTGATCCAAACTCCCCACCCACCCCCAGAAGCTGCGTCAAGGTGATCCCATGATGCAGTGCACGCAGGATAGGATAGTGAGAAAGGGGGCTAGGAGCTTGTCCCCGCTTGAGCCCGCCAAAGAGCTTCACGGGTGAACACGTGGACCTGCATGCTGGCCGTAAGGGGACGGCTGGTGCTACAGGACTCTAAACTGTGTTCTGTTAGATTCCCTAAGAATGACACAGCTCATTTTTCAGTAATGCTGTCTCTCTCTCCCCCTCCTCCCCTGTGTTCCTCCTCTTTGCTCTCAGCTAGACTAACGAAGGCTTTCAGACAGACAGGGAGGACGTGGTTCAGAGCAGACCGATAACTGGAACGCAACGCAGTACGAAGCCGAGACCGCAACGTGGCTGGAACACCAACAGTATCAGAGGCAGACTGGCATAACTGGGCGTCATGTTATTATTCAGGTAGCTACATCTTGTCACACGTTACACACTTAACGCAATGAGGTATATAACAATTAATCTCAGCTGCTCGGATGAAGCAAGTAGCAGGATCCTCCGGAAGCATCTTCTCATCTTTGCTCACTGGGCCATTCTTTTCAAGCCAATCACCAGAGCTGTAAATGTCATGCGACTAATCACTCTAAAGACACAGGAAAATTACATCACTAATTGGTTGATCGCAATCCCAAAACTTTCACCAGTGACTATCCTGAGCTGACATCCAAGGCAGCAGACAGGGAAAAACAGAGGCCCATTTCACACTTCAAGTCCCTCCAAAAACAATAAGGCATAAAAAAAATAATAATAACAATACTTTTATGCAGCAAGGATGCACTAAATTGATCAAAAGTGACAGTAACGACATTTATAATATTACAAAAGGTTTTTATTTCAAATAAATGCTCTTCTTTTGAAAACAAAAAAAGTTAAACATTTTGTAGCTTTCAACATTGATAAGAAATTTAATAATAATAATAATAATAATAATAAATGTTTGTCAGCTGTGTCATCAAATGAATAAATTACATTTTAAAACATGTTAAAATAGAAAACATTTCACAACATTAAAATTTTTACTTTTTTCAGCCTCGGTGAGCACAAGAGACGTCTTTTAAAAAAAAAAAAAAAAAAAAAAAAATTAATAAGAAGAAGAAGAAGAAAAAAAAAAAACCTTATCCCAAACATATGTTCCAGTCTTACTTTCCTGCCTATTACTTCATGACATATCATGACAGGTGTTTAGTTCTCTACAGAAAGCTTTTAACGAAACGTCAAAATGCTAATGTTTAGGTTCTGGTAATGGATAATTTGGTCCACCAGGTTATATCACCTCTTTAGGCCCAAAATATCCACCAAAGAGTTGGCAACAATTTCACAGAAGAGCACATTTGTGTAATGACAGTTACTATAGATGTTCCAAATATTCACGGCAGCTTCTATGAGGTCACATCCTTCAACTCTGAGGCAAAATGCCCAATCTCTGATAAGACAATGGCTAAAGAGGTTAGTCGGATGCCATTTCTGCAAAAGTAAACAAAAACGTTCATGGATCAAAGTGATTTAAAGGTGATTTGTTGTTTTAAAGAAATTCAATAATTATGAAGTATTAAAAGGATTAAGGGAATAGATAAAAGTAAAAATTGTAAAATAAGTTCTACTGCAGTTGTAAAGTAGTTTAAACTATTTGCAAATAATATTTTTTTTAAATATACACACGTTCACTCTTACCGATATCTGATATGTTACGTCTCGTCACATTCAGTTATGTAAATCAAATGTAAATTATATCCTAATTTACATTCAAAACAGTGAATTTTTTTTTTAAAAAGCTGCATCCCTGGATATTACTGTCGGTCGTTCAGCATTCCTCTCATAAAACAGTGAAATATTAATGTTTAGCTGCTACTTTCCACGTGCTCTTTCGCGTTGCACTGGAATTCATACTCATCTTCTGTAAACAATAAGACCTGCCTTCTTTGATTTGATTGGTCATCTCACTCATTTTGACATTGACGAGCGCTGTTAGACTGTTGAGACAGAGCAACCTAAAAACATTTTTTTTTTTTATTATTATATTTATTGAGTTTATTATAATACAAATATAACAAGACATCACCAAAATAAAAAATATATATAAAACAGGATTACACCATAGTAACCTAAAAACTTTTAAAACTTTTGCCAACCAAATAACAAACAAACAGAGCTGAGCATAATGGAGTGCAGCAGAACAGCATCAAATATTGAGGGACAATTTGGCCATTTCTAATTTTTGGGGAGAACTGCCCCTCAAAATGTCTATGGTGGCTATACATCTAACATATACTCTACAATACATTTTATACAGTTATATGTATCATATCTTCTACATTTAAAATTTATAATGAACGACTGTTATATAAAGAGTCAAAAACACATCTTAGGCCTACCTAATGCAGAGGAAGCCGCCTCTTTTCCGAGTTGTGTAGATGTTGATAGTGGAAGCGTCAGAGTTAGAGCCCCCACTCCTTTAGTTGTTTTTTTTTTTTTTAAAAAAAAACAATGAATAAATATACATTTAGTTTGGTTAGCTATTTAGCATAAGCCTAAACTATAGCGGGGAAGAGAGTCCTCTTGCGTACCGTGATATGATTTGCGAGTTGGGAGAGAATGGGTTTCTTGTTTCTTATTTATTTATTTATTTTTAAGTATAGTATTTAAAATGATTTAGTCCTAATTTACTCATTCTACTCACTAAAATGATAGGATAAGACAAATAAAATGAGAAAAATGTGAATTATATAATTTATTTTTATTCATAGCTCCCACAAAATCATAAATGACTCTGGTCTGGGGGGCAGTGTGATTTTTTTTTTTTTTTAAAGGGCATGATTCTTTTAAGGAACCCCAAGTGGAGTCTGAGCTTACTGGCAGCCATGCAGCCATTTGGTCTCCATGTCATCAGCTGTTACGCGTAACTTTATTTGGTAACACATGGGATTTGAAGTCTTCGCCACAGATCCACTTGTCCCCACAGAGGCTACAGGCTAAAACACATTACTGATTGTACCTGAGTCAGAAAAGCACCTTATTAGAATTCAAGGCAGAGCGAGGCAGAAACGCCTCCACCTCCAGCTCCCATTACTTTATATGGCTGGACAAAACTAATGCACTTACTGCCCTGCAGCTCCAGCCATATTACTGCATAACTCTCCACTGCTGATGACAAGCACTAAGACATGAACACAATACAAACATGGAAAAGCCCAAGACCAGAGAATATGAAAAGATTAGTTCATCCAAAAATAAAAACGCAGTCATCATCTCCTTAACCATGAGGTCTTGCCAAACATGTCTATGCTACAGTATTACTTCTTCAGTGGAACACAAAAGGAGAATTTTGGGACTGGTCACCCTAAAACTAAAACGCAGGAGATCACAAGAGAAAATTTACAGAAATACAAACTAGCATAAACACACTCAAGGTAAAGAGGATAACCGACAACTAGGACAGTGAACTAATGATAAGGCTAAACGAGACACACGTGCAAATCACAATTAACAATTAAAACAAACGCTGACTTAAACAAAAACCAAGGAAACTGAAACTAAACAGAGCAGGGAAACAGGAACTAAAGGAAACTGAACAGAATATCAAATAAGAGTCAATAGAACCAAACAGAACAGTTGCACTGAGGTGAGTGAAAAATATTCCTTTTTGGGTGAACTAATCCTTTAAGAAGTAAATTAAACAATCAATAGAAAACAATCACCTCATTTAGGAAATTAACCACTAATAGACAAAAAAACAGTTTAACGGATCGTTGTTGATCCGTGATCCGTACGGACCAAGCCCCACGGTTCGGCACGCATGTGATTCACGGATCAATTGCAAATTTAACCGCAATAGAGTGAAAGGTTATCGTTTGCACATGTTTTGTCTTGCTAGTTTACACATTAAATAGATATAAAACCATTCCAGTGCTAGAAGAAGCAAAAGAGGATTTAATTCGGTATCGCACACCATGCCGTTATCATACACGCATTATATCAGTCAAAATATCCCTCTCGGCAAGTATTCTCGTAAACACATTCGGTTATGTCTTAAGTGAACAAGGTTAGAATTTGGATGTGTATCTATTGGATGTGTGCGTGCATGGGGTCTTACTCTTAAAGTGACAGCAACCTATAAATACCTGCTGTTGTCTGTCATGTAAATCAAACAAAACTCAGCTTTAACAAAGATTAATCTATATTAAATTTATACAGTGAACAGTGTCATTTTACATTTAATTACTACATTTCTGTACACGAAAATTAATACTACAGTTAGACCTTAGACTTGATTTGTAACTTTATGATGTATTTATCTATGCTTGTAATTGGTGTACAGTATTTGTTCTTTTTACAGTCTGTTCACTTGCCTTTAATAATGTATTAGTTAGGCTAGTAGTTTCTGCTGTGGTATCGGAGTAAAGTGGGGTAAGTAATAAATGGAAAGTTACCCCCCACCCCCCAATTTTTTTTTGTGCTGATCCGAAAAATGATCCGATCCGTGACTTAATAACCGTGATATGATCCGAACCGTGAGTTTTGTGATCCGTTGAACCACTATTGTCTATATAATATACAGTGGAATGCAAAAGTCAATACCACTACTGAAAACGCTTATCGTGTATATTGTATTTATTTAAATGTATTATAGTTTCCATTACAAATTATACGTTTTTAAATTATATTTTGAATATATTGTTGTCTCCGATATTGGCACCCCACTGAACTGTACTGTATATTTTATTAATGAAGAGACAATAACTGGCCAGAACAATCCTGGGGAAATTGTTGAAATTGTTGAATTGTTGAAAACTGATAATGATAAGGAATGTTTCTTGAGCATTAAATCAGCATTTTTAATAGGATTTCTGAAGGATCACGGCAAAGACCGGAGTAGTGGGTGCTGAAAATTCAGCTTTGCCATCACTGGAAAAAATTACATTTTAAAATGTATTTTAAAAAAAAAAAAAAAAAAAAAAAAAAAAAAAAAAAAAGTTATATAAAATTCTAATAATATTTCACAACATCACTGAACTGTCAGGGAAATGTATATGAAAAATACACTTAATTCAGTTATGTTCTGGCTATATGTTGTGACAAATGTCATTTCATTTTAGAAAACCTACATTTCAAAAAGACATAACTTCAATATTATCTAAGTAGTTGAGATATACACAGGCCCTCTGTACCATCTGTTTGCATAGAAACAGGCTTGTGAATATAAGGACGATGTGTGTCCTGTTTCACAACCTCCCCCAGAAAAACGTTTGTTGCCACAAACCTTATAAACACCAAATGCCCACTTTAAAAAGGCGGTTTGACATTCTGTTCAGTGAACACAAAACAACTCTCTGAATGCTCAACAGAGAGAGGCAAGTGTTACACATCACTTCTTGAAAATACAAAAGCATACACACAGAAAAAAAAAATCTAGCAAAGCTTTTTTACAAAATACCCAAAAGTGCAATTAACAGCTTAAGAAAAACAAAGATTTAAGACCTAACTTGAACATGCGTTCACACAGTCCATAACAGATTCCATTAATCAAATGATAACCGCGTCTCTTAAACTTTACGTCATCATTGGACACCACAAAGAGACCAAATGCTTTGACCTACTGATGAACATGGTTTGTTAGAGTAGCTGTGCAACAAGTCAGACAAATTAAACATAAATTATTTAATCCTCTTTGACCGAGACACTGGCAAAAGCCCAGTTTAATCGAAGAACATTACATTTTCAAGAGCGCCACCAACAAACAGATATGGTAATTTCTTTCCGAATAACATAAAGGGTTACCCTGGCAACAAACATTTCACTGACATAAAACCGAAACAGTGTTCAGCTTCAAAACCATTTTAGTTTTAGTTGTTTTTGCCCCAAATGTGTCAAAATTTTTACTAATAATAGTTACTAATGATTAAAATCACTCTTAAAATCTGAAAACAAGAAATTTAGAGTTGTAAAGAAATTTGAGATTTCATAAGAATTGAATCTAAGGTATATATAGCACAGTAAATCTTAAACTGGACACCAAATATTAAGGTCAATGTGAACTGGTGTTTACAACACCTTTTACTTTGGTAATGTGATGCATTTTTAATATGTAAAAATGTAATAGATGCTGGGTGTTACATAACAGAATGAAGTCAGACCTAAAACAAAGCCAAAAACTATTTGACTATTGGTTAAAATAATCCAATAGGTTGAGTAGCCTAACTGAGGTCAGAGGAAAAATGTTATTATATTTGATTAAAACTTACAAAGACAATTTTTTTTTTATTGTAAATAATAACACACCATAACAATAATACAGGAAATTAAGGAAGTAAATAGAGACATGATTGCACTTTAACTGCATTTAACTGTATGTTTACTGTATAAAATACTATAAATAAGTAATCCAAACTACAACATATCCAACAAAAATCTACATACATGACATCTTACACTGTGACATCTCTGCCACCTAGTGCTTACAAAGCAAACTGCAACAGCTTTCTCTAAAATTATAAGCTTGTGCCATCTGTTTTATCATTTTGCATGGAGAGTTATGGTTTGAATAATATGAATAATAATGAAAAACGTAAAAACGAAGACCATAGAATCGCACTGGGTTACCTGTATCAGTGTGTCACTTTGCGAGTATAGTGTGGCAAAGGCGGGGGCTGGAACCTCCTCACCTCCTAATGTCGACGGCCCATCAAAAACGCACTCCAGAGACTCTACCTGAAGAGGGGCACGCAGTTTCTCAGGTGATAAATATGAGTACCAAACACACGCTGAACACACACACACATACACATTTTTATCAAACAATGTGCCCACAAGCAGCTTTAGAATGACAGTGAAGTGTGTAAAAGCATCGTGCCCTTCATTGAAACCCATGCAGCTACTGACAAAATACAACAACTTCACTAAGCAACAAACAGCTGGCAAACGCAAAAACAAGTGAGGAATAAAAATAATGGGCGGTATGAGGCGAGTTCAGTCTAATGACTGAACCCTAATCACCCATAATGTCATAATGATGATCGTTCATAATGCAGCACACATACAAAGCACTCTTCTTAAAACATGGATCATCATGATGAACCGCAGACACTCAAAACGCACACACTTGAAGTTGTGTGGCAGAAGACAGCAAGAAAATGATGTCATTTCCATTGCATGAAGCCATTGTGAGAATGCTTGGACAGATGGGTCACAATGTAATCACATGTGTCAGCTGTGCATCATTCTAGATGATAAGTCATGAAATAAGTGTTCCCTACAGTAAATGCTTCAGACAGACACTTTTGGGCTGTTAAAATGTTAAAATTATGTAAATCCTTTAGGTAATTTGGTATGTAAACAGCATTTAAATTTAACATTTTTTTATTTAACTTTATTCATAGGTGGGTCAACATGGAATTACACCCACTCAAGTCAACAGGAAATAACACAAAGTTTCAGCAGAATCCAAAGTTTTATACATAACCTGTCCCTTGTTTATTAAAATTGGCTAATTTGATAATGTATTTAGCAAACTATAAGAGTATCACTTTTTACGTGTATGCGAGGGTCAGCGTACAATGTACGTGAATTTCATCATCAAAATAGTACACACGCGTTCTGTGCGCGCGCCGCCAGATTTTTGTAACCGCAGGTCGCACGTGTTTTTTTTTTTTTTGTTTTGTTTTGCAGCAATTAGTTTATCACTAAGGTGGCAACTGTGTCCTAGAGCTGTCGATTCACAAGGTAGTTGAAGAAAAACTGCATAAACAGAAGAACAGATTAGAACAGCGACAATGGAGGCCTACATAGACGAGAAATTGTACGAAGAGGTTAGAAAGTACCCTCAATTGTACAACCATAGCATGAAAGAATACAAAGATGTTTACATGGGTTGTAACTCGTGGCGAGAGATTTCTCAAAATTGCGCATCCGTCAAACCCGAGTATGCGTACGAGTCAAATAAAGTATACTTTCCAAGCCTGTGCATTCGACTGTGCGCATACAATGAAGTATTCTCAGGGCTTCAGTGAACATAAGAGACTTCTTTCAAAAACACAACAAAATCTTACCAACTCCATTTTAATGGTAGTGTACACCGATCAGGCATAACATTATGACCACATTCCTAATATTGTGGTGGTCCCCCTTTTGCTTCCAAAACAGCCCTGACCCATCGAGGCATGGACTCCACTAGACCCCTGAAGGTGTGCTGTGGTTTCTGGCACCAAGATGTTAGCAGCAGATCCTTTAAGTCCTATAAGTTGAGAGGCAAGGCCTCCATGGATTGGACTTGTTTGTTCAGCACATTCCACAGATGCTCAATTGGATTGAGATCTGGGGAATTTGGAGGCCAAGTCAACACCTCAAACTCGTTGTTGAGCTCTTCAAACCATTCCTGAACCATTTTTGTTTTGTGGCAGGGCACATTATCCTGCTGAAGGAGGCCACAGCCACCAGGGAATACCATTTCCATGAAAGGGTGTAAAACAATGTTTAGGTAGGTGGTACGTGTCAAAGTAACATCCACATGGATGGCAGGACCCAAGGTTTTCCAGCAGAACATTGCCCAAAGCATCACACTACCTCCGTCAGCTTGCCTTCTTCCCATAGTGCATCCTGTTGCCATGTGTTCCCCAGGTAAGCGACGCACATGCACCCAGCCATCCACGTGATGTAAAAGAAAACGTGATTCATCAGACCAGGCCACCTTCTTCCATTACTCCATGGTCCAGTTCTGATGCTCACGTGTCCACTGTTGGCGCTTTCGGCGGTGGACAGGGGTCAGCATGGACACCCTGACTGGTCTGTGGCTATGCAGCCCCATACGCAACAAACTACGATGCACTGTGTATTCTGACACCTTTCTATCAGAACCAACATTAACTTCTTGAGCAATTTGAGCTACAGTAGCTCCTCTGTTGGAACTTGACCACACGGGCCAGCCTTCGCTCCCCGCATGCATGAATGCGCCCATGACCCTGTCGCCGGTTAACCACTGTTCCTTCCTTGGACCACTTTTGATAGATACTAAACACTGCAGACCGGGAACACCCCACTAGAGCTGCAGTTTTGGAGATGCTCTGACCCAGTCGTCTAGCCATCACAATTTGGCTCTTGTCAAACTCGCTCAAAACCTTACGCTCGCCCATTTTTCCTGTTTCTAACACATCAACTTTGAGGACAAACTATTAACTTTCTGCCTAATATATCCCACCCACAGACAGGTGACGTGATGAAGACATAATCAGTGTTATTCACTTCACCTGTCAGTCACCTGGTCATAATATTATGCCTGATCAGTGTATATTAAGAGGCAAATGTTAGCTAATTCAAATGGTTATATGGTTAATAATTGGAAATTAATACTAGAGGTCACAATAATCAAAATTTATTACTCAGTATTTCCAAAATATGTTATATACTGTGACCCACTTCTCTTAGTGCAGGACTTATGGTGACAAACACACTATTTATTCATCCGGATAAAAATATCACAGCAGAGCTTTGCAGTGCTTCAGCACAGATATCATTGTAGGCCTTTACAAGTACCCAGGCCAGTCACAGGACGCTACAACTGTGGGACATGGGGAGCCACAAGATGTCATCTCCATCTGTGCCGACAGTTCCAGCCAAGCATGCAGGGAATCATAACACAATACCATAATCAGGCAAAAAGCAAAAAAAAAAAAAAAAAAAAATCTCAAACATCTATGACTATAAGTCAATATGACATTAAAGTGCATCTGCTTTAGGAGGCAAACTCAGGCTGTGTGCCACTGAAGCAGAAGGTTAAACAATCCGATACTCTGGATGGGAGCATCCCTGTGTCTTGACTGCCAGTAGAGCGGTCTGTAAATAGAAACCTGACCAGGGGCATGTGGTTCATGTGTCGTGTGCTACAGAAAGCATGCAGTCACGTCATCATCAAGGCTGAGAGTGCGTGAAGCAAGATCTGATTCATGGGAAATATGACTAACACTGACAAAATTATTTAATATTCTGAATTAAAGCAGAGACAAGAAAAAAAAAAAAAAAAAATACATTTAAAAGTCCTAAAGAGACACTACCACAACTAAAAACATAACAGTTGTTTTAAATGGGATCCCCAAAAAATATGAAAAATATGCAAATAAATGTAAAAATAATTTTACTACCACCAGCATCACCAAATCTGAATTATAAAAATTATTTATTATTTTTTATATCTTTTTATAAAATTATTGTAAGCAGTTTCTTTAATGTTCCTTATATCTCCCTATATCGGGCTGTGCATATTAAGATGAGATAGAATAAAGTGTTTTAACTGAAAAAAAATAAATAAAATAACACCGCAAACTACAAATAATTCTTACATTTCAAATAACAGCCACAAGGTGGCGTAAGACTACTGCAGTCACTAATAGGGATATAAACTGAAAGATCATCACATTACCAGCCTAATTTGAAGGAAATTGTCTTGAATCATCATCTCAAAATCACAACCAGAACTGTCATCGCACTATCAAAGGCTGTCAGCGAGGTGCCAACATGATTCATTTGAAAGAGGAAAACAAGCTAATTGCATAGGTGCATATTTGTAGCACAACGCACACGTTCTCAGAGCTCATATTGTTGAGAGGGAGAGTTAAGAGAGCGTGCGCATCAGCTGGGCCAGCAGCCAGAAAGCACCATCAGCCTAGAGCACATGGACTGATTTAGGAGGAATGCAGGCTCATAGTGATGACAGAGCGAGTGTGTTTTTGTGTGTGTGCGGGGACAGAGAGCACTAGCTCGTGCTCTGCGCAGTTGAGGCTGATAGGAGGTGACAGGCAGGGCTTGTCAGGCGCTGCTCTGTCGGCATGCAGGGAGCTCCACTGATCTGAGCCCAGCACAG
Source organism: Hypophthalmichthys nobilis (assembly GCA_037950665.1). Classification (NCBI taxonomy): domain Eukaryota; kingdom Metazoa; phylum Chordata; class Actinopteri; order Cypriniformes; family Xenocyprididae; genus Hypophthalmichthys; species Hypophthalmichthys nobilis. Next base: position 15,524,370 of record CM075471.1, read on the forward strand.
CTCCTCCTCAAACATCAGCACTGCACGCAGTGTGTTGGGAATTATGAGTTTTAAAACTGCCACATTCATATTGAACGTCTGCACCTCCTGGTTTTTATAAACAATGAAGAATAATAATAGTTTATTTGGAGAGCAGGTCAAGACGTCAGTGAGTGAGAACACTAGGTCATTAATAGGCCTAAAGAAATGCACAGAAAGCTCCATTAAATCAAAATTTCAATGTCATTCATAACACAGTGTCCTAAGCTGATGTGAAGAGACAAGCGACAAGTAATTTGTCTGTCCATACTGATGATACAATGCAGCCAATGCAAAGATATTTGATCTTTAACATTGGTAAGTCACAGATAACATGTATATTTTAGATTAAAATTTATATCAAGTTATATATTTGATTTTAATTTATCTACCCATTTATGTTTTTTCACGATTTATATTAAACCGTAAATGTATTAAATCATACATATTATTAATGATAAATATATTAATATAAACCTTCATTATTTTATTTTAAAATGATCCTGCAATGTGGCAAATGGATTTCTAAAATCACAAATCTTACATATATTCTCTGAATTATTATGGTCAGCTGCGGGGAAAAAAAAAAAAAAAATTAGCAGAATGTTGTTAATAGTTTTCGATGGAAAATAAAATGTCCCACATGTAGGGCATCAACGTCCTGAAAGAATAGCTTCCTATTTACATTAAGGCCACTGAAATTTCCCAGCTTTTTGAAATGTTTTTAAATTTCAGCCAGTGCAACACCATAGAAATAGAAACAAAGTGATCAACTTTTTGTTGCTAATTGATTTAGTGTATCACATCTGGTTAGGACACTGTAACATTAGCCTGTTATGTGATTTTATTGAATATTCTGGCTAATCTGATAGGATACTGCTTTCACATATTTAAAATCCATTCTGCAGACTGTATTCCACAATCAAAGAAAAAGTGAAAAAATGTGAAGATGCTGTGTGGGCCAAATCATGATGAATTTCTTTATAAAAATGACCCTGAAAGGTTTTTTCATTTGGCTAGTAAACAAAATTGTTCACAGCTAAACCATTAGCGTGACCGCTAACGTAAGGAACTGAATACATAATCTAGTAATAATGATTGTGAATAATGAATAGTTCTTGCTTGCATGTGTGCTTAGTATCTCCTCATTTGGCACTCAATTTTTATTTACAAAATAAAAAAGTTTATTTGTTTGTGCTTTGTACTTAGAGTATTGTTGTTAGCTTAGCAACATGTGCTAACACAGCTTGAATCAGCTGGAAGTCTAATCTCACATCCACATTTGTGTTGTGTGTGAATAGAAAATTTGAATACTCCAAGTAGAAAGTTTCAAACCTATCATTTATGAGGTTCCTTTTGGTTAGGAACAGTTTCTAATGTAGACAGTATAGATAGCAAAGCAACTGACTAGCATTTGGAACAGTTTTCAAGGGCTGCTACTGACCCGTTTTCACAGCAGTGGACATGATATATTACACACTATGTTGAACTTTATACAACAAAGCAGCTAGGTAACATTATTTTGTTTTAAGCACAAAAGTATAGCCTTCCAAACAGCACTACAAATAAAGTTTACTCCATCTACCTGTCCGAAAAAAAGCAGCTTAGCTGGTTTAAGCCAGTCTAGCTGGTCTTCCAACATGGACAAGCTAGTGTTTAGTTGATTTATCTGGTCTGCAAGTTGGTCTCCCAGCTTGCCCAAAACCGCTTTAAGACCAGCAAGCCAGCTTAGGCTAATAAAATAGTTAAAAAGAAAAATAAATGTATGCACACTGAAATTATAGCTCCAAAAATGTATTAAAAAATGAAATTATGCAACGTTTAGACCAGTCAGATCTTCATCATTTACAATTTTACTCACATTGTGTCTGATGAAGACCTGACTGGTCGAAACGTTGTGCTGTTTATAAATACATTTTTGGAGCTGTAATTTCAGTGTGCAGACATTATTTTTCTTTCTTTATTTATTGTTATATTTTTTGTCCTGCACCTGAGCCCAATTTGGGTTTTTAGGTGTGCACACCTTTCTTTATTATGTTTGATTAATAAAATGTTGTTCTCATATTCCAGTGGCAGAAACTTCTTCAACTACAAAACTGATTGATTGATGTTCTACATTTTGATGGATGAATTCCCTCAAGTGTCCCTAACAGGGAAGCAACAACTAATTGATAAAATCAATAATAATTAATAATGAAGATAATCGTCAAAGCATTTGATTTGATTAATCATGTCTACGAACATACGTCAGTCACATCACCTTTCAGTAGTAAAAAACACAAGAAATCTATGGAGAATGCTTTATATTAAGCATTTCAAAGTAAAGCATATAGCTTGCCCTATCAGGTGCTTTGACAGATAAGTGTGTGGTTTAATTTTCTGTTAAAGCCGCGATTATATCCATTTTGCATAAGTGCTTATCCTGACTTGTTTTCATAGCATTCAAATTGCACAATGTTTGGAGGACAACACTGAGCAGGATGTGGAATAATTTTATTTTTTAGAATTAATTCAAATTAATTATTTTTTTTATTAATTAATCAATAATGTATTAATAATTAGTAATTATTGGAGTTTTTTAATTCGATAAATCAATCTGAAAAATAATCAACAGATGCCTCGATTATCAAAACAATCCTTGTTTGCAGTTCCTTGTCTCTAATTTAGTGTGTGTAAATGTAATTTAGTTGGTTTGTGTTTGTTTGTGCGCATGTGTAAACATGACAGTGATGGGGATTCTATCACACAAAACATTGAAGCATGTTTACAGAGTGCACAGAGACATAGAATAGATGCCATGCAGCACAGCAATGTGTCATGGAGCCAGTGGAATTCTGAGAGATTTTACCTTCATAGGAGAGATGTGTGAATGGGAAACATAGCCGTGTACATTCTCAATCTGAGATATGTTCTTCTCCGATACCTGCACCAGCTCAGGAGGATGCACATCCCCTGGTAGGTGTGGAGAGCTGTGTTCTGGAGGAGACGTGGTATCCTCATCCTGATATCTATATTTCTGAGAAAGAGAAAAAGAGAGAAAGAATGTGTACAGTTAAATGAATTGCTTGAAGCTACACTGGCCCAAACATGAGCTTTTCATATGCAATTTGAAGTTCACCAAGTGAGAGGTCGAGATTAATGTTCAAACCACAGGTAGATGAGAAAATGTTGAATAAAAGGATCACATTTTAATGACTATATTGCCAAAAAAAATTGCTCAATCATCCTTCCCAAACTGAATTTACTATAGCAAAACTATGTAAGATAGTGCATGAAGTTGTAGTTGTTCACAAAGACTTTCCCAAAGACATTCCTCTTTAAATGCAATAAGTGTCAGCGGTGTGCAAAGTGTACCACGTTTGGTTTTCGATCACTGAAAATGGGTAAAATTCAACAATTTGAACATGGAGCTGCTTTGAGATCCCCATATCTATGGGACTAAACTATATAGGGCTTTGAAAATGAACATTTCAAAAGGAAAGTTTATTAAGAATGAGAATCTAGAAGGATATTACGATATCTTGAATACTTTTAGAGTTACAGGCATGCAAACTTTGGAAAAAGAATATTTTTGGCACAGTTATGTTCTATGCAACTGACTTGATAGAAAAAAAATGATACACATTTTTAGTTTCAACAATATTTGTTCTTCAGATATTCCTCTTTATATAAAAAAAAAAAAAAAAAAAAAAAAAAAAAAATATCAGCTGTATGCAAAGTGACCCACATTTGGTTTTGACCACTAAAAATGTGTATAATTTACTCATGGAGCCACTTTAAGCTCTCCATATCTCTGGGATTGAAGATCGAGGGCCTTTAAAATTGAAGATACCAAAAGGAAAGTTTGTTATATTAGTTTGTTGATATTAAGATATCATAAATACTTCTTGAGTTACAGGCATGCTTGAGGCAAAAAAACACAAGCACAAACACACTTTTTGCCATTTTTGAACTGTCACCGTGGGCATATAATGAAACAAAGATTGCTGAAGTCAACAGATTTTACTAATAGACCTACCAATCTTTGTGTAAATACAAAATAACTATGGCTCTAAATCTCAGGTGAAAATGGTCATTTTGACCGCCCTCTACAAAATAGTGGATCACTCAGTAAATATACATCTGTGACATTTAATATTTTGGCTTTCATCAATATTTATGTTTGTCTTTTTACAGAAAAATATTAACAAAATCCAAAAATGAGCCTTGGGCATTCCAATTCAAACTGCAGTGTAACATACTTGTGATCTGAAGAGGAAAAAAAAAAAAAAACCCAGACCTCGAATCCAGCACTGGTACAGAACTGTGAAACTATTTCAACTCCATTTCTCTCTAGACCTCACTCCTGAGATGGGAAACACTTTTTAAATGAGCCAGGCACCCCCAGATCCTACCCGCCAAACAGTCATCACAGTCGACCCCAATCTGCCATGACTGTATGTGAAACACTGTTTTGTGACTTTCTTAACGGGAATCGCAAATTATTCAGCAGTGCCTTTTATCCATAGACATCCATCTTGTCCTGATACATATCCCTGCCTCTATTCCATTACCGGGATATGGGTTAGGAAATGCAAACACAAGTCTAGAGGGAAGAAAAAGAGGGCAGGTTTCTTAAGAACGGTAGATGCCCAAAAAGTGGGACAAGCTCCAAGTTGGGGTCTTATGCTGGTTGCTTACAGTAACGTCACTGCCTCCGAGTAGCATGGGGGAAGACTGAGTGGATTTGCCCATATGGAGAGATTCAAGGTAGATTCCCATGCCCTATTTCAGCACTGAAAATTGGTCTATATAACTTAAAGGGGTCATGACATAAGAAATCAAATTTTCCTTGATCTTTTGGCATACAAGAGGTCTTTTTATCAGTAATACGTCCTGCAAGTTCCATTAACTTAAAACGTCCTTGTCATCAATAAAAAAGCATTGATATAATAAAGCTGTAAAAAAAAAAAAAAAAAAAAAGCTTCATTTGGATCCGAGTTGGCATGTGACGTCACAGGGGCACAATGATGTGCATATGACTGCCTTTGGAGCAAGACAACAACGCCTACTTTTACATCATTGCATCTTTGTCCCCGCCCACTGGTGTTCAGTCGATAAGCAACGAGTGGATCTAAAGTAATTGTTTACGATAAGATTGTGATAACTAGATCGTGATGCCACGCAGACATTGTGCTGTTCCTGGCTGCAAACATGATCTTTGCATAAGTAAAGGATCCTGATGTCAGAGAAAAATGGATTTAACAAACGTCCTAGTCACGTCAGTGCTGACTTGCACATTTGTACTGTACATTTTAGCAGCGACTTTTGAGAACAAGTCACAATACGATACTGGCTTTGCCCAAAAACTTTTGCTCAAAGATCAGGCTGTGCCAACTGTTCTGGAACCAGCAAGGACCCTGCAAACTATAAGTAACGCATTTCATTTTGAAACCGGTAATGAGTTACATTCATAATGAATAATCCTAGTATTTTTTACTTCAAAGAACGCTCTCTTTATAATTGCTGAAGCTGTCAATCACGCAGCGCAAGTTTATCTAGACACTTGACAAAACTCCCGTTATAATCAACGACGCTCTTACGCTACACAATGAATCTCTTGCAGCATTTACATCGTGTTTGCATTGTAAGTTATGGTGAAAGCATTTTGTGAGTGCAGAAACTGCATTGCAATAACTAGATCACTGTGTTCACACGATCAACAGACTGTGTCATCTGCTCAATGCTCATCACTGCAACCTTCCATGTGATGTGAATAGATCTAAATATAATGCAATAATCAACTCTTTTCACGATTCATTAATTTCGACAGCTGTAATAGTAAAAATGTAGTAAAAGTATTCGAGATAATACTTATTTCATGTCCAAAGATGTCAGCCAATCACAGCAGTGGGTGCTTACACTGAAGTCTTACAGCAGACACACCCCTTCAAACAGAGCGTTCAAATCAGAAGACTAACATCAGGGTAGAAAATATCCATTTATTTTTAAATTATGACCATTTTTGATGTAAAAACCATATTAACATTATAAATGCACCTCAGGAAACAAAATAATTTAGACTTTAGAAACTTTAAATTACTTTAGACTGCTGCATAAAGAACATTTCAAGTTGCTTTTGATGCAATAGTCTGAATTTATCAAAGTATCAAATTACATTAAAATCTTTTAAAAAAAAAAAACTAAGACTCAAAAAACATTTTCTGTTCCACCTTATTTTTAAAATATATATTTTACAAATTACAAATATTAAATGTGGCAGTTGACTGCCTGACCACTTGCACTAGAATACACTGCAGTTTGTTAAAGCCTTGAAAGGGACTAAGCTCAAAGCTAGATATCTTCTGGCAAACTTTACAACTGTAGTGCGGTACTAACAGTGTCTCTGTTGAATCACTTATGTAGTATGCTAAATTATTACACGGCTCTATGGAATACTTGATTCTGATTGGTCAATGGCACCATCCAGCGGTATGTTATTCCCCCATAACAACCGCTGAAAAGAGTTAACACAGGCTCATCTGGGTTGCATCTGCAGTGCTATATGCTTGTTAGGAACAGGTTTTCCTCAAGGAAATTTTGCCTTTGGTGAGCTTTTTTTTTGGTCAAATTTTGTGTAGTTATTTAATTATGTCATCCGGTATCACAGACTCGCTCTCTCGTTTCATACAAACGCAGCTGCTGCCATTTTGCGACTATTGTTTTTTTCACTGTAATGGATTACGATAACAAACAGGTACGATTTTAAATCAGTTTAATCTCAGATCAATATCTTATCCCCATAATTATTTATGTGGCGAAATGCCGTGTAATATGTTGTATGACTGTCCCGTATCTCTTAAATGTGTTTCTATCTAGTTTGAACTTGCCGTGCGAGCAACTGCTCTCTCCGCGGAAGCGGACTCGGACCGACTCAGATCAATATTTCGTGTCTAATTATTTACTTATGTGGCAAGTAGCTGTGTAATAAGCAGGATAATGTACATCCATCCGGTTATCATCACAGAATAAACCCCTTCAGGCTGATACAAGACCCCTCCGCGTCGGGGTCCTGATCACCCTGTCGGGGTTTATTCTGAGATAACCGGCTGGATGTACATTATCCCTTACTTAATAAAGGTAGTGGAAATGTAAGTGTGAAACATGCCACACACAAAGGAAGTCTAGTTTACAGCAACGCTGAACTGTAATACAGTATGTTATATAAATAGATAATGCTATCAAGCTGGTTAAAACAGATGAGCTGTATTCCGAAAAGCAGAGGAAAAGAAATAAAACAAACAACACAACCAATAGAAAAAAAATAAAATCACAAAAAAAATTAAACAAAATAAAAATAATAGATATAATAATATTTTTAATAATTAACCAATAGATTTTTCTGAGCCATAAAAAAGTTGGGAAAATAAATTTTCACTGGCTCAACCAGCCCAGCAGAAAAAAAATCCTTTTTGTTGAGCCCTGGTGTATATTAGACAGAAGAGAAGTATGCTACTGCTACTACTACTACTACTACTACTACTATTACTGGCACTTTGCTAAAGGGGACCACAAAATCCAAAGAAGTCTACTGAGTTTTAAGCAGAAACGCTGCTACAGAATCCTTTGCCTTGTTCCGAACAACTCAAAGTTCAAACTCAACTCTCAGCGGGCCACCAAGCCAGTGAAATTGAAAGGTGAGTTTGAACTCAGAGGCACTGCTGGGAGAGAAAGGGACAGACGGGGAGCAGTTCTGGAGATGTTATTACACCGCTGAGTGCTTCAGTGACTCGGCTTCAGGCACGCAGCCGCTGCCACTGTGGGGCCAGCTTGCCTGGATAATGAGCTGCTCGACTGGCTCAATGCTCTCTCACTCTGCGCTGGTCCGTCCAAGCCGAGCTAACGTCAGTAAAACTGAATAATGCAGTGAGATCACTCACAAAGCTATTCAACCAAGGAGGACAGGTCTCGGAAAACTTGACAGCAGTGAAAAACGAATGCTAGACAGGATTTACACAGGCGATGTCCTCTGCAATACAATGTCACTGCCCTAAAAGAGGGTGAACCTTGAGAGGTGCATGGCTGTTAGAAATGCAGTTTGATGGATGTTGTATAGGATCTCAAGGAGTGGAAGAGCCCCGCGCCTACTCCTCGTGCCCCTTCTGTCTCGGGTCTAGCCGTGCTGCTGTAAAGCTGTCAGCTCTTGTCTGTTTATCGGGCAGAAAACATACAGAGGCCCAGAGCTCAGCAAACACAGCACTTTATTATAGACACTTCACCTTGAATACCTTCGGGAGAGCTCTGTAACACGGCTGCACATCCCAGAGCTGCCAAAACAACTGAATTCACTCCACAAAACTAAGCATTATTTGCATGATAAATGCGTAATCAGCATAATTTGGGATTATGAAGTCTGGCACATTCACCTCGGATGAACCACACAGGGCAGGTGTTTACTAAAAGCCCAAATGTGTGGCCCTTCAAACAAAAGACAAGCATGCTATTAGATTAAAAAAAATTAAAGAAATTCTATGATTTTACTCAAACAAATATTTATCATAAACGGTTTTATTTGCCAAGAAACTCAGGCCCATTTGAGAGACTTTGACCTAATTATACTACCAGTGAGGTTTTGCATTGTAGTTACCAGCTTTATGTCCAGTTTTTGCTCCAAAAAATAGAATTTACCATAATCGGATATCGGTTTTGTAATATCGGATTTACCGATAAACATCGCCATCTTGTGGGTGTTTTGAGAACTGCGCACAGGATCGCCATTACAGCGCATCTGAGGGGAGACGAGACAACAGCGTGCACAGGTAAAGTATATTTACCTGCTTTGCTGTAATTAGTAAACTTTATTTAACATAACAGCCATTAATACACAAATTAGATGTGTTACATAAATGCCTGAAATGTAGCTAGTTTATGCAGCTTGTCTCTAAGAAATAGAGACAAGCTCACGCAAGATAATCCGTCAAGTCCTGTCCAAATAAAGATGTAACTTTGCATGAATTAAATAATACATCCATGAATGAGCACATGTTGGAAATAAAAGCGCTGAATTTAATTCTCTCTCTGTTGTCCATGTTCATTTATTAGTCTCGTGAAGTCGTCTGCATTTTGCTGTTCACTCAGCGGGTTGATGCTCAGGAAATGCTCCACAGCCACCGCATGTAACTTTTAACAAGATTCACTTGTTTAAATCACCGTAATTATAAAAACATTTACTATATAACCATTAATTCACTAATAAACATCCAAGTAAACACAACTCTATGGAAATTAATTATTTATCATCTCCGTGAGCGATCGCAGTTTGAGTATAGTTCTGTGTAAATGCATAGATAAACAGCGCTTTGTCAGCAGATATTTCATAATCTAGAACAACAAAAACATTATTAATAATTCTGATATAACATACCAGTTGAGAAATGCAATAAAATACGATGTTTTGTTTGTTATATTCCAATATTCCAGAGAAAAATATTATTCAGTTATTCAACATTATCCAGCAAATTATTCTTCACTCTTTAGCCTATTAAACCGCTTATAAATCTACTAAAACTGTAGTTTAAAATGAAGTATTACATTTCTGCAAAGTTGATATGACTCCTGTCTTTAATTTTTTTTCTCCATTTGAAAACATTAGACATTCTACATTTATTTAGCTTATTGTTAACATTAGTGTTGCTGCTGATGCTTTTTATAAATAAAATTATTTTTGAAATATGAAGATTAAAATTAAAATTTATTGGTGTATAAATAAGATTTGTTTTGTTTTCAATGCAAGGAGGGAGTGATTGTTATAAATAAAATGGTTTGTTCAGTTCAGTGGTGTTGTAATCGTGTCAAAAACAGAAGTAGGCCTATAACAGTAAATAAATATCGGTTCTGCATATCGGTTATCGGCACATAAACACAAAAATTATCGGTACTAAAAAAAATCAATATCAGTCAATCACTAGTCTTAAGTAGCATAATTTCACAAATCTAAGGTCAGAGCATTCTGTTTTTGCTTTAAATCTTGAAATTATACAATCTAATTCAAATCAAAAAACAACTGCTCATGCTACATGTGTGTAGCATATTTGTTTAGATTGTGATTAAAATTCAGTGGTTGCTTTAATTTCAAATGGTTACAGATATTTTTCTTTAAGATCACTTTGCCTGTTATAGAATAAATAGACAACAAATAAATTTGCTTTAAAAAAATAAAAATAAAAAAATAATCAGCAACCTGTATTGGAATCATCCAGTTTGCTCGAGAAAAAAAAAATGCAATTGGAACCTTACAGACAACGTCATCAAAACAATCCCCCCATTTACACGGATTCACATTCATATGACGTCACTGTTTTCACAAATTTGCATTTTTGTTGTTTACATGGAGACTAAAACGGTATCATTTTCAAAAACTTGCACTTTGAAACCAGTTTTCAGGCCCCCAAATGCCATTGTCAAGTAAATGAACGGCCAAAACGCATACATTTTCTGTTTTTAGTTGTTTTTAGCCGTTTTAAATGGTGTCGTGTAAATGACCCCTTAGATTAAACTGCTGGAGTTTACTTTTAAACTAATGAGATTACTTTTAAACTACCATTATGTCCTTTTTGGAGATTGAAACTTTTGGACCCCATTGACTTTTCACTTTCACACGACAAAAAAAAAAAAAAAAAAAGAAACATTTTCTATTATGATGTCTAGTTTGATCATTCGGGTTTAGAACAGAATGAGGGTGAGTAAAGGATGACAGGATTTTATTTTGGGGGTAAATTATTCTTTTAACCTATAAGTTTTTAAAACTTAAAACTGGTTTCTAGATGGTCTGAGCTGATAGACCATCTTGGACCAGCAACAAATCAGCTTTGATGTTCCAAAATAGCTTAAGTTATATTTTCCAGCAGGGCTGTTGTAAAATTAATTCAAAATAGAGTGCATTTTTGATCACAACTTCATATGCAATTCCAATAAGCGCAGTGTACTGTTCTTCCTCTCCCTGCCCTTTTCCTGCTGCGATCCACAGGGCAGACAGGAACGAGACATGAGATCATCACATCCACTTTGACTTGTGCTTCAACCTGGGAGATGAAGAAAGAGCTGACATCTAAACAGACAGTGTGCTGTGAGCAGAATTAAAATAGTTTCTGCCTCTTGTCTCTCTAGGAAACATCATGGCCCTCCCTCCTCCCAGCTGTCCCCACTGCAAAACCTAAAATTAAACTTTCAAAGCACATTGCTACTGCTCATCCAGAACTGAAGCAGCCAGAATTTCGTTAAACTCAAACACCAGATGACAATACAAATAAAGCAACAATAAACACTATGGGTCACTTGCAAAAAGTTCCCTGAAATAAACTTGTCTGAATATCTCAAAATGAATTGCTGGAACTGATATAAATAAATACAAATTATTAGCATGTTTAATTAAATGATATGAAACATTATATATTATATTAGATACATATCAAAGCAAGCAGGAAGGCCTGAAAACACATGCCGAGGTTGCGTTGTTTCTGCTGCATATGCGAGTAATAATTGCTATGTTTCACAGAACCAAGATATGCTGTTGTTGTAGTGTTAGTTATAGTAACAGGACAGTTTTGAGTGTTATTGAAGCATTATTTTGCTTCGCTTCAGCTATAATTAAGAGACATCCACTCTTGCATTGCGTGTTCATGCATTTTGGGGGTGGAGCAATGAAGGGAGGGCTGTGTTTGTTTGGGTTGATTTCAAATATCAACAGTGTTTCTCAGAAATTGCTTAATGCACCTTTAAAAGTAATCTTTACTATAAAAATAGAGTTAAAAGCAACATATTTCTGGTTTGGTGAAGCTTGAACCTACTGATGGGTATCTGGGGGTAAATGAGACAAAAAAAAAAAAAAAAAAAAAAAAGGTTGGGAAAAACTGTTTAAGTCTTTCATGATTAAGCTTTGATTAAAAACATACAAGGACAGGTTGTATTGCTCAAATTAAAAGCACAAATCCTAAAAAACAAATGAAGCACAAATTTTGTTTTCGTTACACATCAAAAAAGACGACGGCTGTCTGTTTCTTGGCAGCTCTCCCTTGAGATGACTATAATTAACTAGCAGGAAGCCAGCTGTAGGTCCTTAATGAGAAAGCTCTGTATCACTATGAAGGTTCAAACTGGACATAAAATGGACAAAAATAAAATATTTAAGAAAGATTTTATTTAAATACTTTATGGTTTTTCTATTTAATAATTTTGCAATTTTTCAGTTTTCTAATTTTTGATCTATTTACAAGTTTAATATAACTTTTTTTCATCTCAGATTAAAGGTGCAATATGTAAGAATTTTGCAGTAAAATATCCAAAAACCACTAGGCCAGAGTTATATATTTTGTTCATTTGAGTACTTACAATATCCCAAATGTTTCCAACTATTTGTGTGAGGAGTCGCCTGTGAATTGCATCATACCCGCGTTATCCTCGGTTTCCGGTTTTATTTTGTAGAAACCATGGAAACACCAAAGACACTTTAATATTTACATGTTTTAATAGGCAAGGTACAACTGTTTTGATATATTTATAGACAGAAAACTAATTATTGTTATACAGCTCAACACATTTAGTCTTATTGTTTAAATCTAATTTTCTTGATTTTTTTGCGAGTACCATGCTTTACCATGCCTCAGAGAAAAACACTATTTTGTCAAGTAGCTAACATAGCATAATCAGATGCAGCTTTATTTTTAGTAACAGTAATACAGAATTCTCCATCATACAATACATTTTAAAATTAATTGCATGCCATTTATCAACACAAGCCATCCAGCATTTAATATGATATTCTAAAATCGATCTAGCTTACTGCAGTGTGCAACAAGTGTCTCAGAGCAGCCACCGAGCGAACGCACAGAGTAACGTTATAACATTTTCAACACACTCAAATGTATCTAATATGTTAAACAGAGCAGTGTTACCTCATACTCATGACCGGAAAAGCGGAAGTGGCGCCGGCGACTGTGTCATAAAAGTTCCGCTGTTTGCGGCGTGTGTTGTGCAATCGCTCCAGTGGCCTCGTTCAGCTCCCACAATACTCGGCCCTGCTCTGCTTCAAACTTGCCGTCATCAAGCTACACCTTTGTTTTGAATAGGCCTCTAGCGACCTCTAGCGGACAGAAAATATTACATATTGCCCCTTTAATGCATCACTCACATTCTTTCTTTATGATTTTGGGATGGGAATGAGTGTTGACCATCCTCAAGAATTAACAAAGCTGATCAGAGTGCGTTCACAAATGCTATTTTAATTTTTGCGCAAAAAAAAAAAAAAAAAAGCTGAGGCAATCAACATAAAAAGCAAGATATTAACCTATTTTTTTCCAAAAAACCAGAAACGCTAGATTCAGCACTCAGTTTTTCGAGCATGATAGCCTATCAATAATGTAGGCTAAAATGCTTCCAGACAGCAGAAGAGGTCTGAAAATTGGCTACATTACCTCTTACTCCCAAAAAGATTTAGTATTAATGTGTTTGAATTGGACAGCAAATACACTGTAATCCTTTCTAAATGTTACTATAAATGTTACATACAAGGTTTTTTAGAACCTGCTCTGAAAGAGTCCAATTAACTTTCTAACCTGACGAAAAGATATTTATTCAAAGTTAGTTATCCACATTTTATAAAGATACATTTGGTCATTAACTTTTAAATGCATCATTATGCAAATATATGAGTTAAGTTCTTCACATTAAGAACCCACAACTGGCAGATCAACATGCTACTACATTTCTCTCCGATACAATAGCAAATTGAATTGAATGTGGGGGATTTTAACTGTGATAAAATGATTGACAGGGCAGTTTAAACAATAACAAGATGCACATAAAGCGACAGAGCAAACCATTAAAGACGCAGTTACGACAAACTAGTATGTCCCAAAACTTGCCTACTATTCTGCTACACACCCAAAAGCATGTACTTTTTCTTCACAAAAACAGTACTTTTAGGGCATAGTATAAGTAGGCTAATTGGGACGCAGCAACTGTTACTTCTTGTTACTTGTGTGAGAACCACCGATTTATTCAAAACAGACACCCTAGAGCGTAACATCATATCCTTGCGCTCATATTTGTTGTAGGGTAATTTTGCATGCTTAAAATCTAGAGTGATTGGACAATGAAGAATTCCAGACAAAAGCAGAGCTTGTTGTCTCCCTGGTCTTCCTTCGCATCCTTCCTTCCCTTTTTTCCCCTCATACATGCCCTTGTTACATCATATGCACTCGGGGCAACCGCATTGTAAGACAATTTACACACTTCAGTAGGATTCCCTCTGCTGCTCTAATGGCTTATCAACAAAGATGTAGAGGGTGATCAATTCTAACATGCCTTACGTAATGAATTGCTAATGAATGATGCTCATGTGAGAGCATGTGGAACTGCTGGTCACAAAAGGAGCTTCACGGTTAACTGACTAAATGTAAAGTGCTCAGTTATATAAGTCAATATGTAAAAGGATCCCACTGCCCAATGCAGATCTTCAGAATAAAACATCAGACTGCACCTTGTACAGTAAATAGTTGAGCTAAATTGCAGCGATTTCAATTTTAGATAGGAATTAACATCTTTCTGCTTATAAGTCCAATCATTTTAAGGCATTTTAGTCTGTATATACCATGTGATGTTAGAAATGTGTTAACCGGTAAAGATTCAGCAATAACATGTATATTGTGACACAAATCAGGAATGACAGGTTGTAACATAAAAATTCCATATATCAATTATATTATATTATATTATATATTATTTTCTGTTATTACATCACAGGTTTCATCACTTGGTAATAGTCACACATGTACAATTCAGTTTATTAGTAAGTGATCACTGTTAAGATCAGCTCCGTTGTGAAGAAAAAGCATAATTTCATACCATTTGCCATTTGAATCTTCACAGCGGTTTCTATTTAAGGACACATTAGCATTTGATAACAAAAACGGCAGGTGGGGAAAGTGAGAGGAATGGGGATGACACTAAAGCCTAATAAACAGCTCTGCAGGCCAGGAGAAATCAAGCTGTCCGTAGCATAGCAAACATGCTTCTTTTACAATTTACATTCTTGAGAGAGAAGTAATTGGTATGACATGAGACATCCATTTGCTGACCTTCACATCAGGTCTACCAAACGCTATAGCTGCCAACATGCCAACAAGCACAGGAATGAACGCAAAAGTATCTCTGATGACCTGTAGCTGCTCCAAAGCTTATGAAGAGGGAAACAATGACTGAATGAGAGATGGGCTACATTTCATTGATCACACTCCAAATGCTGGAACATTGAAAACCAAAGAAATTTCAGAAAGACTCCAATCAATCACACAATCAACTGACTAGCCTGCTAGGCTTTCCATGGGATTTTAGAGAAAACATCAACTTAAAGGGATTAGACCACATTTATACTCTATTTCAATAGAAAAATTGGTTTAGTTTTACAGCTCTCTACCAATAGGTTTACATGCATCCAAGGTCAAAAAACACTTACATTTTCTCATAGTATACATTGCAGCATCACCTGTTTTCTCATAGCGTCTAAACACTAAACCCCTCCTTTCTGAGAGCCTACTCTCCCCTGATTGGTCAGATGGCATAGTCTGTTGTGATTGGTCAACCACTTACAGAGCATGTTGGAAACAAATCGCTCATACCATATCTGAATTTCAGCTCAGAAGGCTTCTTCAGCTCTTGTACACAGTGATGTGAGCAGTAACGATTGTGTCGGTTTTACCTTATCAATTCAAGCCCTAGTTGAGTCCTCATCCTTTGGAAGTGCATGCAAAATGGATTTGCTTTCATAGCACATTAAACAGCATCTTGCTGATAAGACAAACCAAACTCTTCCAGGCCTCAGCTACAACTATAGTTTTTGAGGGAGGGTCAAAGTAGATGTTCATGGGCAGCCAGTTAAGAGCATTTTGCAAATTTGTTACAAACCTATGTAGGTTTCAGGCAGCTCAGAAACTTCATTTATGTAGGTTCACAAAACAATCTCTGCTGAAATATGCCATTTCAAAAGATATACAACCTCATACATCCTAGAACAAAATGTCAGCCAAGAAAACTGAAAGGTCTGCACTGAAATAACCAAATCAACGGGTGAAGCACATATTCACAGTAAGTTGATTACAAAATCCCTAAACTTATAAACTTTCACGTCACACATGAAAAATTGAAGCATATCGAAGACTCATTCACCACTTTCTGTGTGACAAGCACATCCCAGCAGGATTAAATCAATGCTACGCAGAGCACAGCTTAGCTTAGGAACTTCATCCGACAAATGCACAGAGTCCAGGCAAAGGAAAGAAGCATCTGAAACAGGATGCATGTGAGCTTTAATTATCAGTGTGGAATCTTGTGTACCCAAAAGGCTTCACTCACATTGCTGACTTTAGTCAAGCATCTATAGAGCTGGGTGACAGCATGGATAGAGGTGCTGTATTATTTAAACAATCTTCAGCCCCCTTCCCACAAACCTTCTCTAATTTTTATCTCTCCAGCACTATATTAACCCACCAGATAGCAAGAAGCTAATGCAATTTTCAAAACAGATGTCAATAGTTCAACTCAAATTCAAGATCCATCCATATTATTTTTGGTGTATAACTATATCCTTGAACAGTTTCTTTTTTGTCCCTAAACCAATTTACTCTTGCAATTTTGTCAATGATTTTGATTCTACAGCTACATTAATAAGCAATGGATTTGGTTATACAGTACTGTTCAAAAGAAATTAATCATTTTATTCAGCAATGGTGCAATATATTTATCAAAAATGATGGTAAAAAGTAAAAAAAAAAAAATAATGATCTTTTGAACTTTATTAATAAAAGAATCCTGAAAAAAATGTATTAGGTTTCCACAAAAATATTAGTTTTCAATGTTGATAATAAGAATTGTCTCTTGAGCATCAAATCAGCATATTAGAATGATTACTGAAGGATCATGTGACACTGATTACTGGAGTAATGTAGAAATTAACAGCTATAAGGGTTGTTCATTGTTAGTTCATGATACTGAATGCATTGAGTCTTATTGTAAGGTGTTACTGTTAAATCTTGAAATGCATTGCATTCACTGTAAGCTCTTGCAGTTTTACTTATTCATTATTGTGCAATACACTGTAAAATGGCAGCAAGATGCAATACCTATAAATAAAACATGCAGCCATTGAGGCATATTGGAAGATTCTTTGGCTTAGCAGAGCATCTTTATCTCGACAGGTTTTTGATCAAAATTAAACTTAATAATCATACATCAGCATATAAACAATTTAAAGCGGCCATGAAACATTCATTGCTGTGTTTCTGCTATGCACAAATGGCAAGGGGTCATCTCTGTGCTTGCCGGGGATTGACTGTCATTAGAAGTTAACAAGGGCTTCCCGAGCCCTCTGATCTCATGCTTAGAAGAAAAGAAGGTTCAGCTATAATGACAGGAAGCTTTTTAGGACTGATCAGTCTGTGTAGGTGCAAAGTGACAAGCTGAAATCCTCTACGCTCTGTGCAAGTTGCAATGCTTGGTAGAGTTAGACAACGAAGACTAACCATTCAGTCATGAAATAATGAAAAACACAAGCTTGTTCCCCACAACCCATTCGCACATAGTAGATATAATTGGGACGCAGGCTAAGATACCCAGAGGACCAAGCGGTTACATAACTAAAAGAACTTGCGATCCTGCTTCAAACTAGACGAGCAGAAAATGGACCAAAAGGAATGCTGGGCCTGAGCTTTACTCTTGATCAGGAATGAACATTTCGATTTGGCTGCCTTTATTTGGCTTCAAGCTGAAATCAGTTTGTTTCAGCAAACAGAAGCCCAGAAGTCCCTCAGGATATCTTTCCCAGGCGCATGTGGTTTGTGCACCACAGTGGTGGAATTAAAGGCAGGATGGAACACACATGCAAGCTAGGTACAGTCTGAAATTTGAAGAGCGTCGGGTTAAGATCCTGCTTGCCTTCGGTTCTTTAACCTGGCATTATCAGTGGTCTCATTGAGCATTCCATTTTGTCAGACTAAAACCAGACAAATGGAGACTCTGTGAGACTTCCAACCTAATCACAAACGAATATTAGGGTCACATGCAAAGGAATGGATCATTGCCATGAGGGTGTAACCTGGAGCATATGTTCAGATCTTAACCCACTAAAGGTGTCATCAACAAAATGATCCTCAGTGTGAGAAGACAATTAGCAGCTCAGAGTCCAGGGACCATTTAAGCAACTAAGTTTAAGCAACTGTCGCTCATGCATCTTTCTGATAAATCTTTTAAAACAATCCCCTACCTTGCATCCAAACATAAGTGAGATGGTGCTGTTGGTGCATGCTACTTTACAGTGGCACAACATTGGCGAAAAGCAATCCAAGTTTTTGATGCTGGGAGACATTCTGTGCCTGGACACTTCAATCCATCAGCGATTGAGGTGCCGGCCAATTGTTTCCACGAGCTCTGCCCGCTGCCTGCTCTTGACGTGCACCCTCATCTCTCGGCTCGGTCCGCAGAAGCAGCGACGTGATGCCTTCATCCAGCGAGCCCTTGTCAGTTGAGTCCACTGCTCTATCTCTTCGCTTGACTTGACTCAACTCAATCGGCCTGACAGATTAAAGCGCTCCTGAAGAAAGCTGTACTTGAGAGAGCTCTGGAGGAGCCATGCTGCCTGCCGTGACCAGGGGGTGTTGCGGTGGGAGGAGGAGCAGGAGGAGGGTTAGAGGGCAGCAGAGCGCGCGGGGTCTCGTGTCACAACGCGAGGGACTCTCCGCGATCCATCAGCGCTGCTGCGCTTCCACCTACTGCAGAAGAACTGCTGCCATGACTCGGAGGAAAGAGGAGCAGGTTCGGACGGTCTCCCACTCAACTATCCAAACAAGACACACCGAGCGGCGCGAGAGAGAGAGGAGAGGTAAGCAGACTGGAGGGGGAGGGGCGAGCAATAGCATTGAGCTTATTACACAGTTCACTAGAGAGAAACTGAGTTTTTGAGCCGAAGGTTGCAGTATGCAGACCGGGAGAAAGGGATAAAAATGATCCGGACCATTTGGAGGTGAAAAGGGGGGGACACATAATGCTTTCTCAACAAATTTACAATCACAAGGACAACAGAGAAGGAAAGATACTGAATCAAACAGCAGCTAGTATGACCTCTGATGTGCAGTTATGAAATCTGATCTCAAAGAGAAATACGTCAATTAAAAACCCAAAGATTGACAGTTGTTTATCGTACACAAGGATACTTCATGTTATCCAATGTTGGATAAATAACTCGAACCAATTGTTTTCTTGAGTAAAACAAAGTTCTAACTTGTGAATTGAGAAAATATTTTTTATATTTTCTTGTCTGTAGCCTAATATGAGTAATATTCCACATATACATCACTATGCTATGTTCTGGAGAATAATACAAAAAAAAAAAAAAAACTTCAGGCATCCTAGATGAATTTCGAATGCTAATTTTCCCACTGAGGTAAAAGTAGTTAGAAGAAATATGTATGTCAAATATGAGTCATGACCAAAGAATTACTGAGGCGCTTGGTAAATGAGTGAGTGTAAAGATTGTGACAACCTTAAAACGCTGCATAATTCAGGGGAAAATACTGAATTCAGATATTTCTGATAAAAATTGCAATTTCAAGGACTGCACAATATAATAACAATAAGGATGATTATTATTATTAATTATTATTATTATTATTATTATTATTATTATTAAATAAAAATATTAAATAAAATAATTTTAAAAAAGAAGAGTATTTAAGAAAAAGAATACAAAAATAATTTTATTTAGAATTTTTTATTTTGGCAGAAAACTGCAGGGAGCCCTTAAATCCACTCTTTTGTTGACAATAGCCAGTTTAACAGTTTGGGAAGATGGTTGGTACGTGTTGTGTTCCAAAATGCATATTATAAGCAACCCAAACTCAGACAGGATGCATTACTTTACTTGGAACCAAAACGCTCTGAAACTCTGAAACCATTGGATCATGAGCTGCTCGCATGTAAAAGAACATAGTGAAACACACAGCGCATATATTTATTCGACTAATATCAGTTTTTGGGATTGGATAAATCGCACTAAGCCATATTGGGATTTTGGTTTTATTTCGATTAATTGTGCAGACCAACCTAAAAATATAAGTGAAGTTCAAAATATCTTTTTGGTTGATAATGTACATCAAAGCTATCATCAAACCACTAAAGGCAAAACAGAATTCCATGGACATGTTGCTTGGAGAAAAAAAAAAATTGTCCCGTCTGTAAAAAAAAAGAATGGCCAATAGTTTTATAGAGACCATTAATGCTTACTTTCGGTAGTTCAGGTGACATTTTCAAGTAAATTATGAAATTATGTATAGCAGCCTGTAATAAATGGGAGTGTGATAGTTTCTCCTCTGCCCCTCCTCCCTCCTGCCCCCCTGCCACACTACATCATTTGAACTGTTACATCATCAGAGTGCAGAGAGGCATGCAGATCCCAGACTACTACAGCACAAACACACATAACCTCACTATTATAAACAAAATCTGCATCCATTGCAGGACATGGCAGCTTCATTTAGTTACTGGAGGAAAATCAGTAAAATCAACCTCTCTTCATTATACAGCAAAATGCTACTTATTCAAAGTAGTAGTAGTAGTAAATACTTTTTTATATATTTTTTTCATGCAATATGACCACCAAACTGGGAACTAAAGAGGATATGCATTAATGTGTTTGCAGAATTCTGCCACTTATATTCAAAATCATTATATGTGTGCATGATCATTAAATATAACTAAACTAGATTCAATATTGCTATGATGAATGATAACAATAAAAGGCCACATAGTGAAAGGCCAAAACATCATAAGAGAGCCATAGGTTCTCTGGTAAAAATATTTCTGTGTTTTTAATGCATTAAGAACAGAACACCATCCATCATCTAATCCTATCTTCAACAAAGTGATTTAATCTGGCAGAGTGACATTGGTGATATATACAATGACTTTTGGAGGAGTTCCGATCCAGAAAATAGTATTCATCCAAAGCTGAGGCTTATTATTAACTTCTAAATCAATCCCTCCCGCTGAGAGTTTCAAGGAGAAAAGGACGATGTGTACGTAGATCCATAAACTTGGCTGGTGTTGAAGCATTTCTTCAAGCAAAAGTTTGTGTATTGCTGTGTGCTCAGCAGTTTCTGTGAGAACAATGAGGACTTCTCCCCTAATTGTGTACGCAGGCTGATGCTAATCATTCGACTGCTTTGCAGAAGCTCTCAGAGAATATCTAGATGGTAGACTGCTGAATTCCCATGATACCATCAAAGAATCAGATACCAGTTAAGACCGAAACGGTGTGTGCAGAGAACCACGTCCATGAAGCATAGAGAAACTCGTCTCTCATTGGCCAGGTGAGTCTTTGTTTCAACATTAATTTCTGCTGAAATTTGTCTTTTACCTGGATGCCATGAAGAGAAAAGCCTATGTGATGACATGGTGGGAAAAGTTAATAACTACAAAAGTTATCAAGGTTACAACAGATATGGTAATATACCATATGCTATATGGTCCCATAGTTCAGAAAATTCAGAGATTATCTGAAGGTGACATTTTTTATAATTATATATTTATTTATTTAAATAGGATTTACTTTCAAACTATTTTGACACATAAATGGCATGTAACAAACTGAATTAAATATGAAATTTTGAAGTAGAAAGATTAAAATTGTAAAACATTCCAATCATATTTGTTTATTTACAACTTCATTCTTTACGGTATAGGAATAAAGTGTCAATGCCAAGATGAATGCTGTTTTAGCTGAATATGGCAGACATTAGATTACGTTTAGTAGGATTAAGTTTAATTACAGTAGGAGTTAATTCTTAATCATGTATTTATTTTGGTTTGGTTTAGTTTGTAGGTGTGGAGACAGTAGCAAATTACACATGGTATTTACGTTTGTGTGTGAACCTTCCAATGAGCTATGAAATATGGAGTATCTGCACTCACTGGACTTAAGGGTTATGATGACACACAGTGGTCAGATGTTAGCGTCAGACAGAACAAGCACAGCTCATTCTGAAGAGGAACAGAAATTCACTCAAACAATGTACCATCTAAATAACATGGTACATGAATATTGTAATTCTACAGTTCCATGGTATTTCTATCTAATACTTTTCTTTGGTAAGGGATCCAGGTGACAGGGGCCATTTATCTTCTCCGTCATATCCTGACAAGGAATGTCTGGAGGAGCTGAAGTGATGAAACAGGTCTGAAACAATCCAATTATGTTTCAGCTTTGACATTAATGAAACAGAAGACAGAGAGATTTAATTCAACAGTACTCATAAATAATTTATATAACATTAAGCTGGACATCAGGAGCATGTAAATATTTAAGACACAGTAGGGATGTGTAAAATTACATATTTTCAAAATCAATTAGAAAGAGAGTTGCCGGAATGACTAGTCGATTAATCAGTCTCATGGAGGCTGTGTATAATTAGGCTGGTGTTGAGTTCACCTGACCAATCTGGCGAGTTTCTTTCAGGCCATTTACTAGTTATGGGGGGGTCGACACCATTCCTCAACTCTGAATAGCCCTAGAGTCGGGGTCAACTACAGCATAGGAATCAACTCTCGTTGTCGACTCTGTTGCTGTGTCCGAAATCGCTCGCTTGTTTACTGATTCACTAATCCCTATATAGTGCATAGCAGTTGAGTGCACTATATAAGCAAGGAGTGAATTCGGACAATGACATATTACACTGTGTCAGAGAGAGATCGCAGAAACTTTGTCACATACATATATACTACATGTAGCTTACTTTATAAATAGATAAGTCAGTGACTTTAGTTTATACATTCCACCATGCCAGCTTTAGTTTAACTGATGTTATATTAATGCTATAAATATAGATTTAGTTTTCCATGGTTAACCTTGTGTTCATAATCATTATACGAACTATAAATCATAAAAAAAAACCTCATATCAAGAAAAAAACATCAATAAGTGTACATTATTATTGTATGTATTTTTGTATGCATTTTATTAATTTGAGGTATCTTTAACCCCGTCCAAGCACCTTTTAAGACCATGATCATCACCCGACCATTATAATAAGACAAATTCATTAAAGAATACGTTCTTTCTCGTTTATTTAATTCTGACATAATATTCGACCATGGATGTTTTTCTTGACTTTTCCCTCTGTAATTTAGGTAGACTCCAGAAACCTGGAATCAAACACCTCTATCATTTACATAAGATGCCTTTTGAATTCAAAAATGCCTAGATGGAATGGAACAGAACTCAGGGTTTCAAGACTCATTTTTTAAAGTTTACACACCATCTTAAACAACAGCACGGTGGGACGCTCAAACAACACCAAAAACTCAAAAAACATGAATAGACAACTATTTGGACAAAAAGTGGATACACAAATTCTGGTAATACTTTACAATAAGTCTCTGAATGTAAGATTATTGAATAATTTATTAGACTTTAATAAAAATTCAGTGAAATTATCAATACTTTATCAGCATTTATCAAATGTCGATTAATAGCATTACATGCATTTAGTAATACTTTAACATTTTTAAGTTGTATGAATGAATATTAATGTATTATGAATAGACCAATTATTTTTTAAAAAAGTAAATATATAACTGAAAATTAATTTAGATTAAATTGTTCATTACAGGGTTATTTAACTAAAATCTTAAACTTACTTGAAATAAAATAAATGTCGACTGAAATAAAATAAATATTTTTTCAACTTACTGACAAAGCAAAGTCTCATTTTCATTTAGTTTTACTTGATGCACTAAAAAATAAAATAATAATAAACAACTATATAGACATTTAAACAAATAAATAAAAATAATGAAAAAAAACAACAATTACTAAATCTTTAAAATAAAAACAAAACAAAAATAAATTAATTCAAACTAGTAACTCAGTGATACTAAAATAACATTGGTTCATAATTAGTTCATAAATCTCATTGTAGAGTGTTACAGAAAAGAATTATGTAAAATATTATAACACTTTGCATTTGTAAGATGTCTTGGGAAAAATGTAACAGCAGAAATTAAAAAAAAGAAAGAAAAAAGAGGACCATGAAGTACATTTGTACCAATTCAACGGTCTCATTATTAACCTCAAGGGTAGACCATCTGTTAACTACATTCAAAAAAAAGACTGCAGCTCAGCAAGCAGCTAGATGTGAAGAAACAAACTCTTCAAAACAGCACATTTAAATGAATTTACAAGGATAGAAATACATCCTGTTCCCAAACCTTGTTGAAAAAAAGTATACAAGGCAAGTAATTACACATCTGTACTCAATACCTCCAGAATGAATCTATACGACTGTTAAAAATAGTTACTCTGATGACACTAGCACTGTGGCATTTGACACTGGCTGCAGGGATGAGTTCTCAGCAGGAAATCATTAAGATTGACAGTTTGTCAGGCTTCTTAGAATTATTGAGCCGCACTTAAGCCTGTTAACACTACAAGACGGGATATACCTTGCAGGGGAAATACCTCACAGGTTCATTTACGGTCATCTAACTGGAAACATCACTAGGGTATAGCACTTAAAATTGAGCATTTTTCAGAACATAGATGTAGTGGAAGTAGTGGTCTGTCTTTCATGACAAAAACTAGATTATTCAGTCCAGCAAGTATTTGGCTTCTCATTCTCTCTCTTCTTTGATTTCCAGCCCACAGCAAGGTATAGAGTATGTTGAGGCCCTGTCTGCATGACTGACTCTTCCACACGGACGGTCCCACCCTCCCCAATCTGCCGTGGTTCTCTTTGCAATCTGTCACACTGCCTCACATAGACGAACTGTTGCTCCTTCACAGCCACGTGGGAGCTCTCTGGGATACCCCTGGTAACCTATGGCGACAGCTCTGGAGGTATCACTGATATAAAGGCATCTTTCTTTCCTACAATACACAGAGAGCTTCAGTTTCACTTCTGGAAGAAGATGAGGAACTCCCCTCTGTGGTCAAAATGTGAAGCACAGAATCATTTTTGATGATAGACAACTTGTTTCCTACCTAGAAATGCAATGAATCTGGTCAAATGCTTTGTTTTAACAAACAACTATTATCAATTAACCTGTGCCATACTTTATGATAGCTTCATAGATTCTACAAATGGCAGAAACAGTGCCTCTTCACAAAAATATCATTAGAGAAAATAATGAATAAATGAATGAATATTGTGAAAGTCAAGATTCAATAGTGTGTAAAGCCAACACAGGCAAAAAGCAACAGCCTTAAAGGGATAGTTCACCCAAAAATTAAAATTACCCCATGATTTACTCACCCTCTAGCCATCCAAGGTGTATATGACTTTCTTCTTTCAGACGAATACAATCGGACATATATTTAAAAATATAAAGGCCTTCTGAAGCAAAGTGATGGGTTTTTGTTAGAAAAATATCCATATTTAAAACTTTATAATCTAAAATAACTAGCTTCCGGAAGACGACCACACGCATTCTGCGACTTGCGCCACAAGAGTGACCCGTGATGTATGACGCAGGATGTAGGAGTATCGTAAGCTTAGACGACTCTTGCGATTTAAAAGGCGCTGAAAAGGCGCTATTTAAATAAAACTTATTATTATTTATTAAACAAATAGGGCTGGGCGACAAACTCAAGCTCCTCTTCTCTTTTATTGAAATCCTCTGATGTTACTCTTTAAAATTTCTTGTTTTAAACTTCTAATCCGTGACCGGTGTTTTGTTTTGCTCTATCCTCTGTGCTTCCACGTTCGTCATTGCGTCATGCATCGGGTCAGGGGTTACTCTTCTGCTGCAAATCAATGCATACAGTCGTCTGCCAGAAGCTAGTCATTATAGTTAATAATGTTTTAAATATCGTTTTTTTTTTTTTTTACAAAAACCCATTGCTTCACTTTAGAAATCCTTTATTAACCCCCTGGAGTCGTGTGGAGTACTTTTACGATGGATGGATGCACTTTTTTTTTGCTTCAAATTCAGGCCCCCCATTCACTACCATTATAAAGCTTGGAAGAGCCAGGATATTTTTAAATCTCTCTCCAATTGTGTTCATCTGAAAGAAGACAGTCAAATACAATTAGGATGGCTTGAGGGTGAATAAATCATGGGATAACAAGCTGAAGCATGTTTGCTTGACGTGTGAGAACCAGTGAGGTTCATTCTCATGTGTTACACAGCATGTTTGAGCTTCCTCAAGAGGTTTGTTCTAGCACATCAAGCAGTTCCGGTTAAGCTTCTGTTTATGTTTGCTAATCAATGTTTACATGTGAATTAAAGCCTAAATTAAATCGGTTCATCATAAAAAGCGATCAAGTCCCTTCAGAAAATTTGGACTAAACCACTCAATTCATATGGATTAATTTTATGATCTCTTTATGAACTTTTTGAAGCGTCAAAGTGTCAGTTGCATAGCTGTCTATGGACGGACAGAAAGCTCTCAGATTTCATCAAAAAGATCTTCACTTGTGTTCTGAAGATGAACGAAAGTCTTACAGGTTTGGAATGACATGAGGGTGAGTAATTAATGACAGAATTTTCATTTTGGGGTGAACTATCCCTTTATCCCTGTCAACATCCCTGTCTAATCCACACAAGTGTAGATCTGTTTAGACACAATGTTTGGAATAGTGTGAATTACCCTGAAACTGAAAAGTAGTGTGGTGCTACTCCCATTCACAAAGAAAGTTCATGCAGCAACACATACTGTGCACCAGCGTTCTTGAATTCAGAGCAACTGTGTTCAGAGCAATCAGAAAGATTCAGATTTTGTTCACTGCTTACTGTGAACTTGACCAGAACATATCCTGTTTTTTTTCCCCACCAAAAACTATTTCCTGGTTCTACTAAATACAGTAGAGGGCAGTGTTAAATTTCTTTGATACTCAAGGATGAGAGTATAACTCACCACAGAAAAAAAAAAACCATGGGATTTGTGTGTTCTCACATGAAAGACTTGAATAAGGTACCTTCAAGCTGAATAAGAAAAAAAAAAAAAGGAATATTTTATATTTCCCAAAAATACTTCTTGTATGTTCACATCTTTATTAAGACTGTTGATAAGAATTTTCTTAAAAATCAATGTACATAACTTAGGATAATCTGCAACTTGTCATAAATCCCCAATAATTAATTGGGTTGTTTCCAATTAATTGTGGTCATTAAACATTACAACAAACACTGGCTACAAATAATATATATTTATTCCTACTACTAGGAACGTGCACAAATATACTGACAGCAATGATCGACAATGTAAACAATGATCTGTCATGATTATGCGTGATGTGACTTCTGGCAAAATTCAGTACCAACTGTACAAAAACTCAAATAGACACCACAAATGAATGCAACAGACAACTCCATCTTGAGACAAACTCTTTAAAAATAACTTTAATCTAAAATACATGTTGCACAAAAAAAAACAAAAAAAAAAAACAACAACAAGTGCTGAACACCTGTTAAGTCAGTCAAAAATAGTGCACACGTATGATTATTACAGTAATCTGCAGGGTGCACAAAAGACAGCCTTTGAATTGAAGTTGAGTTGATCTGAATTGTCGGTAAGAACCGCCATACAATCAGATAAAACCATAGCCTGTCATTTTCTTCTAAATAAAAAATAAGATTTTCTTAAGAAAAGTATTTATAAGAATTAGGAACATTCTTATGAACTTCTCAAAAGTTATTTAAAGAAATTTCTTATCTTAAAGATTTTCATGACTCCAGTCCCTGTATAGTTGATTTTGTTCCTTATTTATAATTCCAATATCAATACCTTTATCCATCCTTTACATCTTAAACTACACTTTGTTTCTCTGTCTATAAACATGAAGGGATTGCATGGTTTGCAGGTGGTGACCTATGAGAGCTCAAGCTGACGCATGACTCCTTCATATCACCTCCAGTACTTCCTGCCGCCCACGCAGAGCAAAAATCACGCTGACACCACTCCATCAGTCCAACCCACAGCTATGAGCTCTCAGCAGGCAGAGACACCTCACCGTTCTGCAAGCACACTCACTTCAAACACAGAGTTTGACATTGAAAGAAATCAGAATGAAACGTGCTGCAAGGACCACCTCATCATAAAGTAATGCATTACTGTACTTGTTACATCAAAAAGTAATCTGATAACGTAACGCACGTTACTTGTAATGCGTTACCCCAACACTTGTCAAATTTATTTATTCATTTTTTTTTATGTAGTACCAGTGTATTAAGCACAATTATATAGTCAGCTGGTCATTATTGCAAAATAAACCACTTTAGGGTGACACAAGACCTGAATGACTACATTATCCTTGACATACCGATGAGACTATATAAAACATTGAAATTCTAAAAAGCTGTTAAATGCAGCTCAACATTTCTGGTTTCACTGAGGCCACAATGTAATGGGCCTATAATCATAGTTTACAAATCCAGGGGAAACTGACACAGGAAACTCCTTAAATAGAGCTGCTTCAGTTGACTAAAATAAGTACTGAATCCCCTTATAATGTGGTGTGGAGATGACCTCAAACTATATGGAAAAAAAGGAATTAGAAAGCTGGTGTCCCAAATGCATCTCCTTATGGGAAGAATAAATAAAAGTGAATAAAACTGTCAAAATGCAGCACTACATATTTCTATTCTCACATTCTTTTTAGGCAGACCACAAGAATTTCTTAAAACATCATGTAGCCCTCAACACACGATAGCCTAATGGCCGAGGGCCAGTGTGAGAGTTTCAGGGCACTGCTGAATTATCAATAACATCTTATATTCTTTAACGCCTTCCAAATGTAAACAGATTTTATGTAATGTACTGAACATTACTGTTGTGAATTATTTATTTATTCATTTGTTTATTTAATTTTGTAGTATGTATGTGCCAGGCAAAATATGTACCAAAGAAAATGTTAGCCCCACTGGGCCAATAGAGAAAAAAATCCTTACTGTTGAGCCCAGTTATAAAACACTGATGCTCTGAAAATGTTTTAACTAATAAAGATCATTCCTCTACATGTATTAAATCACTCATATTTTTACACTTCCCATAACAGCAAGCTGTTTAACATGTCCTGATGAAGAGGAAATGACATTTCATCACACCTCCTGAAAAACAGTTTACCCTGGAAACTAGATTTCTGACTATCATTAAAGTACATGCTTGATTTGAACAGTCGCTTTATTAAATGTTCTCTGAATCTCAAAGTAATATTCAAAATCTGCTTACTTTGGGCCAGTAAATATATGAACCTTCCTTGTTAATAACAAATCCCTCATCTTCAAGAAAACATCAAACACTTAAAGACATATCAAAACGATGATGAATGGTTCCTTTCCAGCCGAACAAGTTGCAGAGCTGAGAAAGAAAAAAAAAAAAAAAAAAAAACACCACGTTGGGCCAGACCCAGGGAAACACACCCAGCTATGACGTGACACTGGGAGGCCATGAAGCTGCTGAGAGCACGGCCGCAATAACTCAGAATAAATCACAGGACAGACACTGACAAGACAGACAGTTGAGGGATTTGGATTTGGATTTGTCTAGGCACGGAACATTCCAAAAATGGATGTGCAAATCTACACATTTTTATAATTGACTAGTCGGGTTATTGTCTGAACCACTTGTTTTAAACGCCTTTATAATGAGCCTGATTTAACATCCACTGCACCAATGTTATTTTATTATGACTGAGATACTATTATAGTTTTGTTAATATTTTAAATGAGATTTTATATTTTCAGTTTTCATTTTAATTTTAGTTAAAGCTGCAGTCCGTAAATTTTGCCTCATTGTCGCCATCTCTGTTTGAAACCTGCAATTGCAGTTAGTTGCGGAATTATCATTTTACGTGGGCTGTGTATCGGCACGGCTCCTCAGCGCGGATTAATCTAATGTTTTCAGTAGTCTTGAAAGTACAACCATAATAATAAGTTTTACCGGAAAATGTCATCTGAACAAGTAACATGTTTGCATTAGGGTGACCACCCGTCCCGCATTTTGTGGGACAGTCCCGAAATTGGGAGCTTTGTCCCACGTCCTGCAAGACGCAAGTAGTGTCCCGCATTTCTGGATTATTATCTTTTTTCACAGCTACACCAGCAAAGATTTCATCTCAAATACTGGATAAGAACCTCAAGAGCTGCTCAAAGCTGCCTAAATTGATGATTTAAAGCATGTAATTATCCATCCTGATGGCAAATATTTCCAACGAACAAAACGTGTGCCGATCCTGCGTATGCTCGAGCGGCACTCACGGAAATGGTCGAGAAAAACACGAGATATTCTCCATTCATTTTAACCAATGAAAAATTGATTGCAACTTTTAGACACGACTTTTTTCTCACGTTAATAGTTCGTTTAAGGTGGTTTCTATGGCGTTATTGTAATGACAAATATCGAGAGCGCATTACTGTAAAGCGAGAGCGCATCAAATGTGCGAGCAGGAAGCTCTCCGCTCACAAGCGGATTCCCTTCTCGCACAAAACTGGACACGCGCCCTCTCTCGCTTACAAATTACATGTGCGTGCTCAAACTTTGTCCTCCTGCATGTGCACTCGTCAATCTAACAATGGCAAAGTTAGCTCATGACGTCAAACCGTGCAAATTATTATTATTATTATACTTTGTTCTCAAATTGTTAATGTTAACAACATCAACATTGCATGACTATGTGTATTAAATGTATATTAGCGTTATTTAATTAGCATTATCTACCCAATGAACCATTAAAATGTCTTATCTGTCCAGCCGAAAAAAGCAATTTCTGTGTCCATTTTAAACTAGTCTTTTTACTACTGGTGACTCACCAGTTGTCAATGATGATGGTCGCCTTTACCGTTCTTGATTACAATCTGCCATCAAAATGACAAAATTATTACAGCTGTTGTAAAAGTGTCTTCAAATGATCCGCCACCTGCAGTGTCCGAGACTGCTTTATTTTATACAGAAGTGATGTAATGACGCAAAGGCAAACTCAGGGAATTTCTCGGGGAAACCTATCGGTACCACCCAAATTGAAAAACATTATTACAAGCTCACACTGTGCCTACATCAGATGCGGCCACTGTCGCATCGCGCCAAACCACAACAGCTAAAAGCTGTCTACACTGCATGCGACAAACCGACCGTTGCAAAGCACTTTGACTATGTCAGAAATAGAACAGGGAATCAGTTTACTGTCAGGAATTTGTTGTGTCACGTTGCATCGTGCCGCATTCAGTGTAGACAGCATCACTAATTACAATGGGTTCTATTGTATTTTGACGCTTTGCACCGCTCACATCCAGTGTAGACACGGTGTTACAGTTGTGAATCAGGCTAAGGTAAGGAGATAGTTTTGGCTGGTTATGTACTTACTCAAGAATTGATTTTGGATCATTTTTAACCAAAAAAAAAAAAAAAAAGTTATGGACTGCAGACTTTACAGTTTTAGTTATTTTGTTGTTTGTCATTTTTATTTGGGTTTTTTTTTTTTTTTCGTCTATAGTTAAGTTTTAGTATAATGGCTGTAATAAAATAGCTTTCAGTTAATGTTTATTTAAAAAAACAAAAAAACCTCATGGTATGACAAAAAAAAAAAAAACAACTCAAAGCATAAAACAAAAGTTTTTTTATTCATTATTTGTTTGTGAAGTGACCTTCCGCTGTAAGAAACATGCTTAATATATATAAAACCTGCCATTTTAAATAAAACACTATATTCAAGGAGGAGCTAATAAAGAATTTCAGTGTGTCAATCTGACTGGTCATTTCAGCTACAGTTGTAAGAGCTGCAAAATAAATTCTGAATGGCTGCACATAATGCTCCTCCTGGCAGAATCAATGCCCTGGCTGGGTGCATTACTCACTGACTCAAAGGAAACCAGAGCATCTGGACTGGAGATCACCGCAGGGATCTGTTTAACCTGACCTGGTTGAGCAAAAAGGACACAGATGAATATAACTCCAAGTAGATCCTGGCATCTCAGTGACCAAGCTATAACACTTTATACACGTTACATAACAGGATGGTCAGTTTTCTGAGGCACACTGCATTCAGTCTGCAGAGGTCGTCAACCGGCGTGCCATCAATTGACGGATGCACAAAACAACAGATAAACGCTTTCTCTCACGTATTCAAGTGGGTAATTAAAGCAATCCCTGAACAGAAGTGGTGCATTTCAAAAAACAAGCCCAGAGTCGCATACAAGCAGACTTTGCAACACTGTACATCACCCATGTGCAGCTGTATTTCTGGAGATTTTGTGTAAAGTCCCCTGAGAGTGACTTCAAGGACTGTGGTGATGCTTAAAATATGCAATGCACAATGGCCAGCAGCATAAAACAAGCTGACAGTCTTACTCTACATACTTACACACTGACAGGTAATTTATTCCTCTCAGACCGGCGGGGTCACACTCAGAGTTGGGCAGCTGCCTCCAGCTCCACCGCAGGCGTCTCATTAGATTGCCTGTGCTGCCCTGTCAACTCCACTGGAGTACAGCAACAGCACAGACTACACAGTTCTGTGTCTTTTTCCTGTCACTAGTCCAGCCAAGTACGAATTTCATCTAGATATGACTAGTTGTTGCTTTAGGTGTAACAGAATCTGATTGATTGCACCAAGCCCCAGCTTAACATTTAAAGGGATATGGCATAAGGAATCACATTTTCATTTTTACATGTACTATAAAAACATACTGTAGGTTTTACACCTTAAACAAAACATTTCACTGCAAAAAGAGCATTTTTTGAAACTAATTTCAAAAACTTCTTTTCAACTTTATCCATTGTGGTGGACATTTCCATCGACCGTCTCTACAAAAAATCATCAACCATACTTATATAAAAGGTGAGCAGTGAGGTGATGCCGAGAGATGCAACGAAATTAGCCAATCATAATCAAGAGGGCGATTACTGATTAGTCTTAAAGACAGAGCACCAAAAAAAAAAAAAAACTTCAAAAGGAATGTCTTTAAAAAGGAATGTCATAACCACTTTAAAACGGGTGGGCACTTTGATTGGGTCTTTTTGCAGTTGTTGTTAGCATGTTAAATGTAGTATGCTAACATGCTAAATGTACTATGTTCGACATTGTTGTCAACTACTTTCAAATGAAGAGTAGCTAAAACCTGCTCGAAAATTTGCAAAAATGTCAATAGATGATGTCATATGCAATTATTCATGACGTAATTACATCATATTTGTAGTCTGCCTAGTGTCAGCCCTTCGCATGTTTTCTTCTCTCTTAAGGCCTGTTCACACCAAGAACGATAACTATAAAGATAACGATATAGTTCTAAAAATCATTGTAAATATAAAAGAATAGCACTGTACACATAATGATAACGATAGAGAAACAACATCATTGGGATTGCTTTTAGAACAATTTTTTTCCAGCTGTTGAATGATAAAACACTGACAGCCAATCAGAATCCATTCTAATTTAAGGGCTCGCACATTTAAAATGGCAGACGACATTGCGGAGAAGTTTATCGCCGAGGTCCAGAAAAAGCCACCACCGTTTGACAAGTCAAACCCTCTTTTCAAGGACAATTTAAAGAAAATCGATACATGGGAAACAATCGGTCATACCCTCGGAATAAATGGTGAGAAGTATTAACGATGAGATCATTATGCCAGGCTAGCAAACAGTGTAAAAAAAATAAATAAAATAAAAAAATAATTACCTCGGGTATCCTGCACTAGTTTCCACAACATTTCCTTGCT
The DNA here is from genome assembly GCA_037950665.1 of Hypophthalmichthys nobilis. NCBI lineage: Eukaryota > Metazoa > Chordata > Actinopteri > Cypriniformes > Xenocyprididae > Hypophthalmichthys > Hypophthalmichthys nobilis. The sequence continues at coordinate 15,558,118 of CM075471.1, forward strand.
TCCTTTGAAGTTGCAGTGAAAGAGACAGCTAAATTCACTGTTAGATTAGATTGACTGCACTAGCTATTCACTCGAAACTTAGCATGCTGAGGACATCTGCTGGCTAAAGCCATGTAAATGCAACAACAACAGCAAAAACATGTTGTACACATGTTGAAACCGCAACTTGCAAGCTTAGAATAAACAGACCATTTTCGTTCGTTGGTGTGGACACAAATATAGTTATCGTTCTAGTCATCTTTCTTGGTGTGAACGGGCCTTTACTCTCTGTGCTTTGTATTTTAATGCAGCCAAATTCCCAAAAAAGCAGTTTTCATTTATATATTTTTCTGTTTCTATTGTCAGACAACAGGTTATGAAATAGTGACTGAAACAGTTCATTGAGACCACGTTAACCAGCAGTCACTTCCAAGCTCCTGCTCTGCTATAAAATCCTGATTTATAATTGAGACATTGTCTGAAAAAAAAAAAAAAAAAAAAAAAAACACTATAGACATACAAGTTGAAGACAATGGCAGTGCTTCAAACTAAAATATGTACAAAAACGTTGTATAAAAGAAGATTTGTGTAGTGTTTAGGCTAAGCTAACAGGCTAATCAGTATGCTAAGCTAGTACGCTTATGTAACATCTCGTAAAATAGTTAAAATGGTTAAAATAACAGTTTGAATGACATAAAATGATTACTAGTCAGACACTGAAGAGAGTACTCATTTAAAGTGCTTTCTGACATTATAATCATTTTGGGATCAGCGGTTGGACTCTATTCATAACAACAGGTATGCATTTACACTATATACCTCAATACTTAAAGAATCCACTTCACCTGTGGTCAAGAAGCAAGATCTTCACAGAATTCAGTACATACACTAGCGTTCTAAAATTTGGAGTCTATAAGATTTGTTAATGTTCCTGAAAAACAATAAAACATTTTTAAAAAACACAAAACCGTAAAAACAGTAAAATTCCCAAAATGTTATTACAATGTAATTTATTTCTCTGATGGCAAATCTGAATTTTCAGCATTTCAGGAACTATTTAGCCATTACTCTTCACTGAACCTTCAGTGTCACATGATCCTTCAGAAATCATTCTAATATGCTGATTTAGTGATTAAGAACCATTTCTTCTCATTATAAATGTTACAAAAACAGTTATGCTGCTAATGTTTTTTTGTGGAAAACGTGATAATTTTTTTTTCAGGATTCTTTGAAAGTTCAAAAGAACAGCATTTATTTGAAATAAATAATAATAATACAAAAAAAAAACAGTAACAATGAAAAAGTCTTTACTATCACTTTTGATCAATTTAATTCACTTATTGAATACAAGTATTCTTTCAAAAAAAAAAAAAAAAAAAAATTATATATATATATATATATATCTCTCTTACCGACCCCAAGCCTTTGAACGATAGTGTACAATACCGTAATTCAGATTCAGATGCAGCTTCTGTCTGGTTTTATGGCGAAGTGTTTGACCATCTCTGTATGTCTACTATGTTTCCTCGGTCCAAATTCAAACAGACAGCCAACAGCATTATAGTCAAGACATAACAGCTGGGGGTCTCACTGCACCAGACTGGATCCCCCACACACGTCACCCACTCGGCAAGCTCACCACAGTGTACATGAAAGACAGAGAGAGAAAGAGAGAGAGCCAGAATGGGGACACAGAGTACCGCATGTAGCCAAAAAAGCGAGATGTAGTCAAAGGGCAGATGATTACCCTTCAAACCACCGTACAGCCAAAACGCAAATATCAAGAAAAATCACATATAAACAAATGATCAAAAAGCTGAAAAATTAGATATAATTTTTTAGCTACAGCATTCAGCACTAATGTGTGTATGTGGGGCAGTGAGTAATCCTGTGGAAGTGAATGGGAAGTGACTCATTAGGCGTGGAAGTGTGAGTGCAGAACTCGGCCACAGCGCCCGCTGGCTCTCACCTGCAGCTCTAGACACCGACACACGCACATCACCTCGTTGACCTCTGCGACCCCTGCTGACATCACCACAGCAGTACAACCACACTGTATAAAATCTCAGCACAGCGACAGTCGTTCAACCACAACAAACCATTGCCAAATTTTCATATTCAGGACCGGACACACAAGATGCTTCATACATTTTTCAGGTGATATAGCATTAGTTATGATAATAGGATAATCTTTAACATTTAAATAATTTCAGAATGGGCTTGTTTGTTTGAGAATGCAAATGCCCAACATTTAAGAATGTCAGTTTGTGCTATATTTTCAGCTGACAGTCTTTCCTGCAGAAAGAAAAAGGCTGTGAGAGGCAGGACTCGTGTAAAACCTCTGATCATACTTCTAACGAGACCTACATTCAGAAGAATGAGACACACCGCTTCAAACTGGAACAAACAGCAACATCACCTCCTCCTCATGGTGCCACTTACCCAAATTTTCTGAGATACAATTAGATACAATTCTCGACAAAAAGATTTGTGCAATAGTTGCTAATATTAGTCCATTATTATATTTGAAATGGATCCCGAGAAATTTGAATGTCCTAAGAGTCTTTAAATCATTTCACATTAACAATATACAGTACACAACATCCACATTAACATGGACAAAACAAATATACAAAAGGATAACCAAGCAATATTTATCTCTATAAATGCACTCAAAGACCAAAACAACAGCAGCATGACACATGAGCAATTATTTTAAAAGCAAGATACTTTACATTCTGTCCCTCATCTGAATCCTCCATTTAGTCGGGGGATGTCCTCTCTAGTCTTCACAGAATGACACCACGCAATGACCTCAAGTAAAGCAACTGCTCATTAACACTTCCACAGCTTATTCTTGTAGCTACTCTAGTGTATTTCAGCTGACCAAGATAAAGATCAAATTCTCTTACAGTCAAAAATAGGTCTTTCCAAAGACAATTAAGGGATAAATGCTAAGCTACTTAGAGCTTAAAAGGTAAGCCAAGGCTGAAACTTTTACTCTAAAAACTTCTAGGAACTATAATAAAATATATAACTCAAAAACTAACTCCGCACATGCATTTAATTTCTATCAAAAAGTCCTATTTAATTATTCTAAACAGGTGTAATATACAAGTTAAGAAAGGTTTGTGTCAACAGCACACTAAAGACCACCTAAGTAGCTGTGGAAGACCACTAAGAACATAAGAACATCTCTGAACACACATACTAAGTTATTAAAGTTAATTCATCACAGTTTGACTGAAATCTTATAAGTTCCAGAAAAAATCCCAAGTTTTTGCTCTTGAGGTGGTAGGATATCATTGACTGAAAATTCAGAACACATCTGCAAAACACAATCCTGAAAAGAAAGAGAACACAAATGAACCCAGAGTCCTGAGACAGAAATCCCAGGACAATGTGAGTTTTGATGGTTATGATTACATTTATGCAGGTCCACAACTATTGCAGGAATTTGTTCAGTAAACACATTAGCTAAAAAAATAGAATAGAATCAGTAGTATGTCTGCTTGTTTTTTGGTTTACTATGTAAACATATTCTAACTGAAAACTCCCTCTTCAGACCACCCAAACTCATGCTTTGAACAAGTAGTTGATCAATATGGATTTTTTGATAGCTGATGCCAATGATATCTTAGAAACCAATATAAAGCCAATATATATTTAGTTTAAAAGATAGTAAATAACATGCTGCAATTACATTTATATTTTTTACATGTTTACTAAATCAGAAATGAATCATTTAAAAATGAATCAAAATTAAATAATTTAAACAAAAAAAAACTGTAAAATAAACAGAACTTCTGTAATCTTATAGTATTTTCACAAAGAAAGTTAAAACATGAATAAAAAAAGAAGTAATATTCATATTTTCTCAAAAAGACCAACTAAAGCTAATTTTACATTACAGTATAGTGAATATGACACACTCTTAGAAAACAGGTTCAGAGGGGTATTATCAAGAACCTAGATTTAAAGAACACTTTATGCCAAAAAGGTTCTATATAAGGATAAATGTCTTATATGACTGGATAATACTTTCGTGTTTAACTGGTTGCTTAAAATTTTTCTAGTGATAAAGTATGTTTACCAGCAGCTTAATTCATAAAATTTAGTTAAAATTACAAATAAATTAAAACTAAATTAATTAAAACTAAATCCATAAAATTATCCCGTGATGGGAACCCCTAAAAGGTTCTATACATGATGCACCTGACAGAACCCTTTAAGGTTCTATATAGAACCACGACCAAGTGGATTTAGTGCAGCATGGTTTGAAATCAAGGATGTAATGTTTGTCACATGTTCTAGTCTGTGCCTGAAAATCGCTCCCCATACCTTTCCTACATTAGTCCACTATAATATAGTTCACTTGAGGGATTGAGAGAAAATGAGTGAATGAATTCGGACACTGAGTGCGCCAAAAGTGCTGCCGCTTTTGCACAGTTTGTGCTTGCTGTTTAATAATTATTTGGATCTTAATTCAATTGATTTTTTAATAGATTCTGATTCGATTCGTAAAGCTCCGAAGCAGTGTTTTGAAATCGGCCCATCACTATATTGTTGAAAAGTCATTATTTTGTTTTTTTTGGCACACAAAAAGTATTCTCATCGCTTTTTAATATTAAAGTAGAACCACTGAACTCACATGAACGGTATTAAATGTGTTTTTAGTTCCTTTCTGGATCTTGAGGGTTACAATGGCATTGCTGTCTATAGAGGCCTCACTTAGCCATCGGATTTAATCAAAATATCTTAATTTGCGTTCCGAAGATAAACAAAGGTCTTACGAGTGTAGAACGACATGACGGTGAGTAATAAATGACATTTTCATTTTTGGGTGAACTAACCCTTTAAATTATCCTTTGACTATATTCTGGCCTGCCATCTAGTGGCGAAAATTTTTTTGGCCTGATGCCAAACTTAATTGCCGACCCCTGCTCTAGATCATCTAACTGCATTACGTTAATGACGCAATTTTACATGCTTCAGTAATTTATTTGCGTTAAAGGTGCAGTGTATAAACTTTAGCGGCATCTAGCGGTGAGGTTGCGAATTGCAATATAGAGAAGCTATGGTTGCCAACACAGGACAAATATGTTGTCGCCTGAGACAGCAGAGAGTAGCTATTCAATCAAACGCGCTCTGTAGAGCAGTTCATCCATTTAGGGCTACTGTAGAAACATGTCGGCGCAAAATGGTGACTTATGTAAGGGGACCCGTGGTGTATGTAGATATAAATGGCTCATTCTAAGGTAATAAAAACATAACGGTTCATTATGTAAGGTCTTTACACACCACTGAAAACATAGTTATGTATAATTTACTTACAGTCTTGAAAATAAAAGGTTCTTTATTGACATCGATGATTCCATAAACAACCTTTAACATCCATGGAACCTTTCCATTGGAAAAAAAAAAAAAAAATAATGGTTCTTTATAATGGAAAAAGGTTCCTTAGATTATTCAAATGTTCTTCAAAGTAAGAAAAAAAAAAATGTTCTTTTAAGAAACAAGGAAGGAACCCAAAATGGTTCTTATATGGCATCACTGTGAAAAACCCCTTTTTTCAAAAGATGACTGACTTTCCCACCTCCAATGGAAAAAAATCTTGGGGCAAAATACCTAATATTTTAGTTCAAGTCCAGAGTCAAGTGAAGGGAGAACAAGACACCTTGACTGACATTATAAATAGTGGAAGGAATGATGAAAAGTATAAATTATTGCCCCTTTAATTAAGCAGCAGCACCTGAAAAAAAAAAAGCTAATTGACTATCTTTTTGAGATTGAAATCAGGAGCACCTGACATATTTTAAGTGTAGTCACATCCACACACCAGTCACATAAAACTTACAGTGTGCCACTCTCTGCAAACCATGCTTATTGTGTTCTTCAAAGAGAAGTTCTTGAAAAGGGCAAACCACTCACTAAAAAGCAAACCAATAAAAGGAGTCTAAAATACATACTAAAAACACTTACACTGCACACAGTATGACATTCTTGTTAAAAAAACCATGCATGTGCAAGACCATGCACTAGATTTTAAATGTCATTTATCTAGAAAAAAAACTCTCACCTCAATTAATACCATGCAAAATTATCAAACCACAAATTCAACTCATAACTTCCATGGTAAATAAGTACCGGAAATCCATCACTGGACATTTGCCTTTGGAAGTTCAAGCATGCTAGACTTTAAAGGAGAGCCCTGGGTGATCTGCCCTCAGGTAGAGAGTTGGTCATGGCTGTGCATTTGCAGCAGCACAGATGTTGTGCTTTTGCCACTCCAGACAAACATGAAACACTCCAGATAGAAAAAAGCATCTCTAAAGCAGCACATTATATAACCCTAGCATATTTCAAGTGCATGTCTGTAAGCGTTCAGACACTGCAAGTGTTCGGTGCTCAGCAAACGTCCTCTTTACTCGCAAACCTGCGATAACTGTTGAATTCTATAGGTGCAGGTGTGCGCTTAACACACTTAGCCAGTTAAATTCTGGTAATGGATAAAACCAGTAGATTATGATCTCATTATGCTAATTTCTTTCAGTAATTCCTGATGCTTGGGTTTTTAAAACACTTCAGCATTCTGTTATGATGATGAGTGATAATGATGAAAACAGATTTACCTTTCAAACACCCTCAAGAGTAATCTGATCACATTTAAGTAAGAACACCCTGAAAAGAACCTAATCACAGTTATAGAGTGAAACCTTTTGTACCACTGAAATGGGAGCCCCAAGTCCCTAAATGTTGTTTATATAAATAAATAGCCATCTTTGCCTGGAAGGGCAGAAAGAAATATGGTCCTATATATACAGCAGCACAAAGAAACACACTGAATAATATCAACAAGTAACTTAAGATAATCCCCATCTCGAACACATTAACCTCGAGTAAAGCCTGTAGTGAGAAAATAATAGTAAAAATCAAGACTTTGTAATGCATCTTTAATGATTCAATTTTTACATTCTAATTTCTAATCCAAATCGTCAGGCAGCTCCAGCTGATTTCATGCTCTCAGATGTGCAGCCAAAAAATATGGTCTAGTTTTTTCCCAGTTCTTTCTCCTCCATGCAATCACTCAAAAAGGAGATTTGATTTTCTCTGAAACCACACCACCATTTTTTCTCAATCTGAGAGAGGCTGACAGCCCTAACACTAGTGATTGACAGCAAAAATCTGCAAAGCATGCATCTCGTGCTTGTCAAAGATATGAATGACAACAGTTAACTGCTTTGTTCATACAGCACTTATCAACCTAAACAGCTCTCAAAATTCCTTTGTGAGTCCTGAAGACTTAAGGGAGTCACTTAGTTATAAAATGAGGTTGTGTAACTCTTGCCTATATGGAGACATCCTGAATCTTATTATTAAATCTTTGAGAAATTAAGCTTAAAAAAAAAAAAAAATTCACTCCCCATCTCACTTTCTAACTAAATAACAGCCTAATCAGTGCACACTTCACTGTTTGATCACCTTTTGCAGTGTTTTTTTTATTAAACTGAAGATGTATTACACAGACAGACAGACAGATAGACAGAACTTTGTGAATACTCATTTAAAGCAATTTCATGCATAACAAATAAACAGATAATCTAGGCTAAAGCTCTAGCCACAGTACTGTAACTAATGACCTGTATATTAAAATCCAAACAGCACAAAGAACAATGCAAACACGCCTTCTTACCTTTGTGCTAACGATACATAAACAGTCCATTCTTCAGAGCGCGACCTCTCAGCATCTCATTGCAGCTGCTCTAATCCTGTCGCTAAAATATGCGAATGCATATGCATGAAAGCATTGTGCGCGCGACAAGAACTTACTCTCAGTTGAGCAAACAACGCACGCATCCAAATACTCAGAGAAGTCAAGTTTGCATCACCTCATGTTTCCTTTCAGCGTCAGTGTGTCGGGGATGCTGAGGAGGAGGACGCCTGCACTCATATTGACGCGCGTTCAGAGTTGATAAGAGCACCGCAGGGAGACCGACCAGCATAATGTGCTCCCCTCACCTCTGGACTCGCGCGCTCCAACAGCACGTCACTGTGTGGGTAACCGCGAGAGTTAAAACGCCTCTGCCCTCACTCTACCGTTTCAACATCAACAGTGGACTTCAGGTTTTGCAATGAAATGGGGGGCGCTAAATGTTTGAGATGACGGTGATGCTCAAACAACAACGAAATGATGTAAAAGTTAAACTAATTTTGCACCAAGTTTGTGATTAATCGTGTTATGCTTAGATATAATTCATCTGTAAAAATGTATTCATGTAAATGTTAAATGGTTTTATCTTTGTCAAGCCCAAGGGAGATAACAAACTTTAAAATTTACAATAAAAGTAATATGATTAAGAAAAAACACGCCATTGTATTATTTGCATCCTGTTGGTAGCCTAAATACCAATACATTAATGCGTTTTTAAATGGTAACAATGGCAGGAAAAGGTTCATTGATTAGCATGTAGACAAATAACGCAAACTGGTCGATAATACTGATCCTTACAGCAGTCCTTCAAGCTGATTTTTCTTGACATTTCTAAAGCTACTGCTGCCCTTACAAAAGGTTTAAGGACGTATTTAAGGAAGTGTTCCATAAATTTATCCAGAAAGCTGTAGTAAAAATACTAAAATATTTGAAAAGCTTAGGTTGTTTTTAACAAGCTGGGTTGAAAATGGACAAACCCAGCGATTGGGTTGTTTGACCAACCTGCTGGGCAGTTTTATTTAACCCAATTATTGTTTTAAAATTACTATATGGCTGGCTTAAAATGAACCCAAAATAGGTTGGAAATTAAAAATCAGATACATAAAAGTTCTAGAGGCAACAATAATAATCAAAAGATGAACATTTATTAATAAGCAATTTAATAAATGTTTATTGTTTAATTATTATTCATTAATTTTATTTATAAATGTTAATTTCCAACATATTTTGGGTTCATTTTAAGCAAGCAATACAGTAATTTTTAAACAGTTGAGTTAAATAAAACTACCCAGCAGGTTGGGCAAACATTTAACCCAACCAAAACAACCCAGTTGCTTGGTTTGTCCATTTTTAACCCAACTTGGGTTCTTTTTAAAGGATTAGTTCACTTTGAAATGAAAATTAGCCCAAGCTTTACTCACCCTCAAGCCATCATGTGTATATGACTTTCTTCTTTCTGATGAACATAATCGCAGAAATATTAATAAATATCCTGACGCATCTGAGCTTTATAATGGCAGTGATAAGGATCGATGAGAATGAGCTGAAGAAAGTGCTTCCATCCATCATAAATATATGCTCCACGCAGCTCCGGGGGGTTAATAAAGGCCTTCTGAAGCGAAGCGATGCATTTGTTTAAAAAAAGAAATGCATGTTTAAACAAGTTATGAAGTAAAATATGCAGCTTCCGCCAGACCGCCTTCCGTATTGAAGTTGTGAAGAAAGTGTAAACTGGCATCACGTCAGTTACACTTTTTCCGTAATTTGAATAGGGAAGGCGTAGGACATAGCGTAAGCTTTGTGAACTGCTAAAGTTTTACACTTTCTACGTTTGTTGAATACGGAAGGCGGCTCGTGCGGAAGCAAGATATTTACCTTCATAACTTGTTAAATATGGATTTTGTTTTACACAAACGCATTGCTTCGATTCGGAAGGCCTTTATTAACTCCCGGAGCCGTGTGGAGCACATATTTATGATGGATGGATGTGGATGGAGTCACTTTCTTTAGCTCATACTCATTGATCCCCATCACTGCCATTATAAAGCTCGGATGTGTCAGGATATTTATTAATATTTCTGCGATTATGTGCATCAGAAAGAAGAAAGTCATATACACCTAGGATGGCTTGAGGGTGAATAAAGCTTGGGCTAATTTTTTACATTTCAAATCCTTTAACCTAGCATTGTGTATAAATAATACATTTTATTGTATAAGTTGAAGAGCTATTACATTAAAGTTAAAAATATTTTACTGATCATTAGATATTTTTCTAGGCATGTTAGACCCAATTACACTTTCTTATATGCTTTCAAATCACTGTGGAGAGACCAAGGTTTGAAGGAAAAAAAAATAAAACACCACAAAGCTATTAGCATATCCTCTGTGCCAGACTGCGGGTGGAGACGTGAAATTCATCTACATTCAAACACTCATCTGATTCATTTGAGACTTCATAAAAATGAGAGCGCTTGTTAAAACACTTTCTATCCACAGTGTGGCAGATTACTTCCAATCCCAACAGAAGGAAAGTCTACCCACTCTCGAAAATGTGAGCAACAATTTAAATGAAAAAAGCATGACCAGCTCTTATCCAATTTAAATGAGAACATTATTAAATAACAAGATAACTAAATATTCCGCAGTTAGTGTCACAGAGCTCCTATGGACTAATTTAGAGTAACGCATTTAAACTGCAATCAGTTTAGTCAAAGATTTAAATCTTCACACGCTCTGCATCAAGCACTTTAATTAAGGGGCATTACATCCTCAATTTTTTTTTAAGCACAAGTTCAACAAATACTGAGGTTTTGAAGTAGGTTCACCAGAGCTGAATCACCATGATGTTTAAAAATGACATTATGACGTGTCTCCGAAAGATCTTACAAATACAGATACCAACCATAATCCAATATCTATAGTGAAGCAATAGATCACAATCATTCTGTTTTTGCCAAATATCAACACAGCTCAAAAAACAAAGTTCATTTAATTTAAATTTTAGACAACATTACCAGTTACCTTGTCTACCCGCCAATGAAAATAGTCTACAAACCCGAAGGAGGATCAAAATTGAGCAACACGGTAGGGCTGTTTCATAAATGGGGTCATAAATGACAGCACTTACCTTGCATGCAGAAAATCAATAACAACATTCAAGATACATGTACTGCATACAGCAAACATGCAATTCTATGAAGCACATACAGACATAATATTCCGCTTACCTCTTCGCTTTGAACATGGATGTTGGGTAGAGTTTCTGTTGGTCCAGTGGTGCTGGGAGGGCCGGAGAGATTCCATTCATTAACAGGAGGAAAAGGTTCTCTGGCTTTAAGGCTTGATGGCTCTATGGGCTTATCCTCATTATCCTGGAGGCTCACTTCATAAAATTCCTGGATATCTGAAAGAATTAACAGGTTGTAGTGAAGTACATGATATTATAAAGGCACCAAAACAGCTATAATCCCTACAAATGTTCACAGAATCAAACTTTCATGAAAATACAAATTTCACACTATTCACCTTATGAATATTAGAATGAATTTATACCCATTTTGCAGAGACACACATGGCCATTAAGTGTAAATGGAATTAGCATAACCCCATTCCAATATGTATGAATTAAGTTGCTTTTAAAAACAAAATTTGCCCTATTAGCTGTAGCCTGACACTTCTCTGAAGCAAAATATGATTTAAAAAAAAAAAAAAAAAAAAAAAAATCAATGATAAAATAAGTCCTAGCAAAAGTGCACCCAGGAGCACATTTGCTCATAAGCTACAAAGTTAGGAGCACATTAAAACACTTTAAGAACACAATTCAAATGTATCATATAATGTTTTTACATTAATAAATGGATACAGGGAGACACTTACAAGCAAAATGATTTAATTTATTAGAATACAAAGTACACAATATTTTCAAATATTTCTGCTTCAAACTGCATTTAATAATTATGTGAGTATAAAGTTATTCAAAAACAAAACCAAGTAAGATGTTTAAGATTATTTTTTTCTAAAAACCTTAAGATTAAATTTGGATTTACTTGGTTAAAAACCTTTCAACAGAATAAAACAAGTTTCTCAAAGGGGTAGAAGAAATACAGTCCAGCAAAATAAGTTTAATGAACAGTGGATTTTCTCCTGATAATAAAAAATGATGTGCAATTCTTGAGTGTCCTATCCGGCATCGTGTGAAAATGACTTGACCCCAGTGATTAAAATAGAATATATGTTTTTCCCAACATCAAGATGTATTTCATGTAATTTGTTGTTAAAGCACAGATCCCATTCCAATTGCTATTTATTTTTGGTGGATGTATTTAATGTTGGTCTCAGATCTGTGAAAGGTATAGAGCATTTTACTGGTTCTGTAGATAGGCCTAATGCTTTTTTTTGGGAGCCCTCTTTGACGTCATGCACAAAGTGTTGGAAATTTTAACCGGCTGATGGAAAGTATTCTTAAAATGCATTCTAAAAATCATAATAAGGAATTATTCACGGTGTTTTCAAGTGCTCACGCTCATGCTCCTAAATGCATTTTACAGTTTGCACACATCTATTTTTAGTCACAAATGTAAGTGAAACGCTCGCACTGTTGAGCCCTGTTTATGTGTAGATTTTAGTTAAGCCAAGCTTTTTGTGTCTGGATCTAATAATTTATTCAAAAATACATTAAACACATTTCATACAGACTATGACTTATATGTTTTCTCTAATAAACATGTTTTCAATTTATAAATTACAGTTCAGTTGCATATTTTTTCATGGGATATTATGTCGAAAATGTCTAGCCATAGAAGTTCAGTGCTGGTAACCAGTCAATTGCTGGACTGCAGGTGCAATTGTACACTTGAGAAAGGCATGTTGCTCTGGGGTGACTGTCCTTGTCAAAAGTATTGTATAGCATTGTAAGTCGCTTTGTATAAATTCACAATGGATAAATAGCTACAGACTACTGCTATTTACACCAAAGATATATTTCAGTGTCAAGTGCTATTACTGCTAATAAATGGTTTAAAAAAAATGACTGCACCAAAAAAGGATCCATCTATTGACCATTGTGCCGCCTTCAACACAGCAGTGCAGAATTTATTTGAAAATGTAAACGGAATTCATCTTTACATTTTTTGTAAAAGTAGGCTGCACTGCACATCATGTCTACCCACACACAGAGCAGCAGACATGCATGTAACACACTAAGGATTTCTGCGTGCACTGAAGTGAGATTCTGATTAAATGTTTAAAAAAAAATTAACATTCTTTTGGCTTTTCAAATATACTGTGGAGTACTTGCATGTTTTCAGACTAAAAGACTCAGATGGACAAATAATAACACCATGAAACATTAATACTCTTTATGGTTGTTAACAGCACTTCCCTGGATTCATGCAGAGATCAGGCCAAGCAAAATGATGGGAGTTCAAATCACGGAAAAATAATGGTAAGAATGAGTTGTAACCCTCTGAGCACAGCATAACTGGAAACTAAATAGAGCAATGATGCATTTCAAATGCCTCTTAATTAAGTATTGAGGGATTTAAGTATGCACCGCTGTGCTTTGATTTGTCAAGCGCTTATAGTAATTGAGGACATATAAAGATTAGATGTCATAATTACAATAGGGTTGGCCATGCTACATTTAACGGTTTACAACTGCCAAAATCCATTTATCAAATATCTCACCACACCCGTTTGAAGATGCACACTAAAACTGTATACAGAGCATGCAGTATAAAACAAATACACAAAAACATTTCAAGTTATTTTAGTGTTATTTCTGGATATGTTCCATTGGACTTTGTAACAGTAAAATGCTTATCACCACTAAATTTCTTCTTCCATTTTTATCTTAATTACCTAAACTCCCAAAAGAGCGTAAAAAGAGAAACTCAAAGGATTTTCCCAAATTGACGAAAATAAGACCAATTACTTGAAATGACTGAACACAAAAAACTGTTTAGTCTACGTTCCCAGCAAATACAATTCAAGGCACTTTTTGACAAACACATTACCGGTTATATTTCCATTACTTGTCCATGCTTTGTGATTACTGGATAAGGTCTCTTTTTAAAAAAAAATTATAATTTAACATAGTGACTATGCCTGCAAAAAACCACTAAGCAAAAGTGCAGGAACGCCCATGACTTTAAAATGCTTTCCATGAGCATGGAAACCCTGCTTCTTAAAAATGTCTCTTAATTGTCATTCGTGACCCTGGACATCAAAACCAGTCATAAGTCACACAAGTATATTTGTAGCAATAGCCAACAATACATTGTATGGGTCAAAATTATCGATTTTTCCTTTATGCCAAAAATCATTAGGATATTAAGTAAAGATCATATTCCATGAAGATATTCTGTAAATTTCCTGCTGTAAATATATCAATTTTATTTTTGTAAGTAATATGCATTGCTAAGGACTTCATTTGGACAACTTTAAAGGTGATTTTCTCAATATTTAGATTTTTTTGCACCCTCAAGATTCCAGATTTTCAAATAGTTGTATCTCAGCCAAATATTGTCCTATCCTAACAAACCATAAATCATTGCAAAGCTTATTTATTGATGTATAAATCTCAATTTAAAAAATTGGCTCTTATGACTGGTTTTGTGGTCCAGGATCACATTTGTGAGAAAAACATTCCCACACGTTTAAAATGCTGTGTGCAAACACCTTCATTTGCAGTTGAATTAAAAACAAAAACAATGCTTTTGTTAATACATCACTGAACTTGTCAAACACAAATAGCGTTTAAGTCAAACCTGTTCCACCATATCAGCACACAAGACAAATGTTAAGAAACTTCCTCGAGGAAAACATAGGTTGTTCTAGCAGCAACTCACCTATAAGAGCCTGGAAGAGTGTACTCTGAAATATGTTGATGACTCTCTCAATTGAAAGTCTGAGATGAGGGTCTCCAGTCTGACTGAGTTTAGTTCTGTATTCCTCCAGAAGCTGCAGTGCCCTCTGAGCGTCTGAAAATATCATTTAAAATATCGAGATTTTTTCCAATACTTATAACTCATTCATATTCTAAAATATTGGCTATAAGGTATTTATATACACATTTTAAAGAAACCTCACCTTTCTTTCTCACTGGCATGATTCAAGATTCAAAGTCTCACACTTTTTAAAAGGCGCCTGCTGTAAAGCATTGGAATGAATGACCGATCGCTTTCACTTTCAGTCGCGTCACTTTGATTTAACAGTGATCAACAATCACCGGTGATCGCAGACCGGGTCAGAGTGACATGTGAGAGTGAAAGCTCAATATCAACAGTCCACCAATACAATAAAAAAAACTATAAACGACCACTTCACTCATAATCTGCTGTCAAAGGCAGCAGGACCCCGTGGGCACTTTCATACAACTTTGGACTTATACCAACTTTCTGCAGACGAATGAATGGATTAAAGCAGAAAATCGCGGTGTGCATTAAAAAGATTTGGAAAAACTGCCTCCGATGTCTTGCAATTGAAGTGGTAGAATAGGCAGAAATACTAATAATCCTTGTTGAAGTGCAAGTTAAGTTCACTCGCAGACGGGTTGCCGTCCATACATCTCTCCCTTTCCTTACTGACTGGAGTCCTGGATCCCCACACGTCCGTAATCGAAACTTCTTCAACGCAACACTTCCTCTTTCTTCTAGTGCGCCCGAAATTCCCAAACTTTCCTGCAAAATGGCGACCTTGATATGCAAACAGATCACATGATCTACTGCCTTCCCTCTGCGCTCAAAGGAATCAGCGCTCAGGTTTCTTCACTCAGCTGCTGCGAGAAAGCAGCCGGTAAAAGAGGTCTTTATTAAGTTTATCCTTACTTTAAGTAATGAAATCTGGAGAAACTATATAGCTGAGAACCATAGAACTTCAGTCTGGTTCAAATATAAGCTTGCTGTGGTATAGCCTACTATATGCAGCAGAATATAAGCCTATATATCTTTTTTAATTTTATTTTACTACTTAACCACAATGACATTTTAGTTATGTATAGCATACTTTTTATATATGTCTTTATTTGGGCTATGTTGTTATATGCAATCTCTCATTTGTTTAACATTTAGGTGAAGAGTAGCTAAAAATTTTGTGACATCAGATCAATCCTCATAATCCATTGGCCTGTTTCTGATGATGAAATGGCTGTGGTTTATAGTCTCTTGAATGGCCAGCTGGAATTATCAAAATCCTGCTGTACTTACTGATTGCAAGTACTATCACCCAGGACTATAAAAATGAAAGGCTTCTTTGTGATTTTATGTACTTATACACATCAGTCATGTTTCTATTATTTGAGTGGCGTTCCAAGAGCCCTTTTATATTTAATAGCCTATATTTCACAGTTTGTTTGCATTTTTTGGTGACAAGTAAAGCTTAATACTTTGTCTTTTTTGGAATTATTTTCATTGACGAAAAAAAATGTACTAACTGGTAATGTTTTTAATGTATTAATAACTTAATATTACATATTACAGTAACACTTTTTTACAACGAGCAATAGATTTGTTGCAGTATTTATTATTTTTTGTTAATATTATTTAATAAAAATACAACTGTTCGTGTAGATAATGTATTACTAAATGTTAATATTAATATTGAATATTGTTAATAAAATTGTTAGTTTTGTTTGTTCATGTTAACTAATATACTAATGTTAAAGTGATAGTTCACCCAAAAATGAAAATTCTGTCATCATTTACTCACCCTCAAGTTTTTCCAAACCTGTATGAATTTCTTTTTTCTGCTGAACACAAAGGAAGAGATTTTGAAGAATGTCAGAAACTAAACAGTTGTTGGACCCCATTGACTTCCATAGTATTTTTTTCCATACTATAGTATATGGAAGGCAATGGGGTCCATCAACTATTCTTCAAAATATATTCTTTTGTGTTTAGCAGAAAAAAATAAATTCATACAGGTTTGGAACAACTTGAGGGTGAGTAAATGATGACAGAATTTTCATTTTTGGGTGAATTATCCCTTTAACAATTAACCTTATTGTAAAGTGTTACCCATTACTCAGGGACTCCAGAATAATATTTGAATAATATGTTCACAGAGATGCCTATACTTCAATGAAAAAATCTGCCCTGGTCACACATTATATATGCTAATTTATTCACCACTATCTGGATCAATATTTACTCAGAAATGCAAATAATTAGCATATGTTTTAATCGCTCAGTTGTGTAACAGAATTTGTTTCAGATGAGGCATTTTGTCATAGTATTTTGCTTTGTGGCATCAATCAAAGGCACACTGTTACCACCAAAGACAAAGTCTGGATAAGTTTGGCTTTTGTTAGTTGTTTTGTTCTTTGAAATGGCTTTTGTCATTTGAATCTTGTGAAGGGTGGATGTCGAGTCACAGGGTGCTGTCACATAGCCACAGTTTGGGTGGGGTGAAGTTTGCCACACAAAAAAACAGTGGTGTCTTTCTTAAACGCCCATAGAGTCAGAGGTTATTTTCCAGAGCATTTCATGCACAAAGAAACTATGGTATGAATGGCTGTACGAGCAGACAATTTTCACAGATTTACAATGATTCATTGATGAAAAATGTGCACAAGCCAACTGAATACTATGTATGAGGAGTATTTCCACAATTTTGACAGATACTTCTGCCGCCCACACAGTTTGACAAGCCTAGTCTTGACTTGTTGTAGTGTCTTGTTATGCCTAATGTATTCTTACTATACAAACTCTATAGTACTATTCGGTGTCTCGGAACCTGATTCCCACAGGATTGCTTATATAGTAAATAAACCCATGCACATGAAAACTGAATATAGATAATGATAGTTAATAAAACTTGAAACCCCAGTTCACCTCTAATATGCATGTATGTAGAATTTCCTTTCGATATTTTAATGATTTATGGAAAGTTACTTCTAGATTTTGTGTTGCTTTAAATAAATAGAGTTTTCATCCTTCTGTGGTTACGTATAATTATGGTTGCACACACCCTCTGCTTTCTTTGGAAGCATGTAAGTGAAGAGCCTTGACATGGAATGGCTGTAACCGGACCTGAGCACTTCTAACCCTTCATATTGAAACCAGGGGGCATTACGCAACATATACATCAAGTGGATTGTCTAATAATGTACAGCATTTTAAAGTATGGATATGTGTATTAGATTCACATAGATCCAGAACACATTTCAGACAACAGACCACACACAGTCCATTCCTTGACTTTCAGACGCATATTGCACACAAAAAAAACAGGTGTGGCCAAGTTGTTGATTTCTATAGGCTAAGTCTGGAGTCTTTGCATTCAAGTTCTAAGTCAAGTCCCAAGCCATGACAGGCAAGCCCAGTTAAGTTTCAATAGCAGTCAAGTTTCAAGTGTTAAAGGGATAGTTCACCCAAAATTGAAATTTCTGTCATTAATTACTCATGCTTATGTCGTTCCACACCCTTAAGACCTTTGTTCATCTTCGGAACACAAATTAAGATATTTTTGATGAAATCCGAGAGGTATATGAGTTGTCCATAGACAGCAATATAATCACTTTCAAGGTCCAGAAAGGTACTAAAGACATCGTTAAAACAGTCGACGTGATTGCAATGGTTCAAACTTAATTTTATGAAGCGACAAGAATACTTTTTGTGTGCAAAAAAACAAAACAAAAATAACGACTTTATTCAACAATGTCACGATCACCATTGAAAGTGCCCGTCATTGCCACCAGAGGGCACTCCACCCTGGACTACACACATCATTTGGACTCCATTTCCCATCTACCCTCATACCTTGGACTGATCTGCACCTGCTACCCATTATACTATCACTCACTCACACATTAAAGACACTTGCACCCACACCTCCAGGCAAAGTCTTGTTTAAGCCCCGTCTGACATTTCTGAGCGTTTCCCCCGGATTCCGTAGTGATGGGCAGATCGAGGCTTCGTGAAACACCGAAGCAGTTGAAGCAAATGTGCCGTAATGTGTCGAGGCTTTGAAACAATCTGACACCCGTCTCCACGGTGACCCCTAGTGGTCAGAACAGTGCAAATGCAACAAAACTCAGGCCAAACATGCATTAAAAACACCTTTTACAAATGTATTGCAAAATTTTATTGAAAGTAAAATCTATCAAATGCAATTAACTAATCATCTAATAAGATTAAATATAGAGTGTCTGTGTAATATGTGTTCTTTTATCAATTTTCATGGCTCACGTGTGCAGCTTTGGCCAATACTGAGCCGACATTCGGGCGTAAACACGGAAGCCTTCACTGTGCTTACTTTGGCAACTGTGTAAGGATAATGACAGGGAAGAGAAGATATTGTTGAATAAAGTTGTTATTTTTGTCTTGTTTATGCGCACAAAAAGTATTCTCGTCGCTTCATAAAATTAAGGTTGAACCACTGCAGTCAGGTCAACTGTTTTAACGATGTCTTTAGTACCTTTCTGGACCTTGAAAGTGTTGATTATATTGCTGTCTATGGACGAGTCATATACCTCTCGAATTTCATCAAAAATATCTAAATTTGTGTTCTGAAGATGAACGAAGGTCTTACAAGTGTGGAACGACATGAGGGTGAGTAATTAATGACAGAAATTTTATTTTTGGGTGAACTAAACCTTTAAACAAATTAGTGTCACATTATTAATTAGGAAGGCTTTTAGAATATGACTTTCCAGTTCAACCTTATGCTGGTTCAGTTTCACCATTTTTTCATGTCATTTTTTTTTTTTTTTTCATTTTATAGATTTTAAAGTCAAATGAACTGTTAATTGTGGAAATGAATTATGATTTGCAACATATTTTTTCACAAATAAATTTACAATATTCTAACTGAACTGGTGTGATTTTTTTAATGTTACCATTTTAGAACAAAGTTCGGAAAAAAGGATTTTTTTTTTCTTTAAAGAGTCAGTGAAAAGTCATGTGACTCAAGTCAACAACCCTACAAAAAATATGGAGTTGGCTTTTAATCTGATTGTCTGATGATATGCAACTTCAGGGATCAGTCCGCCTGGATACAGGGTTTACAGGGTTACGAGGAAGAACTAATCCTGGATTTGGTAATCTGAGTTTCATTTTAAACAATTTAGTTGCAAGTCTATATAGCAGAGTTTATATTCTGTTTTGCAATTGAGTAAGTCTGCAAAATAATCTTGATTATTACTCTTAGACAGACATAAATGCTGAATCCACATGACAAATTTTCTTTTTTTAAAAAATGGGGTGCAGGTTTCTCAGCTGTACCAACACTGTTATGCAATAGTATGAATGAGTTTTCTATACACCAGTCTGTTATTGTTTGTATCATGATATCAGATAAATCCGTTCCTATGACTGGTCATTTTTCATGTTGGTCAGACAGACCATTCCTGTAGGTGGTTCTTGGCCAGATTAAGATGCAAATTGAACCAGACTTTATGCTGATAGTCAAAAGTCTGGCTATGTGTAGTCTCAGCCTCAGACGTCACGCCCACGGACCGTTGGCTGAATATCTGATGCATATGGCACACTTAACTGGAAACACTTCAGGATTTTCGAAGTCGTCATCTGGTTGGTTGAATTCTACAGGATATCCGGGAGACATGTTCTTTAACAGATCCTGGAAACAAATGCCGTGGCCCATGAAGCAAAACACCCTCATGGAAGAAGAACGCTGTCATGTTTACAAATGTGACAATGAACACTTACCAGGGTCAACTAAACGCTAAATTTTCAAAAGTGTTAGTAAACTTGCACAACGTTCTTGAATTAATAATTTAGTAGCATTGTCTAGAATAGAACAGAATAGGCATATTCATTCCTTCCAGCATGTTCTACTGTAGCCTAATTATATTTTTAAACGGGGAGTGTCAATGTATCCATATTAATTAACCTCAATTATTATTTAATTTCAGACTTTCAATAACTGTGTGTTCTTTAATAAAACAATAGTTTTTGAGGTAGAAATAATAATAATAATTTTAATAAAGCGAGATCATTTGAAAATCATTTAAATCGTCCCGTGGCCCTGAGGCCCCCTAGTGGACTCCGCCCCCCCTGATTGAGAACCACTGTAGACATGGCATTTATCACATGTGACTGTATCATTGAATTGTCGGCAGGTTCAAATGATTCTTGGCATCTCTGAAGTAATTAATCACACAACACTAATGATCCCAGTCAAAGAATGCCAAGAGATTATTGTCATCTCATTTCTCATCTCACCTTGCATTGACAAATTGTTAACAGCTACAATACCGTCAAATCTGCACCCAGACAAAGCCATAATGTCCTGTAATTAATTTCCATTAGAAGCACCTTCAGATTTCTGCTCTCTGGATATAGCTGATGTGATTTCTATAAAACATCACCTTGTTATTCCCTATCATGTGTAAATGGGGTTAATATAATGAAAAATTATTTGAATGATTTGATTAAATTATTTGTTTATATTGTAAGAGTTCAATGGACTTTCACCATCATGGTGTCTGTTTAATGGCAACTCATATGAAAATGCATTAATCTTTCAGTATTATGATGACATACACTATGACATTTTCCTTTTATTTGGTTTCCTTTGTGCTTTCTTTTGTTCATATGCTGAATGAAATGCTGACTTTTCAAGGACAGAATGTCCATTCACAATGCCCATTTGAGTTATTCGAGATATTTAGGTTTTTATTACTCATTGTGGTGTGTATGATGCTTGGCTAGGTTTCAATGCTTCATTGCTGACTCAGGAATAATAATAATCCTATGTATAAAATTGTGTTTCATTTTCTTAAGCAGCAGTACTGCATCACTCAGAGCAGATCTCATTAGTGAGAAAGCTGAGATCCAGCAGTTAAGCTGCAGATCAGCAACACTAAACTGTCTCATGAAATCATGTATCATGCCTGCACCTGTTATGAGGTTTTATTATTAGAAAATGAACAAATAATACTGTGGTCTTTTGGCTTCAGTAACGAAGTAGGTTCGTGTGAGGTTGAACAATAAGTCCAAACTGTGCACAAAGTGTAGCATAACATGAAAACAGAAGTCATAATATACGGTTTTACGCGGTCTGTTTTTGGATATTTAAAAAAATATTCTATTTTATTTCTATAAATATTTCATATTGTAACAACGTTTCTCTCATTCGAGATGCAAGGTCTCTTGTGTTTGGTTATTTATTTGAAATTATTAAATAGGCCTATATAATTCAACTTTGAAAATCCAGTCAAGAGTTTCGAGTGGATGGAACATCAAGATAATAAAAGAGACATGGATGAGACAATATTCATTCATCCATTCGTTTTCCAAACCGCTTGTCCTATGTAGAATATGGTCACGGCGATGCTGGAGCCTAGAGGACAATGTTGAGTTAATTATTTTGTGTATACTGACACCTAGTGGATATTTTGGTGCGGTGTCAAAACCAGACTGCCGGTTGCATAAACTGCTTAGACTACAGTACTAGACTTACAAGTTAGTCATCTATTTATTTTCTTTAAAACTGGTCATAGATTTTTATGTCAGTTACATAAAAAGTATAAATTGAAAAGTTTCGAAAAGTAAGACTGATTACCCCTTGACTTATCCTGTCTTACATAGTGGCTACAACTGGACAGTTCTTTGCCTGTTCTTTAAAAGTGTGGTGACTAAAATGAAGGTGAGATTTATTCCAAAACTCTAAAATTTGTCATATTTGTGTTACATGCCATGTAATATCTAAAAATAGATGAATACCAGAGTAACATAGGGTTACACGTTATGGTGTGCTGTGTGGGTCAGTTTGTCAGAAGTTGTCACATGAGACCAACCATCTGTTTTTGTTTTTTGATTGTGATGGTATATATGATTTTGTCTGTTAAGACATATCTATCTATCTATCTATCTATCTATATTGTGAATCATTTTTCTGAAGCGAAGAATGTAATCCATCAGCTTCTCACAGTCAAACGGACCTTTAATAAATGCAATTTGCCTTATTGACTCCAACACGTTTTTTACTGCATTGATGTTATATCATGCATGTTATATCATAGTCATTAGGCTATAACATAACGTCATAACTCATGGCATCATTGACAGTCGAAGTGTTAGCTGAGAATAGATAATGACCAGTGAAAAGGCAGGACAAATCTAGTTATTTTCTGTTATGGATGGAAATCTAATTTTATCAGCAACCCCAACAAAGCAAAATCTGTATTCTCTACTGGGTTTCACTACGAAATGTTTCTGAGGTCGCAAAACTATTGTCCTATGGAAAAACTGAGACTAGATAATAAATAAATAACAAAATAACTTTTGAGTTTACAGTGATTTTCTAGATGATGTTCAGCACCTACTCTCAGTTTCCCTAGACACACTAATTTTAGTTGTGTAGTAACAAATAACGTCCACTAGATGGAGATAATAGGCTTCATTTGTTAGAACCACAACAAATAAGCATCAAAGTGTTTCTCTGAATGATATTTTGTAATTGTTTATTGTATAAATTATGCTGAATAATTCAAAATTCAAAGTATGATTTACTAACTAACTATACTACCTCTACACTACAAGTGAAACAAAATAACATCCTCCCTTGTACATTTGTATAAACATGCTAAATGACAATAATTTGTTAAAGCGCAGTCTGAATCTTTGAATGTGTATCTTTAATTAAGGCTGGACTATGATTTCTGAATCAAGTTCTCACACATTTATAATAACTTACTTCATGAAAATTACTACATTTATATTGGCTCCTATCTGTGCAGTTGTAAAATTGTTTGCTAAAATATAAAATCAGGTTATTTAAAACACCACAAGGTGGCATGAGAGGGTTCAGAGGAGTTCCCACCCACACCCTCAGATACTGTGATTCATGCTGTTTATCCAGGAGCAGCCAGATCACTAACTGGACTGAAAAATGCACAGAGAGAGAAAGACACAGAGCTGACACACTCACTCTCACTGGTTTTCTTTTATGGATTCCTGAAACAGAGAGGTGTAAATGACTGACCAATACAAATTTGCACCATGCCAATATTATGAATTCCCAGGATGCCTATACGCAAGGCCAACTTGGGATGATGCACTGCATGAATGGAACATAAGGATGCAACACTGATTTAGAGCAGCACTTGAATAGAGGCAGCTCTGACATGGATTCTACTGGACTAGAGACTTCTGGATTGTTACATCACCAAGCAACAGAAGGACTTTCAATGTCTTATCGAGAAGATATGTGAGTGATGTCAGAATATTACATTCAAATTATTAAATATCCTGATGCAAAAAAAGTTGTCATATTTAATAATAATGCTATATGAAGAGTATAGTATAGTATATATAATATATAGTACAGTAAAATTATATATTATTATATCATTTTAATACTGAAATTTTTGATGTCATTACTACAAAAAGAGCCTTGTGCATTTCTTGTTGACTCTAAATGTCTTTATAAATATTAAAAATATATGTAAATATATCTTTTTGTTTTCTTCCATTTCTAAAGTGAAATTATGCAAAAAACATTAATATTATTGCATTACTTTTGAGGTAAAATGTGAAATAGGAGCAAAAAAACAAAACAAAACAGTTGAGTTAAACCAAACCAAGACTTACAGACACAATGACTACTGGGCTATCTTGGTTTCTCTCAAACACATAATTTTCTCTCTCTCATTCTGTTTCACATAAACCCATGGGCAGTTTTGAAGTGCATTTGTGAGGATTTGTACACCTGGAAAGTCATATGTCCAATGAATGAATGAATTATGAATTAGTGCTTTTCTTATGTACTGTACACCTAAAGTGCTTTACAATCATATAAGGGGGTCTCTCCTCAACCACCACCAGTGTGCAGCATCTACGTGGATGATGCGACAGCAGCCACAGAACAACGGCGCTCACCCCACACCAGCTATAGGTGGACAGGAGAGAGAGTAATATCATGAATGATAAGGGCCAATGGAGGGAATTTGGCCAGGACACCAGGAACACACCACTATTCTTCATGAGAAGTGCCAAAGGGTTTTTAATAACAGGACATTGGTTTAACATCTCATCTGAAGGACGGTGCTTGTTACCACATATAGTGTTCCCGTCACTATACTGGGGCATTAGGACCCACACAGACCAAAGGGTGAGCACCCCCTGCTGGCCTCACTTCCAGCAGCAACCTGGTTTTCCCAGGGGAACTCCCATCCAAGTTACTGACCAGGCTCAACCCTGTTTAGCTTCAGTAGGCCACCAGTCTTGGGCTACTGGGTGATATGGCTGCAGCTTGTTTGGCATGCAAAGTGAGCATAAGCTCCGTTCCGCATGGATCTCTGGCCACACACGGTAAGTTGGCTCGCGGTAATATGTTAGTATTTTTTCTGAGGTTAGAAGTGTCACTATAGACCACTGGCAGTCATATTTTCCGGATGTTAAGAGTCAGAGGAACAGTGATAAAATCAAAAACAAGATCAGAGACAATCCCAATGGTAAGTCAATTTAAAGCCTGCTTGTTAGCACAAAGATTTCCTTTTTTTTTTTTTTTTTAGCTGCAGTGCTGTTGATCCTACCAGTGCTCTGATTGTAATTATACTTTTATTATGTAATCATACTAAACAATCTGTAATTGTTAATGATTATTGTTAATGCTCTTTGTCATAAGCCCTTGATATCTGCTTGTGGACACATATTGCATAGAGTGTGCAGAATTAATTTAGACTTTCTGAACACTATTGATCGCTATACCCCACTGAACACACTCAACAATGACCTGCATGCAAAATCAATGTGCTCCAAATGTGTGCTCACATACAAACCTTGATTAACACATCCACTATTTGTGGTTTAGATGTTGTAGTTACACGTTTACCCAGTAAGAAATAAAATACCATTGACATCTAATGCACAGGACTGCCACTTTATTAATACATTACATAAGGCAAATGTACATTCAGAATCATTAGCCAGCAGAATCAGACATGATGAACCTTTGATGGCTCTCATGAGAACCTATGTAAGTCCTGCCTATTTTTTTTAAAATTATAATTAAAATCCAATTAGTTTTATCATACTTAGAGTGACACCCTTATGCCCTAAACTCATTAAAGTTCATGAAAAATCCAATGACTAAGCCTCTTGATCCAACATAAACTTGTATTTTGCAAATTATCACTTGCAACGCCCCTGAAACACTCTATACTGAAGAAAACTTGTACTGTAGACCAGTGTCTTTCTCACCACATTATATGTATAAAAAGTCCACGTTTATGCAGGTTAATGCTTGTTTGAAATGAATCATGCATAGACCACAGCAGAACAAAAACTCTGGAATTGATTCAGATCCAAGTTCCTTATATCTTTATGATCTTCTAGATCAGTTAGTTCTAATTTCACTCTGAAAGTTTCCAAACTACTCACCTCAGCATTGATCATCTGCTTTCTTCATATGTGCTTGTCTCCTTACTTGTTGAAAGCATGATGATCTCTGTCTCGTTTCCCCTGGCACCTCATCAAGTTAGCCTGTCCTCCTACTTGTGACACTGTTACTTCCTCTCCCTACTTCCTGCTTATTAAAACTGGCTTGTTTTGAAGTAGTTAACTTTGGGAAGCACCAATGTCTTAGTTAGACAGGCAGAATGGTGTGTTTCATCTTTAAAAAAATAACATGCATAAAATAGAACAGACCAAATGAATACACAATATGAGAGACCAGATCAGGGGTTTAATGGCCAGAGTGAGTGTCTATAAAGCAGATCACATTTCAACTCTCATTTAGAGTTTGTAGAGTTTGTGCTCATGATTGACAGTTCTACCGCTACATTTGTGAAATATCAACTCTTCTTTCTCAGAGTTCATAGAGAAAACCAAAACTGAAACACTTTCACTGTTCTAGCACTGTTAGCTTTTGCATATTACGTGATTTTTTTCATGCTTCTAACAGCTACCTAAATGCAATTTATGAAATACTAATTACTTTTTTTGGTTTTTAAAATATCTATTTTGACAGCATATTTTTGAACTGAAATGTCTTGAAATTTGTTATATTCAATGATGCAGTCAGATCATCCCATGAAATGGTGCTGTTAAAATCACTGTTGAGCCAGTAGCTAAAAATAGCTTCCAATATTTAAATTTCAAAGTTCAGTATTACTTGAGCTTGTCATTTCTTTTCTAAGAGGACCTTGTGATTTTGATGATCTGTACTACACACTTGCCTTCTTTATGAAATAACTAAAAAAAAAAAGTTTAGTGGCATTTGACCACTAGTACTTTTAATTATGTTGAATAATTTCCAAATAAACCTTTTATACACATTGGGTTTCCATGTTTTATGGGGACATTCAGACATGATTTTTATACTGTAACTGTATATTCTATCACCTAACCCTAAACCTACCCATTACAAAAAACTTTCTGCATTTTTACATTTTCAAAAAACATCACTTTATATGATTAAAATACTGTTTTCCTCAGGGGGACCAAAAAATGTCCCCACAAGGACAAGTATTTTGGATATGGCAATCTTATGGGGATAAGATAAAATGTCCTTGTGGGGACATTTTTTGGTCCCCATTTTTTGGCGTTGTTGAAAAGAGGACATTTTGTCCCCATAACATTAGGTTTAGCAGGACATATATATAAACGTGAGCAAAGTGGCCTAAAGAAATGTGAATATAAATGAAAGAATTCACACAGTCAATTTTATTTAACATAATATAATTTATACCAGATCTTGGAGTCTTAAAGGCCTGAATAATTTACATTGATGTACATTTACTTTTGACAGGCTGATGAAAAACATGAACTGCATCTGAAGATAATGCTGGTTCAATTATTCTTGCCCATACAGCTCCAACATTAAAAACTCATGAAGTCATGAAAGGAATAAAAAAAAAAAAAAAAAAAAAAAAGGAAAAAAAAAAAAAAAAAAACCCTCACAAAATAAATTTCGGTTTATTGTCGCACAACAAATTTCACACATACATCAAACAGGCCACAAATAGATAGCAATTTAATAGACAAGAAAGAAAAGAAGAAAATTCTTTTCTTTTGGCCTTGCCCTCTCATACAGTCCAACTACGTATGATACAACTGATGTACATACACAAAGTTACTGGAATGCTTTGAATTAAAGTTTTTTTTTTGTTTTGTTTTTTGTATGTTTTCCTGTCATTTTTCGTTTCTTTTTTTTGCTTTGTTTTTTACAAGTTTCATTTGAGATAACATGACATGGTCAAACCACAAGTAAAATCTATTTCATAGAGAAGCATCAACTTCAAAGCACCGTTTGGTAACCAGAGATCACTGTCAAAAATGGCTGACCTCCTAACAATATGTACAAAAATATAAAATGTAAATAAAAATACAAACAAATTTTTCCTTTTAAAGTATTTTGTAAGAAGGTAGAGCTTTGAAGTCTTGGTTGTTTCTACAAAATCTGCAGTTAGGTGTGTGTACACGGATGCTGGACTCTACTTGATGATGACCATGTTTTTTGCCTCCCCCAGTGGACGAGTTAAGGAAAGGAGGGATGAGGAGATTTCCAGCAGAGTAGCTTCTTACACATCAGTCTTTTGCTTCTTAGTTTCAACATCATCCTGAAAAATGTGGCCAGACAGAGTTAAGACATTGTAGTTATGAGGTAAACTTTTCTTATCAGAAGATTTCAATGACATGAAGTGCAAACTGACCTCATCATCATCATCCTCAGCTGCTCTTTTTCCTGTGCCACCCTCAGCCTCATCATCTTCATCATCATCTTCACCTATAATGTAGTTAATTCTTAGTAAACAAAGTTGCTTTACATCCTCACGCACAGGGTGGAGCTAAAGCAGCATGTCTCCATTATTCTCACCACACTTATTCAATTAGTTAACCTGCATACTTAAAGCCTTACCTTCTCCATCATCTTCCTCATCCTCTTCTTCAGCCACATCATCATCTTCCTCATCTACTTCATTTTCTGGGTCACCGTTCTCCTCATTTTCCTAAAAAGACATTACAAGTTATCATGGGTAGCTAATATCTTAGGTCATTTGATACATATAACAAGCACTACTGATGTTGTGGGCACTAAATAAAGTTGTGGAAACTTACAGCATTTCCATTAGCAGGGACATCCTTTCCATTTTCTGCCTCCTCAACCTGTTTCTTTTCTTTAAGGTCCTAAATGGAAAGAAAAAAAAAAAAAATTCTCTGTAATTGCTTCAGTTACTTATCTAGGAAATTCAAATAGGCCAGTGCTGAATTCACATCCTCTCTTATTTGTGGAACGTGCTTTCATTTCACATTTGAAACGCGACACTTCCACACTCTTTATTCATTGGATGCCTGTCTGTTCCATCCCCGCCTGGTTTAAAGACCATATTGAGGTGTTGTAATTTGATACGTCGATGGCGTTACCGCCAATGCGCGTTGTAGTTCAGTTTATAATCCATCTCATTGCGCTTGATAAAGACACGCCCGCTAAAAAACTACAACCCCCAGATTACAATTAGTGAATATTTTAACTCAGCCAATAAGAGCGCGAACTTGACCAAAGAGAGGCAGGACCGATAAGCCTCGGAGAAAGAGAGTGAGTGAGAGAAAGAGATAGAGAAAGACGGGGGAAACAATAGCGTTGTGCATTTGAGCCTTTAACAATTCGGTTTTTCGAGCACTACATTGTTGTTCTCTCGAGAATTAATATTATGCTTAACAGAAGCCGTTTTATCTATCAAATTATTGAACACACTGCATCTTTTCGTTTAAAAACGCAGATTTTCATCTCTCTGAATAACACAGGATGTGCTTCCATGCAGCAGCTCGCTCGTAATAATAAATTTAGGTCATAATCCTCAGCTTTTAAGCCGGTTAGCGTCTACATCACGCCTGCAACGCCTTCTCACACCGTCACCATTACATGCCGCTTTGTACCACCACTGAGCGCCAGTGAACCATACATGAATAATGAACATATGCCACTATCTACAGGATAATACTGACCCATATATCGATCAAACACTCAGCGTGGGCAGTAAACTCATAGCCTGAAGCGGAAATCATATCCGTTCTTTATATGCAAACTTAAACGCAGGCTTATCAAGACCAGGACGCAAGAAAAAAAAACCTAACAAAGGACAAACGGGTCAGAAATGTTGTGCCCACCGCTGGTAGGCGAGTCCAGCGATCCTTATATGACATCAGCAGAGATTGAGCACAACACGCTTGATAAGTCCGGCGGAAAACGATCGTTTAGGTACACTGTACGGGGCCGTTTAAACAGCACGCGTTCTCGCGCTCACAAGCAGCTAGACGGTGCGCAACGGAATGGAACAGACCGAGATAACGTTTTTAAAAGTTGAACGGAGCCACTGCGCCTTAAAAACGCGGCGTTCATGCATGAAACGGTAGAATAACTGCGAGAAACAACCTTAAAAGACGTCGGACTAGTGTATGTTTACATTTATAAGCAATGAAAAATAGAGCAGCTGCCTGTACGGATGTGTCTAACTTCGGTTTTCGCGCTCACCTCTTGAGCTGACCGCGGCGCGCGCTACAATAGGAACTCATTCAGTCAGCCAGACTGCAGCATCCGCAGCGGGGTTTCGCGGGATAAGTTTACACACAAACTGACATCGACCATAGAAGTAATTCCATATTTCGATAGCCGCTGATACAATCTAAACCTTTCCTCCGTGCACTGAAAGAGAGACCCATTTTCTTTCATCTGAGAAATGATCACCCATGCTGACACTTCCTCTGTATAAAGTGCCGGGCAGCTCATATCTTAAGTAGTTTGATCAATAATGTATGATAAACTCTCAATTTCACTACATAAAAAGTGAATTACAATCCGAACTTGATAGAACTTAAAAAGCAACGCGCCCTAACGCTCGGTAAAGTCCTATTAAATAAACCGTAAATCTGAGGCAGGTTGGCTCTAATGTTAACAAGGTATTCTAAGATTAATTTCTGTTTTCATTACACTTGTAACACTGCTCAAACATAAAGTAGACACATTCAAACATCACGGAAAACGTGCTTTATTCACAGTGGCATCATGAATCGTGAGGGCTGCAGTAACTTGTGTGACAGATCGGGCTGCGGGCTGACGAATCTCCGCGTCTCGCGGACTGTACGAGGCACCTTCAATTATTGAGTCTATACGAGGTAATAAAGAAACTTGTTCAACAAACTATATAAGCAGAATATAGATAGTGCTTGTTACGAGTATCCGCGTCAATCCTTCTCACTATATTTTTCAAAGAGGAACCGAAAAACCGCCTGCATAAACAAAGAACCCGCGCAGAATCCGAACAAAAAGCCTTTTTTAGTTGCAAATATCTCCGTAAAGAAGCCCAACTTCAGAGCACCTAACGTTTTCCAATCCACGAAGTGTTCAAAGTGTCAGTGAGAGGTCAGAACACTGGCAAAATTTGCAAACAGTGTTCCAATAGTGCTGTATACCGATTTCCATGCCAAAATTCATATTTCATAAAAGCCCGTTTATTCAAATGAATAAAAACGCAGCATCTCTACAAATCAGGGTATAACTTAAGTTGCATTACCTTGGCGGAGACTTCCGAGCTGGTATCGACTTTTGTGTCAGCCATTTTTCCTAAATGTTAAGAATATAATGGGGTCTCGGAACAAAATAATATAAAGAGAAATACAAGATGTGTATAATAAAAAAAAGACTATTAAGCGTCTGTAGCGAGCTCACACGGCGGCACGGCTGTTAATATAGAAGACTAGGCGGAGCTTGGAGGCGGGCGGTTTTCACTGATTGGCCAGTGTGGGAAAAACTCCGCTCTTCTGATTGGTCAAGATGGAACAATAGACAGTATTTCTACAAAGTCAGACTCCGCCTCCAAACCAACCTCTGACTCATTTATGTGTGGAATAACTGTCGATCCATACTATCCTGGTCAATCTCCCCTTGATGGACGGCCTAGATAGGCTCATCACTATAGAAAAAAACAAAATAAAATAAATAATAATAATAATAAAAAAACAAAACATTAATACTGCCCTGAAATCCATAATGGTCCACATTGTCTCAAACATTTAATTTTACTCACAGAGAGCAGACCAAGTCTGAAGTTTGCATTTTTCTAATGTATGTTTTTTTTTTTCTCCATATGGTGACATTTACATGTCTTTGCATAACCACTGACCACGTCATTACTAGTGTGATTCCCTCAACATAAACAATCTTTAGTCAATTTCTTTAAAGGTGTCTTGAAAACTATCCAGCAGCATTTGATACGCGCATTTAATTAATATGCACGCGTTAAAGTTAAGAGTAGGCTACTGCTTACACAGAAGTCACCTTATTTATTTTAGGTGGTGCATAAACTTTTGCTCTGTCTGAAAGAAAGGTCACGCTCAATGAATATAATATTGCGGCAGTTAGTGGACGCCCCGCTGGTGAAACCTGCTCAACATTTGAGTGACAGTTCTCAAGCCCCGCCCCTTTACCGATATTTACACTGGGTATGTAAAAATACCATCCTGGTGATCTATGAGATCACTTATTTAGACATAATATAAGAAGGAAGAACGCTAAATAATATGCTGCCAGTTCTAGTTATTAGAGTATAACCTCAATCACAGTCGCTATTTTTTAAGATGCTTGACCGAGATCTTGTTCTTATTGGCAAACACGGATTATTTGGCGGGCTAGTGAACGTTAACGGATATGCTCATCAAACTAAGCGCTTTATAAACATTACCAGTGATGTTTTGATATTTCAAGCATATTAAAATCTGCACGCTGCGGGGGAAATGTAATGGTGTACCTCTGTACCTCACCAACATGGCCGATTAAAATACCGTATGGCGTCTTAAACTCTCCTTATTGGCTGATTGGGCCGAACGAACACAGACTTGACGCTTTGCGAGCGCTGATTGGTTGGTGCCAACGTCAATCAATGGAAGTACCTAGTTTAAGGTGCTAAAGAAAACATGGAACTGGAATATACTGTATTTTCCCTTTTATTTCTCCCGTTCCATGTCAAGGACAGATAAAAGGTGTTAGCAAATACACGTTCAGGATTGGATTTTCACAAGGGGTTATATGGGGTAATTACAAACAGGTTGTTCATTGTCACATTTGTAATCATTTAGCATCCGCTTTTATTTAAAGAGACTTCCAAATGAGAAACATAACAAGCTATTTATCCCGCAAGAGCTAGTCTCAGTACCACAATGGCAATTAAAGTGAGAGCAAGCTAGAGAAGTAAAACTGTACAAAAGAGAAAATAGGCCTAGTTGTTGTTGTTGTTTTTACTATACTGTTTGTTTGTTTATTTATATTTACTTATTTTATAATTTATATATCATTTTGGAAATGTAATTTTAGCCCACAGTTATAACTTTAATTCAGAGGTGTAAAGAGTACCTGAAAACCATACTTGAGTAAAAGTACCTTAAAACGAAAATGTTGTAAAACGTTACAAGTCACCAATTCCAACGTGACTTAAGTCTTACCCCTGGTTTCACATGCAAGGCTTAAGTCTAGTCCCAGACTAAAATGCATGTTTGAGCTGTTTTTACTGAAAGCAACTTGCACTGACATTTCTTAATATGTCAGTGCTATTGTTTTGTCTCAAGATGCACACCAGTAATGTTTTTTTTTTTTTTTTGTTCTAAGGCACGATTATAAAAGCCACTTAAATGCCCTAATTGAACTAAGGCCTAATTCTGGCTTAATCTAAGCCCTGTCTGTGAAACCAGGCCTTAGAGTATCTGATTTTAACAGTACTTAAGTACTTTACTGGTACTGAATATAGGCTCAAAGATGCACTAGTCCTCAACACCTAAGAGACATGCAGTGAACGAAGCAGTTGATTTGTAAGGAGGGAAATCACATTTTTTTTCTAAAATCAAAATAAAACTGAACACCTCAAAATTGAAATTAATCAAGATCAACACAACAGCCTCTTAAACGTCTACAAACACCCAAGTCTCAGTTAAGCTCAAGTGTTCAAAAAGACCATAAGTAACCAATATCCTTCAAAAAGCTCTCTTCAATATAACGGATAAATAAAATAATGTTAAGTAAAATTAACTAGTCAAAGTCTACTTGTGCTGAACGTGCTTGTTTTGGACTCATCATGTCCTCATCTCATAAATCAAACACCTGCAATTCAGCAACTACCCGCTAATGTACTCGCATTCGCATTAAGTAACCTTGTTGACAAGTTTGGGTAAATAAAGGCAAAACCCACAAGATACCTTCAATGCTCTGTAGATGGCAATATCGCTTCTTCATAGCAGCAATAAACTACTGCAGAAAAAGTTAGGTGCCATGCAAAATGTAATGAGTAATTGCATTACTCATCACAAATGTATTGGAGTAAAGAGTATACTTATTCAATAATGTAGTCATGTAAAACTACAAAGTAGCCAAAAAGATACTTAACAGTAACCAGTTACATTTACTTAAATACTTTACACCACTGCTTTAATTTCACTATTCTTATTAGAATCCTGTATGTCTGTCATTTAGCAGGCACTTTCATCCAAAGCCATTTACATTAGCTACAGTAATTGCATATATGGATCAAACTGAAGTTAAGTGCCTCGCTCAAAGGCAAAATGATGATAGAGCAGAATTGTGATCTCACTAACACACCAGTTCCTGGATCACTGCTGCTTGGAATTAAACCTGCAACCATCAGAACAGCACTACTACTGTCTCATGCATCTATAATCTGTCTAATGCATTTATGATCTGTCATTACAGAAAAACAAAAAACAAATGTTAGATATTGTCTTCTTCTTCTGAGATTGAATGAATGAATGTTTGTCAAATCACATCCATAGGATGCACAAGCTTATAGGCCCAAAGACTGTGGCCCACCACAGGAATATGTCTCTTACACTTTCAAAACAGCACTGAGACCATTTATTTTGTACAAATAATATTTTGCAAGCATAGTATGAGAATATTTATACTACTTACGCTTAATGTGAACAAGCCTTTGATTATTTAAAAATTACTATAGATTACAGAAAAATGTTAGCTTAGGGTGTGACTAAATGATTAACCTACTACTGATTAATCTAAAAGTAGCAGCAATATAAGATTTAGCAATTTACTTGATTAAAAAAAAAATGTTACAGTGTAACACACAATTATTATTATTATTTAACTTTTTTGGAAAACATTTTAAGACAATCAGTTACTCCCAGCAAAGTTGCAGAATGTTGTGGGCATTCTGAAAAAGAATTTCTCATTAACGATGGATTATATTTTTTTAGTTCAGTTACACACTATTAAAGACATACACAATTTTACTGTTCACTAATCCAGTGTATTATATTTGCATCTGTCAAAAGTCTCATCAATGATGCAGATCTGTGAAATGTTTGTCACCACCCCCTGGTGCAGTGAAGGAATCCTACTCCATCTCTCCCTCTCACATCCTCTCCTCATTCTCTCTCTCTCTCTCTAGCAGATCTTTCTCTATTACCTTTGCTATAAGCCTCTGATACGACAAACCGTGAGAGGGCTTTCTCAGTGATCTCTAGCATCTAAATGGAGTCTTTTCCTGTCTGCAACAATAATAACCAATCTGGAAATCCCCCTGCTTTGCTGCCGTCTGGTATGGCTGGTCACGTGATCTTGCAGTCCCAGGGGCCCAGAGCCCTACTTGCCCTGGTCTCTTGGATGGTCCTGTTTACTTACAAAATCTTATTGAATTCACAAATGGCCTTGGGACTAAAACATGGTCACCCACTGTTTATTACAGCCCTGGTTGTTTAGGTCACCTAGCAGGTTGTTTAGGTCACCTAGCAGCACAAACTATGTAGAAGAGTAATTCAATTATTATTTAATTATTCCAGTATTTTTATTTTACCATCATGGGTAAATAGATATTTTTTGTTATTGTATATATATATATATATATATATATATATATATATATATATATATATATACACATACATACACTACCAGTGGAATCAGTAAGATTTTTAATGTTTTTAAAAGAAGTTTGGTCTGCTCACCAAGGCTGCATTTATTTAATTAAAAATACAGTAAAAACACTAATATTGTGAAATATTATTACAATTTTCTGTTTGAATATATTTTATAAAGTAATTTATTCCTGTGATCAAAGCTGAATATTTCAGGATTTTTTGATAAATAGAAAGTTCAAAAGAACAGCATTTATTTGAAATATAATCTTTTGTAACATTATAAATGTCTTTACTGTCACTTTTGATCGATTTAATGCATCCTTGCTGAATAAAAGTATTAATATATATATATATATATATATATATATATATATATATATATACACACACACACACACACTGTAAAAATGCTACAGTATGAACATTAATTGGTTAACTGTAAGTTACCCTACCATATATGGTGAAAAATTGTAATTAGTTTAACATCACATTATATGTAATTTTACAGTAAAATACTCTCAAATGTATGTTTTTTGCAAGTAAAAAGTATAAATTACCATATAATTTATGGTAAAATAGTAAAAGGACATTCACAGTGTGATTTGTGTTACATTTTATGTTATTGAGTTAATGTTTATTGCATTATTTTAGTGTCGTGTGTTATCCTGATGGTGTTTTGCATTTAAGTGTTCAGTGTAAATGTTTTTATTATTCCATATAATAAAAAGGCAATGTCAGGCAGAATCAATCTCAGTCACTACTCACTTTTATTGTATGGAAAAAGAAAGTCATACAGTTGCAAGTGTATAAATAATGATAGAATTTTCATTTTTGAGTGAACTGTCCCTTTAAATTGTACATTGCTTCACTTGATGCAAATATTGTGACCATAAACTAGTAATATGTAAAAATTATTACTATATTTACCAGCTGCTAATTTATCCAGCTGGCTTAAACTAAAAGTAATCAGTCCAATAATCATCAAAGTCAACTGTTCATTTGGTGTCTATCTACACATTTCAGTGTTACTGTTTAGGGCAAGGCATTTCCGTAAAAAAGAAAAAAAAAAAAAACCTTGTTAGTCAGTTGTAATGTTACACCGTAGACATTAACATAAAGTGTACACAATGTGAGGTTTTGTTCACGAGGGTAACACTAGTGTAACAAACATTTCCATATATTTAGTAAAATGTGATCTTTGTTTATGTATGCAATGCTTCCTCAAACCCTTGTGAGTTTCGAAGGGAAGAGTTCATTTGATCTGGGATTCTTCCCTGTTTCTCGTCTTCCGCTTTCCTAATGTTGTAGGGGCAGGACTGCAGACGCTTAGCCTGCAGCGTTTTCCCCTCTCTCATTTTTCATTTTTATTTAAATATAGCTTTCACTCGTCCTGCAGCAGCTGGCCCCACAGTTTTCCCACAGCTGGGATAAAGTATGAGGCCAATGCTTTAATTCAGAGCAGCCACATGCTAGGTGTTCTTGCTCTCAAAGCTCATTTTCTTCTCTCCATTCATTACAAAAAATACCCTGACATATCTGTCCATCTCCTTTGAACATTTGGAAACCAAACCTTGCAGATCTATTATCAGCATTTTTTTTTTTTCTAGAAACATTTAGAAAGATGACAATGGAGGTAAAACGACATGACATAAAGCTATTCTTTGTCTCTGGGTGGCTCAGAAGGCACAAATTAGGAATTCTGTCCATGAGTCGATGAGGCAGAAATCAATGAAGCTGATGCATGCAGCATGTGACCCCATGACCCTGAGCTCTGTGATGTGTCTCTGTGCGTTTTATGTGTAATTGAGCATGTCAAAGGCTTATTCCAGCAGTTTATTCATGATATTACCTGCTTAATGTTTGTTGTGACTGAATCTGGATTATTCTTAAACTAATCATTACCGTGAATGTAAAAGAATAGGATCTATTTTAATGAACACCTCTTAGCTAACTTGTTTTCAAGCCCAAAGTATTATCACCACTAAGATTATTGGGAACATCAGTGGTTTTTGTTTACAATCTGAGGGCAGTTATGAGATGAATCTTTATTGGTAGATGTGAGCCTCACTTCCTTCCTTTCTGATGCTTTGCATGACTGCAAAACAGCAACAGTAGGCCTTGTCATTTGCTGGCAGACTTTTCTTATCTGAGCGCTGGAGTCTGGCAATCTGATTGGCGAAGAGCTTGCACCTTCTGTGCTAGATTTAATTGAAGCATTTGGTTTGTTATATTAGAGCCTGTCATCTGACTCTTATACCTAAACATGAAAATAGTGGTGGTTCTTTGAAACAGCAATTTCTTCAGCTTTAGTGCTTGTGTTGCAGTTCCACAACTAACACCTACATAAATGCTACTAGTTATGTACTCTTTATCAAAGTTTAGCACACAGCAAACAAAATTTGATTGTAAATTTTAATTTGACATTAATCTAAATTACTTAATATGAAGACAAACTATAAAATGATTCATATTAAATATAAATACAAAGTGTGAGACTTTCACATGGTCCGGGAGCCCCTCCTACACTGCAAGAACCAACCAGATCTACTTGTGTTAAAGCCTAGGTGGCACTGATGTGCAGTCAAGACCTATAAAGCTGCAGAGCTCACAGATGAATTCTCATATTCTGGCATTACAGGAAGAGTCTTCATCGTACAAGTTATGAACAGGAATCCCACTACATCATTTTCAGACTGTTCCCAGCTATTTGTGCCATGGTAAGTGAACTTTCACAGCAGTCACTCTATCTAAAACAACAGTGCACTATTGATATTGTATCTGGTTTTTGCTGACTAAAAAAATAATCACAAGACGTATTAGATGCATATATCATAGAGTCATAGCTGACAGATGAAACCTTTAATATCCAGTATAACATATGGCATCTCTGGTTTTATACAAATTTCAGTATCTTTTGAACACCCTTTGAACAAGCTCTGTGTAACAGTAGGAGACGAAATACTGTTAGACAGAGCTTGTTCAAAGGGTGTGGTTAAAATGTATCCATATGGCACTTTTAACTTTTTGATTTTTTTTTTTAAAAGATCGATTTAAATATGAAGTACAAATACCAAATTACTAGTCTAAATGTGTGTAAAATGTGAATGGAGGAGACTGAACAATGACATCTGATTGAAATTTGAAGATTTTCATAACTTCTAATAATGAAAAAAAAAAACTAAAATAAACAGCTATATGAAAAAATGTCTTTACCCCATCATATCAAAAACTAATAATCTAGCAAAAATTAGCATAGTTGTGTTACTTATATTTCTCCATGCAATGCGAGGCATTATGTAAACAGTTACTTTATTATAAATAAATGTGATGTACTAAAATTATTGTCACTAAACTAATAAACTAATTGTGGAATCCAGATAATATAAAATGTGAAATTGTTTATTCTGACTAATTACATCTAATTTAAGAAACTGTGTACCGTAAGAACGGCACATTTTTTAACATATAAATGCATAAATGAATGAACTTTATTAAAAAATAATAACCTGTCTCAGTCTCTGTAATTTTTTGTAGTTGGCAGCCAAAATTGCACTTGTGCCTCTCTTTCTGTCTCTCTTCCATTTTTCATCAAATTCACAAAAACACTCAAGCACTAATACAAAGTGACACACATAGCTGACCCTGCTGTCTTAGGATACACAGATCCTACATTCATAACTCTCAGAGAAAGATCAGTGGATCAGGAAAAACATGCTGCCAAGCCTCATCACTTGGTGATTCCCAGTTACATCCTTATTTATTTCCATGCCTTTCACTCCCCTTATAATAGACACGCTCTCAGCTGAGAAAGCTGGCAATAGGCCAAAGTAATCTTCACACACACACACACACACACACATATATAGGCCTACATAAGTCTCAATGAATAGTTAATAGTTTCATATGATGTGTGGGTGATGATATGGCAGCATGATCTGAATGTCTGCAAACACTTTGCTGCTCGTCTCCTTGGTAACTCAGGGTAGAAGGTGTAAGAAAATCAGTCCTGTGGACACAATCACTCTTACGCACTTGCTCATTGAGCAGGCATTCTCTCTAGAGCAGATAAGCCACATGTTTGCACTATAGGCTACATGTGTGATTGTGTGTCTGAGCAGTTATGTGAAGTGATACTAACAGGGCTGTGCTCTTTTGACCCAGAGAGGAGTGTGAGCAAACAGCAGATTGCACTTAACCTAACGGCATGTGGCTAGTCAGCCAGAAAAAAAAGAATAACTATGCCGCTTGAGTGGTGGAAGCTTACAGAACATGAAGGCATGTTCTCACATACTGTTAACATTATCTCCCCTCACAAAGGGAATCATATCCCAGCTAACAGGAAATGTTTTCAGAACTTCTCTATAAGAAGGTTCTCTATATGAGCAAACATTGTAATGTTAATAGAACGTTAAAGGGTTAGTTCACCCAAAAATGAAAATAATGTCATTTACTCACCCTCATGCCGTTCCACACCCATAAGACCTTTGTTTATCTTCGGAACACAAATTAAGATATTTTTGTTGAAATCCGGTGGCTCAGTGTGGCCTGAATAGCCAGCAATGACATTTCCTCTCTCAAGATCCATAAATGTACTAAAAACATATTTAAATCAGTTCATGTGAGTACAGTGATTCAATATTAGTTTTATAAAGCGACAAGAATATTTTTTGTGCACCAAAAAACAAACAAAATAATGACTTATATTGTGACGGCCGATTTCCAAACACTGCTTCATGAAGCTTCAGTGGGTGCCTTACAGCAAAAAGGTCCATGGTTTGAGTCCTTTCTGTGTGGAGTGGGGGGTATATTTGAATGTATATATATATATATATATATATATACACTACCAGTCAAAAGTTTGGAATCTGTAAGATTTTTAATGTTTTTAAAAGAAGTTTCGTCTGTTCACCAAGGCTGCATTTATTTAATTAAAAATACAGTAAAAACAGTAATATTGTGAAATATTATTACAATTTAAAATAACTGTTTTCTGTTTGAATATATTTTATAAAGTAATTTATTCCTGTGATCAAAGCTGAATTTTCAGCATCATTACTCCAGTCTTCAGTGTCACATGATCCTTCAGAAATCATTCTAATATGCTGATCTGCTGCTCAAGAAACATTTATTTTGTACAATCGTACAAAATATTTGTGTACAATATTTTTTTTCCAGGATTCTTTGATGAATAGAAAGTTCAAAAGAACAGCATTTATTTGAAATATAATCTTTTGTAACATTATAAATGTCTTTACTGTCACTTTTGATCGATTTAATGAATCCTTGCTGAATAAAAGTTTTAATTTCTTTTCAAAAAAATAAAAATAAAAATTCTTACTGACCCCAAACTTTTGAACGGTAGTGTATAATTTTACAAAAGCTTTGTATTTCAGATAAATGCTGTTCTTTTGAACTTTCTATTCATCAAGGAATCCTGAAAAAAGTACACAACTGTTTTCAACATTGATAATAATCATAAATGTTTCTTGAGCAGCAGATCAGCATATTAGAATGATTTCTGAAGGATCATGTGACACTGAAGACTGGAGTAATGATGCTGAAAATTCAGCTTTGCCATCACAGGAATAAATTACTTTATAAAATATATTCAAACATAAAACAGTTATTTTAAATTGTAATAATATTTCAAAATATTACTGTTTTTACTGTATTTTTAATTAAATAAATGCATCCTTGGTGAGCAGACGAAACTTCTTTTAAAAATATTAAAAATCTCACCGATTCCAAACTTTTGACTGGTAGTGTGTATATATATATATCTCATTTTTTAAAATGTTACTACTTGTTCAGAGACCATTCAAAAGGAACATTCCCATAATGTTTGCACAATTTTCAGAAGGAAGGTCCCCTAACATTCATATAAATTAAATTTTTTTTAACACGTTTACAAAAAAAATAGACATTTTGGACATTCAGAGAACGTTTAAGAAATAATGTTTCCATAACTAAAAAGGAATGTTAGTTAAATGTTCTTACAACATACTTTTGTTAGCTGGGATGATACAAGCACTATGGTGTAAATTTTCATTTAAGATGTCACATGGATTGACACTAATGTTAAAAGCACAAAGGACTTGAAGTGTGTCAGATTTTAATATGAATTAGAATCTGTTTCATCCATCATCTGTCTGTGTACTCCAACCATTTGTATTTTCCATAGCACAACAAGATGGGTTGTGCGAGTATTATGCTGTATTACATCATACTTTTCAATTTTCAGCACTAATGATGGTATAATAAGGCCCAGGAGGAGGATAGTACTTGGGCACGGCTGTTGTTCAGTAGGGAAATGATGCTGACTGCTGCCACAGTAACCAGCGCCAACAGCTTCCTCACAGTAGAACAGTATACTCTCAGAGCAGAAGATGTGATCAGCTGATGTATTTGAGAAACATTTCAGTAATTATAAAAGTTAGAATACAAGTTAGTCAGAGCATAAAACGGATGCTCATGAACAGAAGTTGTGCTTGGTGAAGGAGGTAGCTAGAAACTGAGGCTGAGCAAAATTCAGAATTTAAGAATTGGCTCCCTTTCAGTTTACGAGTTGAGTTGGCATATAAAACCTTCAAATGTAAAACTTCAAAAAAAAAAAAAAAAAAATCAATACAATAACAAATTCAAAATAGTCATTTAAAATGATGTCATGTCCCGCATGTTGTTACAAACCTGTGTGAATTTCTTTCTTTTGTGGAACACAAAAGAAGATATTTTGAAGAAACCAAAGAGTTTTGGTTACCATTGACTTCCATTGTATAGACAAAAAAAAAAAAAAAAAAATCTTGTTTTATTCGATTCCTGAATTTGAACTGAATATAATCTGACATAGTAAAATTCAGATTTTAATTTAAAGGATTAGTTCACTTTAAAATGAAAATTACCCCAAGATTTACTCACCCTCAAGAGATCAAGTATATATGACTTTCTTCTTTCTGATGAACACAATCGGTGTTATATAATAAATATCCTGATGCATCCAAGCTTTATAATGACAGTGAGGGATACCAATGAGTATGAAGCTCAAGAAAGTGCATCCATCCATTATAAACATACTCCACACGGCTCCGGGGGGTAAATAAAGTCCTTCTGAAGGGAAGCGATGTGTAAGAAAAATATCCATATTTAACAAGTTATAAAGTAAAATATCTAGCTTCCGCCAGACCGCCTTCCATATTCAACTTACCAAAAAAGTGTAACTGACACTATGCCAATTACGCTTTTTTTCATAAGTTGAAAGTCATATACACTTGATCTCTTGAGGGTGAGTAAATCTTGGGGTAATTTTCATTTTAAAGTGAACTAATCCTTTAAATTCAAATCTGAATTTTACTATGTCAGTTTATATTCAGTTCAAATTCAGGAATTGAACTGGATTTTAAGTATATTCTCATAGCAATAGATCCATGTCAGATGCAACATTGACAAAACATAAGCACTAATTTATCATTTTACACATTTGCGTACCACAAAAACATTACCTTGATGAACCTCAACAGATTTCTCACTGAAAATTACTAATAGAAATTGTCTGGTACAAACAATGCAGTGTAAAGTGACATGACAAAAGACACGTCGTCCTCTCTAAATGTTTCTAAATATCTCCCTCTCTCTTTTTTTTCTCTCTCATCTCTTCTGCTCTCACCCACCAAATCATTCAGCTCTAAATTTATCTTCGATTACCTCATCAGTGCTATTATAATAGGGCAGTTCTGGGAGTCTTGGGGGGGGGGTCCCGCCTGACCCTGTATGAGTGCTGCTAAGACCTGAGAATTGGATTACAGCTTATCCATATCAGCAGCTGTAGCTTCCTAACAAAGCCTGTGGGCCCCATGGGCATATTTCAAGCAAGCCAGAATTCACCAAGGACACTCCTGACTGGAAAAGTGGAATGGCAGAAGAAAATCTGGTGCCATAATCCTCTTTCCCCACACCACATTACCTGACGCTCCAGCATATTGATTGACTAACACTACTTATAAAGAATAAGAGGTAAGAAATGCTGTAGATTTCTACGTAGAAGCAGTAGCCACACAACAAGATGGTCAGAGCTTATTTCCAGACTGACAACGGAGCCTCTCTAAATCAGTGTGATCACAGCCTCACTGACAGGTTGACTAACTCATGCAGTGCCCCTAAATCACACACACTTGCTGGGCTCAGACCCTACTGCATGCTTTTATTTTTAGTGCAGTGAATGGGGGCATTTCAGGCCAAAGCTGCAATACCAAAACAGATTATTTAATTATTTAATTCCCTATATAAATGTATCACCGCAACATTTACCTAATTGCAAATAGGCTTATGAATCTAAATAATTTAAATGTAAAATCGATATGTCGTGTGTGTTTTTCTGAATAAAGTTTATTAGTCAAAATTTCTGTAGTCTTTACAAATTATTGTGATGAAAACTAGATGTGATCCAAAACGTGTGAGTGGATCAGGTCATTCATTTTTGAGCCTGAGGTCATGCATCTAAAGTGACATCACACACATAGATGATGTAAGGCAGTGAGCTCAGAGCCAGTTTCAGTGGGAGAGCTGCTCATTTGGAACAGATAAAGGTGCTTTGTTTTCTTCACTTCCTCCTCTCTGGTTCATGACTAGAACATTGTTCCTGTGTTATAGTATTTGTTCATTTGAAGGGAAACTGAATTACCCTTTGTGGATCTGACCTAACAGCTACAATCGAGAGAGGAGAAAATATATTTAAGGATAAACTTCCATTAAAACTAATAAATCTTAGAAATAAAAATGAATACAAATAATACTCTGAAATGGCTAACTGAAACACTTATGCAATAATATGAAGGCAAATATGATGTAGAACAGTTCTTCATGGATCAAAAAATATATCAAATGATATACTGTTCAAAAAGTTTGGGGACAGTAAGATTTTCTTTTTGAAAGAAAGAAATTAATACTTTAATTCAGTGAGGACGCATTAAATTGTTACAGTAAAGACGTTGTTGCAATTTTTTTTTCAAATAAATTGTAAATAATTTTAAATATTTTTTAACATTTTAAACTTTGTATTCATTGAAAAATTCAGAAAAAAATGATATAAATATTAAGCAGCACAATTGTTTTCAACTTTTTCAATTGTTATAATAATAAGAAATATTTGCTGAGCAGCAAATCAGATTAGAATTAGTTCTGAAGGATCATGTGACACTGAAGACTGAAGTAATGGCTGCTGAAAATTCAGCAAAATTTAAATTATAATGAATTTTTTTAAAATTAGAAT
Source organism: Hypophthalmichthys nobilis (assembly GCA_037950665.1). Classification (NCBI taxonomy): domain Eukaryota; kingdom Metazoa; phylum Chordata; class Actinopteri; order Cypriniformes; family Xenocyprididae; genus Hypophthalmichthys; species Hypophthalmichthys nobilis. The sequence continues at coordinate 15,602,909 of CM075471.1, forward strand.
TTCACATTACTGTTTTTTTTTACGATATTTGTGTTAAAATTAATGCAGCCTTTGCTGAGCAAAAGTTTCAAAAACAATAAAATATTACCAACCCCAAACTTTTGAACATTAGTGTATTTTAAGAAGTAACATTTGACAAATAGCTTCCCCCAAAAGCTGTTCTGTTTCTTTAAACAATTTAAATGAATTATAAGTGAGAGTTAATTTTAAGCTGCATTAATAAAGCTGTTATTTTTACATTAAACTGCATATACAAACTTTAAAATAAGTGTGACAACTAGCCCATCATACTGATGTGTGATGTAGCTAGAAGTTGCTTGAATAAAGCATCACCTGATGGCAGATAACTCAATAACTACAAGACTGTAAATGATACAGATTTTAAAAAGCTGAAAAAAGGAGAAAAAATTGATAAACAAAAACACAATTTTCTGTCCCTAAGGGACATGGTGATGGAAAAAAATTAGATGGGAAGAAAAATCAATCAATAAATCAATCAAAAGATTTTCCCTCCCATTCCACGTTTCACATCACCAAGGCTCTTTTAAGATTTTCAGGAGATGTTTTTGGAAGTACAATAAATAAATATTTACTTAAGGGGATAAAACAATATAAAATAAAGTGTTTTATCACAATTTAACCTTTTGCATTACTCTTATACTGCTTTGAAAATAAGATCCTTTCACAAGGTTACATTCAGTGCAGAATCCTGGTCCATATAGTGTTTCAAGTTAGACCAGTTTCCCCACAGACTCATAACATCATATCACCAAATACATAGATATACTTAGAAGACTAACAGCGATCACCAGATGAGGCTTTCTGAGATGATTTTGATAATATAGTCACAGTAAATGTTGTATTGGGACTCACATGGGTCCATTAGTCCCATGCTTTATGGGAAAACACATGAACATTGGAGATAACAGAGCTGATAAATCTTCTAAAAAAAACAACATCCAGCCAGCTTCCAGCTAATGAATCATAATGGAGCATTTAACAGCTCTAAACTGTTATGTGGTTTCCTCACTGATAGGTAATTTATGAGATAAAACAAGTGCTTTAGTCATGCAACATCCCAGTTAACAGGGAATGTTCCTATAACTTTCAATAACATTCTTTAAAAGTTATGTAAAACATTCTAAAAATAATGTTTATGGAACATTCTTATAATGTTATTAATAGTTATTATATGTTCTTGTAATGTTGAGAGAAAATGTTCTTAGAACAACGTTCATGGAACGTCCTTACAATGTAATTTATTTGATGGATGTTCTCGTAATGTTGAGAGAAAACGTTCTTTGAATAACATTCTCAGAATGCCCTTATAATGTTATTATTATTTGCTGAATGTTTTCATAATGTTATCATAAAACATTCTGAGTGCAACATTCATGGAACGTCCTTACGATGTAGGCCTAATTTGTACTTGATGAATGTTCTCATAATGTAGAGAGAAAACGTTGTGAGAACAACGTTCATAAAACATACAATGTTATTTTTACTTGACAAATGTTCTCATAACATAGAGAGAAAATGTTATTAGAATAACATTCTCTGAATGTCTTTATGATGTTATGAATAACTGCTAAATATTTTTGTTTGCATAAAATGTGAGAACCATTTTAATAAAACATCTTTCGAGTAGGCCTATTATTTGTCAAAGTCAAATCTTTTGTATAGATCTTTTCACAATACACATTGTTTCAAAGCAGCTTTCCAGAAAATCATGATGTTATAATGAATACCTTTATGCCTTATAGTCATAATTAACAGATTACCCAGCTAACAGGGAACATCCTCAGAACTTTGTCTAGTGTTCTTGCATGGTTCTCTCAAAGTTATGAACAAACCTTTATCCAGTAACATTAATAGAATGTTCATTCAGAGTTATCTGGGCTTTTAAAATGTTCTCAAAACGTTAGCACAAAAATGTTATTTATACATTGTTCATGGAATGTATTTTCTGGACATTTTTAAACATTACTTGATCATTAAAGAGAATTGAAGAAAGGAGAAAATGAAGTCACAAGACACATGCAAAAGGAACAAAAATTTAATACAAGTTGTATATAAAATATACAAGCAAGCAGCTATAATACACTGACCTCATTGAACCTAATGCATTACACCAAGCAATGAGGACTTTGAACTTCCCCTTCGGTAAAAGCATTTAATCTGATTCTGAACTAAATTCTCTCATTGTCTTACTATTACTCAGAACTCTGTGCATCCGCACCATTCCACGCCATTTTTAAACCATATCCAGTGTCTGCAGACAACCATTACACTCCGAGGTCTCTTCAGTCTGAAGCATCACAAAGCATTTTGTAAAATGACAGTGTTTGAAACTCCATATGAAACAGTAAAAAAATTGTGGTGTTTTCTTTTTCTGTTGTGTTGTTTTCCACATGTCCTGTTAGATTTGGTTTGTGTTCTGTCTAGTTGTATGTTTGAGTTTGTTCAACTTAGTGGGGTTGTGCTTTTGATTTAGAAAATACAAGCTTTGCTCTTAACCACAGTTTAGTGCAGTGTTTCCCAACCACTGTGCCGTGACAGGCTGTCAGGTGTGCCGTGGAAAATGATCCAATGAATTCTAAAAAATAAGGAAAAATAAATGCTACAAATAAGAATATATCATCGCACTGTCAGGCCGAAACCTCGTATCTCTATATTTCGCTATTTTTGTTTTATAAGATTAAAGGGTTCGTTCACCCAAAACTGAAATTTCTGTCATTAATTATTCACCCTCATGTCGTTCCACACCTGTAAGACCTTCGTTCATCTTCAGAACACAAATTAAGATATTTTTGATGAAATCCGAGGGTATCTGTTCCATAGGCAGCAACGTCATTGCGCCTTTTGACGTCCAGAAAGGTAACGTTAACGTGATTACAGTGGTTCAACTTTAATGTTATGAAGTGACGAGAATACTTTTTGTGAGCAAAAACAAAACAAAAATAACTTTATTCAACGTAAAATGTTAGGATGTAAACAAGGAAAACTGCACTGAGTTCACTACGTATGACAACGGTTTAAATTGTTGAATAAAGTCGTTATTTTAGTTTTGCTTTTGCGCACAAAAAGTATTCTCGTCGCTTCAGAACATTAAAGTTGAACCACTGCAGTTATGTTGACTATTTTAAAGGTGCTATATGTAAGAATGACAGCTAGTGGTTGAAATGGGTACTGCAGTCCAAATTCAAAATATAGTTTGCCCCGCCCCCTCCTCCTCAGAATCAACGCTTTCGCGGGTTGCCAGTCTGAAGACACGCAACAGGAACGAGCTCAATTGACATTGGAAGGCAAGGAGACTTATACACTGTAAGATAATTAGTTGATTTATTGATTTATGATGAGTTGATATTGCGTTTTAATATGCTCCCATTCATAGAGATTTTTAGATGGATGCTGAGGCTTTTTAGGTCGGGTAGAATCTGCGATTTCTGACCCAGTTTGTTCGCTGGCTTCCATGGCTGCAATTCGCTGCATGTGTTTTCCGGCGACTGGCAACCCGGGGTGGCGAAATACTATTGGGTAAATTGGCAACGTGCGGTCTTGCACAGACCAAAACAAAAACTGACATTCTGACACTAAACGCACATTTCAAAGTAAAATAACTGGCTGTAGCAATGGTTTTCAGAGAAACGAGTATGTGAACTCAGCATGTTTAATAAATATCTGCAAACATATTATGGTATTTTTATGCTTTAGTAGCCTACAGTCAAAAATGAAAATTCTGTCATTAATTACTCACCCTCATGTCGTTCTAATCCCGTAAGACCTTCATTCATCTGCGGAACACAAATTAAGATATTTTTGATAAAATCTGATGGCTCAGTGAGGCCTCCATTGACAGCAAGAGAATTAAAGGAACACTCCACTTTTTTTGAAAATAGGCTCATTTTCCAACTCCTCTAGAGTTAAACAGTTGAGTTTTACCATTTTCGAATCCATTCAGCCGACCTGGCCGTACCACTTTTAGCATAGCTTAGCATAGTTCATTGAATCTGATTAGACCATTAGCATCCTGCTCAAAAATGACCAAAGAGTTTCAATATTTTTCCTATTTAAAACTTGACTCTTCTGTAGTTACATCGTGTACTAAGAAAAGTTGCGATTTTCTAGGCCGATATGGCTAGGAACTATACTCTCATTCCGGCGTAATAATCAAGGAACTTTGCTGCCGTACCATGGGTGCAGCAGGCGCAATGATATTACGCAGCTAATGATATTAGAAAATCGCAACTTTTCTTTTTCTGTCGGTCTTAGTACACGATGTAACTACAGAAGAGTCAAGTTTTAAATAGGAAAAATATTGAAACTCTTTGGTCATTTTTGAGCGAGATGCTAACGGTCTAATCAGATTCAATGAACTATGCTAAGCTATGCTAAAAGTGGTACCGCTAGACCCGGAGATTGGCTGAATGGATTCGAAAACGGTAAAACTCAACTGTTTAACTCTAGGGAGTTGGAAAATGAGCATATTTTCAAAAAAAGTGGAGTGTTCCTTTAACACTTTCAAATCCCCAGAAAGCTACTAAAGACATATTTAAAACAGTTCATGTGACTACAATGGTTCAACCTTAATGTTATGAAGCGACGAGAATACTTTTTGTGCATCAAAAAAAACAAGATAACCACTTTATTCAACAATATCTAGTGATGGGCGATTTCAAAACACTGCTTCATGAAGCTTTGAAGCTTTACAAATCTTTTATTTCGAATCAGCGGTTCGGAGTGTGTATCAAACTGTCAAAGTCACGTGAACCATTAAAATTTCGAAACGTTTCGAAACACTCATGACGTAACGAATCCTCGTTTACTGAAATCACATGACTTTGGCTGTTTGATACATGCTCCGAACCACTGATTGGAAACAAAAGATTTGTGAAGCTTTGAAGCTTCATGAAGCAGTGTTTTGAAATCGCCCATCACTAGATATTGTTGAATAAAGTTATTCAAAAAGTATTCTCGTCGCTTCATAACATTAAGGTTGAACCACTGTAGTCACATGATCTGTTTTAAATATGTCTTTAGTAGCTTTCTGGGGATCTGAAAGTGTTAATTCTTTTGCTGTCAATGGAGGCCTCACTGAGCCATCGGATTTTATCAAAAATATCTTAATTTGTGTTTAGAAGATGAACAAAGGTCTTACAGGTGTGGAACGACATGAAGGTAAGTACTTAATGACAGAATTTTCATTTTTGGGTGAACTAACCCTTTAAATGTGAGTATTATTTTTAATATAATATCTAGTTTTAATATGCAATTTGAAGCAATGCATGTTAGTGGGATTTTTTTTTTACTTGTCAGAAACTGTGCCGTGGCAAAAAAAAAAAAAAAAAGTTTGGGAAACTGCTTTAGTGTACTAGTACAGTAAATGTGAATCTTAAAGTAAAGTCTTATCTATTATTTGTGTAATTCAAATATTTACTGCAAGTAGAAACTTTCATACTCTGGGAAATGTAAACACTCTAGAAAAACGTGTCTTTACATAGTTTTTGGTACTTTTGTTCATTTTGTTCAGTTGAAATCCATACCTGTGGCTGTAAGAAATTAATTGTTTACATTTTATCTAATTTTTTGGGTAGCACTGCCACCTCACAGCAAGAAGGTCCCCGATTCGTGTCCCGGCCCTCTCTGTTCTCCCTGTGTCACTGGGTTTACACATATATTAGCATCCTTTAGAAATTTAGTAATTCAGCAGTAGACAAAATGTGCTGATTTCTCTGCATGCCTGTTACTTTCATGGTTTACACAATCCTCTGCTGAACACAACTTCTAAAGGTAACCCAGTCCCAGAGGGGACTTACAAAAACAACTCACTTCCCCAAAGACAAACAAACAGTGAAGAAGAGGCCTGTTGACCTCTTGAGCATAACATGTTTTAACCAGTAAGTCTGTTAAAGTGGGTAGATTATACACACCAGGTGAGACTGACAAAACTGCAAAAACTCCATTCTCACAAAAACAATAAAGATGTTAGGAATTTTTTTCTCTATTTCTCTAGGATATTTCTGGTGAAAATCAGTTTTTTGGGGGGGGGGGGTATTTGGGTCATCTATGACTGAATTATTGTTTTCTCTTTTACATAGTTTCTCTTTTACTTACTTTTATTTAGCAAGGACTCATTAAGTTGATCAAAAGTGACAATAAATACATTTATAAAATTTAAATTTTTTTTTTCGAAATTTCAATTCATCAAAGAATCCTGAAAAAATTTGTCATGGTTTCCACCAAAATAATAAGCAGCACAAACATTGTTAACACTGATATGAATAATAAGAATGTTTCTTGAGCACCAAATCAGCACATCAGAATGATTTCTGAAGGATCATGTGACACTGAAGTCTGGAGAAATGATGCTGAAAATTCAGCTTTGCATCACAGGAATAAAATACATTTTAAAACATAGTAGAACAAAAAATAGTTATTTTAAATTGTAATAATATTTCACAATATTAATGTATTTATGATCAAATAATAGTAACCTTAGTGAGCATAAGAGACTTTGAAAAACATTAAAAACTCTTACCGACCCCAAACTTTTAAAACTGCAGTTCACACTTAAATGACTTAAATAGCCTACATCTCTTCGATGAACAGCATGTTTTAATTTGTGTATTAAAATTAATTGAGCATCATAAAGTCAAATCATGTCAGGGCGATACAACTGTCCTAATGTCATATTTGAAGGGAAAAAATGTCTCTTGAAAAGAAAAACTTATTATATATAATGTAATAATTCATCTTTTTACCTTGAAAAATATATATTTTTAAATTAAGTAATTGACCAGAAAAGCATATGCATCTAATAACACTTACCCAGATTAAAGGCTTGTCAAGAGCAGCAGAAACATGTCCTTTTTATTTTAAACTGATGTAATATATGTCTTACTTATGCTTCAGGAATGCTGCAAACCAGTGTGGGCCTTGTCTTAACATGTATCTCTACATTTGAAAAGAGTTAAGGCATGTCAACAGCAAGAGGTCCTGAGGGACTGAGTCGATGGTGCCTTTGTGTGGACATAACTGTCATGATGAAAGATTCTCTCCTCAAGCTTTAAACATCACAGAAACCTATGAAGGTAGACTCAAATGTAAGAAAACGATTGCTATTTTTCCACAGTGATCGGGTCAGATGCCACCCTGCCTACCTTCTCAGAATGACTGGTCATATTTGTTCATCTACAGGGCTGACTGACCTCATAGAAACAAGAAATTACATCTACTGAAGTATCAAAGGTCTGCATTGCTTAATGACCTTTACTTGAACCATAGACAAATAAAGCCAGACTCTCTGTGCTTCAGGTGCTGCCAAGGCTGTATGGCGCTCCTGTATTTGATGTCTGCTTAAGTTATGTATGGGAATAGGGCAGGGTGAACCGTCTGTGGTAAGACTGGCTGTCTGCTTTCCGAAACACATGACGGCAAAGGTAGCAGGATAGCCTGGGACAGAAGCGTGTAGTAACCATGGCAGCTTTCTATTTTAAGTGCTCTGACATCACCTAGTGGTGAGATCTGTAATATTCCTCTTTCTGCCATATGTTCTGTGATGACATTGAACTATGAAAACTATGAAATGTGATTCAACAGTGAGATGTGGAAAAGGCTATTTGGATCTATTAACCTCAACACAACGCCCCTAAAAAAACACACCACTCAACCATAGTATTGTGATGGAGTGAGAGGAGGAAGTCGCCCATCCCAGCACATCCACAGCGTTTTTCTGCTCTGGTTAACAAAAGGAAGTTCAGCTGACTGAATTAACACTGCTGAGCAGAGCACCTTCCTCTCACTAATGATCTATCTTGGTTAAGTTAATTACTTTGAGACCACTAAGCAAAATCTCAAACTTGCCCAGGAAGAGCAATAATCACAGACAGACAGAAAGAAAGAAAGAAAGAAAGAAAGAAAGAAAGAAAGAAAAAGAAATTATATAGCGAGAGTAGGTATTTACACTGTTACAAATAACCTATTTCAAGTATAGAAAATTTTTTCCCCAAATAAATGCTGTTAATTTGACCTTTATATATACACTGATCAGGCAAAACATTATGACCGCTGACAGGTGAAGTGAATAACACTGATTATCTCTTCATCACATCACCTGTTAGTGGGTGGGATATATTAGGCAGCAAGTGAACATTTTGTCCTCAAAGTTGATGTGTTAGAAGCAGGAAAAATGGGCAAGCGTAAGGATTTGAGCGAGTTTGACAAGAGCCAAACTGTGATGGCTAGACAGCTGGGTGAGAGCATCTCCAAAACTGCAGCTCTTGTGGGGTGTTCCCGGTCTGCATTGATCAGTATCTATCAAAAGTGGTCCAAGGAAGGAACAGTGGTGAACTGGCGACAGGCTCATGGGCGGCCAAGGCTCATTGATGCACATGGGGAGCGAAGACTGGCCCGTGTGGTCCGATCCAACAGAAGGAGCTACTGTAGCTCAAATTGCTCAAGAAGTTAATGGTGGTTTTGATAGAAAGGTGTCAGAATACACAGTGCATCGCAGTTTGCTGCGTATGGGGCTGCATAGCCGCAGACCAGTCAGGGTGCCTATGCTGACCCCTGTCCACCGCCGAAAGCGCCACCAGTGGACACGTGAGCATCAGAACTGGACCACGGAGCAATGGAAGAAGGCGGCCTGGTCTGATGAATCACGTTTTCTTTTACATCACGTGGATGGCCGAGTGCGTGTGTGTCGCTTACCTGGGGAACACATGGCACCAGGATGCACTATGGGAAGAAGGCAAGCCGGCGGAGGCAGTGTGATGCTTTGGGCAATGTTCTGCTGGAAAACCTTGGGTCCTGCCATCCATGTGGATGTTACTTTGACACGTACCACCTACCTAAGCATTGTTGCAGACCATGTACACACTTTGATGGAAACGGTATTCCCTAGTGGCTGTGGCCTCTTTCCGCAGGATAATGCGCCTGCCACAAAACAAAAATGGTTCAGGAATGGTTTGAGGAGCACAACAACGAGTTTGAGGTGTTGTCTTGGCCTCCAAATTCCCCAGATCTCAATCCAATTGAGCATCTGTGGGATGTACTGAACAAAAAAGTCCAATCCATGGAGGACCCTCCTCGCAACTTAGAGGACTTAAAGGATCTGCTGCTAACATCTTGGTGCCAGACACCACAGCACACCTTCAGGGGTCTAGTGGAGTTCATGCCTCGACGGGTCAGGGCTGTTTTGACAATGAAAGGGGCATGAACACAATATTAGGAAGGTGGTCATAATGTTATGCCTGATCGGTGTGTGTGTGTGTATGTATATATATATATATATATAAAATACACACACACAATTCAAATTACCTCTGAAACTTAAGGATCATGTCATTCTCAGATTCAATGTCATCTTTGTTCCCATAGAACATTTAATGTGTGTGGGAAGTCTCTAAAAATGCATGAAACATCAGAACTGTATTAATAATTCATACACCACATGGTGTCCACAGCTGTGCCATTCTCATAATCTGTCATAAATACTGAAAGGTTTGCTTTAACTATTCATTCAGTTCTATAAAATGTCACGCAACATTTACATTTTTGTGTAACTGATACGTGTTAACATAATACATAACAGAATACCTTCATACACACAGCTGGTTTACAGAAACTAAAGTCAATGACACTTTAAACTAATCAACAAAATGTGTTGGATTGTGCTGTTGTGCAAAAGGCCAAAAACACATAGGATGGACGAATCTCAATTGTCCTTTGATGTTCCTTAAGAAACAGACTAATGGGCACTAGTGTGTAGTTCAACATATAAATCTATAAGTTAATATGTGTAATAACATAACTTAAATAGTGTACTTTTAGTCATTTTACGTGTCATAAGCCTAATAGAATTTAGCATAACAACACCTTTCCATTTCCTACAAGCGAAGGAAGAGTTGGAGGAAATCAATTACTTGCTGCCATCTAGTGGACACTTTTAGAAACTGCATTGGATAGGCTATTTCCTGACAACTTGAAATTAAAAATATTTCTTAAATACATTCGAAGTGCTCTCTATCATTCATTATGTGACGGCAATTGTATTTATAAATAGAAGAATAAAAAAAGACCTGCCTAATTGGCCAAAACTCTCTTTAATGTTACAAATAGTCACAAAACATTGAGACACAATTCAAATGCAACTTATGAAAAGATCACAGGTAAATTCCCTGAAATACTTGTGAAGACACGTTTAGTGCTCATATATGCAGTAGCCTAGATTTTATTTATCCAGTCATACGCAGATTAAATACAGTGTTGATGTTTAAAATACTTTAACTGCAAATGTTACTTATTAACACATTAGCTACGTTTTGTAACACTGCTTTGAAGAAGCACTGAAAATTGTCCAGATAGGCTATTATTCTTAGTTAAACTGTATGCTACATGCCAAATATGTTCCATAAAGATGAGTGTTCTTTAACCATTTTCATGGAGTTTGCAAAAGAGTAGGCTACTATATGTGCAGGTGCCATAATGACCTCTAGAGGGACTAAAAGCAACCTCAGCTGTTATATGTTGTCCACAAAATAAGTCGCTAGTTCTACCATTTTGTAAATAAAGGAATAACAGATCAAACTAGACAATAAAATTATATTACAAACAAAGACATAGTTTGCCTAAATTGCCTTGATAGCGACACAAAGCCTACCAATTAGGCTAATGAGACATCTGTAGCATGCAACGTTTCAGTCAGCTTACTTGAATACAATTATTTGGGAAATATATCTGGGATATGAATTCAGACACTTTTGGCGATATAAATTGATAAATGTGTGTAAAAGGTGGACTGTTTAGCCTATACATTTTTATATTACAAATATAGGCTAATAAGTTATATTGTATCAAATTGTGCCTACAGGGGAAAATAAACCCACTCTATAAATAGTCATGGAGTTTAAAAGTGATGCAGCATCAACCAGCAGCAACAACACGCCACTTTAATCTCTTACAAGAGCTTAGCCTACTGTAAGCACAGTTTCACCAATATATTGTTACCGTTAAATACAAAATGGAACCTTCAAACAGTGCAAAAAAACTTTCATAATCTTTTTTTTGCCATTTTGCTAATTCCTTTGTTTGATGATAGTGGTGGTTAATAACAGGTTATTGTGAAAATAATTAGAATGGTGGCAATTTGGCAGACTCTGTTGGTAAATAAAAAAAAGCAATGAAAATGAATGTCTGCGCGGGGATGACTATTGATAAAAACAAACAAATAAAACATGTTAGGCCTATATTATTTTATGATCAAGGATAATAATGTATTAATACGAATAAAGAGCTAGTATAACGTCATATAAAGAGATAATACAACATATTTCTATTATTGAAGAGAAAACAAAAACATAAACAAAAACCCCGCAAAGCAATATAGCGCCTGGCGCAACGTCGACATAGTAATACACTGGTATTACTATCCTATATACACAGCCTACTCTCATTATTGCAGGACTCTGTTCCACCATGACACGGTAAGCGAAAATCTCGACTATGTGAAATGGCGGCAAGAGGAGGAGACGAGGACGGAAACATGATACAGTACAGCGCCACTGCACTGAACCCACGAGTGAAACAGAAAACCCGAGGCGGATTTTAGTCATTAATCGGAATCATCTACGCTGCAAGAGGGACACCTACTAGAACGCTCCATTATAATCAATGCAGCTGACTACTTTGCAAGTCAAACAGTCGCGTAAACCCGTGTGCCAGTCTTTACATCATTTATTTATTTATTTATTTATTTATTTTTACCGCCACTCCCTCAGTCGTTGTATTTGATACACCCTCTCAGCAGCTTTTTTTTTTTTTTTTTGGGTGGGGGGTAATTGAAAGCCAAGGCAATATAACACCGCACAGTATAATGTTATAAATATATAATCAGATGTTAATAAGGAAATGCGTCATCAGTCTGTGAAAAGGCAATATGCAGAAGCTCATGAGAAGAACCTGCTTAAACTTTACAGTTTAAACTTAGTTATGGTTAAAAGAATGTGTCATGTTCTTGCAAGTAGCCTAATTTGAGAAGAAATGTACTGTATTTATTTCCTCTGAGGAAAAAGGTGACTTAGTGCATGAGTAGCCTTCATACAGCCAACTTTACGTGTCTAGGCCTACTGAACTTAGCTATGTCATATGCAGATATGCAGTATAAATATGTTCCAAGACATAGCCTACTACATGTATGTTGCAATTTTCCTTTGACTTGTGTTCTTTAGTTTGGTTGCAACTTTTGTGCTATAGCCTACCATTTACATTTACATTTAAAAATGGCTCACAGATCTATGTTTTTTAATATCTCAGTATGTATATCTGATCTGAATACTGTCTACATAATAAATGCTGAGTTTTTGGACAAATTCATAAAGTTGCTATTACAGAAGTACAATCTGGCTGACTCATTTGTTCATAGTGGAAGTCTATAAGTCTTAAATATTACCCTGCCCTCACTGCCTTCCATTCTTTTTCAGCTCTGATTATTCTGGTCCTCAAAATAAATACTTGTTCTCAAGTTAATTTTACCACTGGGGCCTTGACTGTTCCCAGCTGTCCCTCCTCCCATCCACTCTCGAATTGGTCCCTGACCATACATGGTCTTAGTTGAAGAAAGCGGCAGGCTAAGAGAGGTGTAGGAAGAAACTGATCTGCCACTCAAACAAGCCTGTGTGTGAAAGGGAGGACCCTGTAACATGGACTCGGTAGCACTGGCCATGTAACTCCTCCACCACAAAAATTTACACTGTAATAGTGTAGAGCTAAAACTGGCCCCTGAGGAACTAACTGAGAAACAGAAACTTCAGTTGTACTATGTGTTTCACTCAGCTTGTAAAGAACTTATTTTCACTGTAAAAGCAGCAAATAGGTGTTTCTGGGTGTGGATGTTGAAATATATTCTTTCTGTTACAGGTGCCAGTGAGTCATGTTGTATTACAATCTTCTTAAACAAAACTCTCTTTCTAAGCATGTGAATGAGGTGGGAGCCTATGCTACAACACTTGCATGAGTTACATTGCAATTTGTTCCTTTCACATAATTACTCTCATACATTGCAAATTCTTCGAAAATCGACTGATGTCGAGGCATTTTAAAAACTGAAAAAGTTTAATTCTGAGTACAAGTATCCAAAGAACTGTCTGATTCATAGGTGTTTTTGATGACATTTGAGTTAGGGGTATGATGACATAATTCCTGCTATGTTATTCTAATGAAGTGAGAGACAGTCTTCCTTCCTACACAGACAAATAGTAACTGCACTATCCACTGCATGGATTTTATCACTTCTGGCTCTTATAAACCCCATGAAATCACTTTACGAGCACAGCAGTGACCTGTGTTCATGTATTTCTTTTTGAAACAGGAAGTTTGGGTAGTTTTTTTAAATATTTTTTTTTTGCAAATACACTTGAGACATGACACATGAACCATGATTTTCATAATGTGTTTTACAGGTCCCTATCTGTTTTTATCTGTCTCTCTTTTTATCTCTCACTATCAAAGGCCAGTAGCCATATGGTTATTTTAGAGGTTACATAGTGTGTCACAAAACTAGAACATATTTCTGCTTTCACATTCATACAGACCTCAAAGTGCATAATAGGAATTTACAGGTTTGCAAGATCCTAAGTTTCCATTTTGCCCTTTAGTAAAAATTAAATTCCACCAAAAACACACAACAGATTATTAGGTATATATGAAAAATGGTCTGAAGTTAATGACCATTATTACATATTAATATTATATTACATTACAGTATTACACAGACACACACACACACACACACACACATATATATATATATATATATATATATATATACACACACACACACACACATATATATATATATATATATATATTTCCTTGAGGAAATGAACACAGATCAAGATGTTGGCCCTGACTGTGTAAATGTGTGTTATGCCTCATTGCCTTATAAATAATGTAAACTGGATGAATGGATAAATATAAGATCCACCCATGAACAACCACAAATATCATGAACAATAACACTATACTGACAAAATGATTCTTATCAACCCACTTCCGGCTTTTCTGTCTCTCGCAGCACTTTCTCTGTCTGTCTGGCTATTCCTTGTGGATTCTCTCAGTCCCATGTCTGATATAATAGGGCTCATATCACAAATCTCCGTCATCCCACCCAGCATACCCCTCATTATCTGTCTGTTTCAGTAATATTAAAGCAATAATTCACCCAAAAATTAAAACTGTGTAATCATTTACTCACTCCCTTACTCATTTTAAACCAGCAAAATTTTATTTCTGTTCAACACAAAAGGAGAAATTTAGTATAATGTTGATACTGCTCTTTACCACACCATGAGTAAATGGTGTTCAGAGACTTGCCACTACCGCCTTTGTCTTGCTGGGGTTTAAAAGACATTTAATATTCAGAAATATTATTGATTTGACTGCACTGACACTATTGGATATTGGATGAGAACAAAACTTTCTGCAGAGCTGCATAGCTGATTTGACTTTGTTTCATAATTGACATATTTTGTAACATCAACCCTGTTATTGAACTGAACTGAATGAACTGAATTGAGCTGAATAACAACACTATTGTCTGAGATGCTTTTATAGCTGAATTGATTTTAACTCATTTCATAATTGATGAACTTACACAGTTATTGAACTGAACTGAATCAACACTGAACTGACTTCAGATGAATAATCACACTATTGTCTTCTGTAGAGCAGCAGAATCTGAATTTTTCCTCATATTTGATGAAGTTTGCATTATTAATCGTTATTTTACTTTATTACTGTGAAGCTTCTTTGAAACAATCTATTGTATAAAACACTATATCTATATGTATCTATTGTATAAAGCACTATATAAATAAAGGTGACTTGATTTGACTCATCAAACTCCGAAAAGGACAATAATAGTTGCATTTGTCATTTTTATAACTTGACAGCCCCTGGTCACCATTTACTTTCACAAAGTAAACCAACTACCTGAAGGTTTCTGTTCCTTTAATGATGAGCAAAAGACTGACAATTAACTGACAAGATTTCAGTAGCCTATACAGTAGCATCCTACAAGTACAACACTCCTGTGTGAGAAAGCCTACTCATTCTTGACATTACTCATACGCTAAAAAACATTAATGCATTCTCCGGGAGAGCAGAAAGATAAGCACCAGTTCAAGAGCAGTGTATAGTGGACAAAACGCTGATCACAAAAAAGTCTGATTGACAACGACAATACTGCAGATGAAATATTTCTTCCTCTTGCCATCAATTAGACATTCTTATGCAAATCATCATTTTATCTTTTTTTTCTCTGTGTAACATAATATGACAAACCTCACCATCATCGCTTTTTTTGACGTTTGTGCACAAATAGAAAAGTCATTCAGTGGTTCAAATACCTGTAAAGACTGACTACCTGTCATAATAAACCCAATTCACTTGTGTTGGTTATTTAATAGCCAAAGAAAACAATGCAAGGAGGCGTTTATGGGCTGGTACACACTGCATTTGCAATTATTTTGGGATCATTCCAGAAGGAGGTAATAATTCAACAGAGCAGCTCAGTCATCTCATTTTTTAAAGGTGAAACCACCCTAACTTGTTGTCTAACCAGAATGCATTTCATTTTTAAGGTTTAGCTTAGTTTTATGGTTTTATGTTTCTTTACACATATAATCAGAAAAAATATAATCACTCTTATTTCTTATATGCTTTTGTACAGAAAGTATATGAAAAATTGCATGACCATAATGTGAATAGCAGATACTGTTCTAGTACGAACATGACATCTAATAATACAGCGTGTGTTTTTAGGATAGAGTTAAGTTTGGGTAGTAAGGTGTGGTTAGATAGGCAAAGTAATAATTTTCTTAACTTTGGCAACAGTTTATTCAAGGAAAGATTTCAAAAAAGTGTCTTAAGTTAGATATGTAGTTTTTATTGCCTTATTTTGACTTAATTTTTTTTACCTTTTTGACTGAGCAAATGCCTTTCTTGTGAAGTAAAGGAAAAGCTTTTGGTTAAAAAAATTTTTCTGTCAATTTCTCAATAAGCTACTGACTTTAGAAGACTTCATAGAGATATTGCACCAAAAAAGAGAGTCCCATATGATTAGGATTTGACATTTTTAGAGCTTTTTAGAGGTTATCATCACTTTCACTGGATGGAAGAAATGCCAAGGAAATTTTTTTTTTTTTTTAATTTTTGAATGAAAAGATTACTTTTCAGGTGTAAAGTTGGATCATGAAATGTAGGGGCCCAGGCTATCAATGGCACTATGGCCCACCAAGAGCATTGTTAATTTGATTTTAGGAGCTATGAGAAGCTAATATGAGTCAAAATTGGTCCACACCATTATGGATGCACTCAAAGAGTAATGACAGCAATAGCCAATGTAATTAGTAGCAATAATCTAGTCAACAGATCATTTAAAACCTGAATGATTGGGGTTCTTCAATGCAGCAAGATGATGCTACATACAGCTGGTGAAAAAAAAAAAGCATAGAGATAATGCTGTAGGGCAGAAAGAGAGCTACTCATCATGCCTTTACAGGGGCATTTTAGTGCAGAAATATGATTAACATTCATTTATAACCAAAAATCCAATTTCCACCATAATCTATAGGATCTAGACTTGAAATAACATCCATCATGAAATAAATAAATCATTTAAGGTGTCATGATAATCCAGCAATTCATCAGAAGCCAAATTAGCTGGAAAATCTTTATTTTACGCATATGGTTTGCCTGGAAGCATAAGTCCTGTAGACTAGTGTGCCAAAAAATTATCAGGTTTCCTTTTCACACAGTGGCTAGTGATAAGGTCCTTATAAATATAGGGCTTGTACTTTTCCCTGACTGAAGAACCTATTCCAATATACAAAACAGACCCATCCGACCTCACTTTACCCCATTAAAATTCTTTTGTTCTGACTAAGACTTTGTTATGGCTACAGATGTCTGTCTGCGCGGCCACACTTTCTCAGGCATCAGAGGTGAAGCATGGAGCGTGTGGAAATTCCCCTGCAGAAATCCTCTGACAGGTATGTAAAACCTAAAACTGAGAGGACACCCCCTTTAAAGAAAAAACTGTGCCAGTACCTAATAATGTTCAGCTTAACATGGACTTTAGAACTTGCATGTGTATAATGACAAACAAGCCTAAACTTTGACCACAAACATTTATCAGTCTTTCTCATCCAGACACAAATGAGCTCAAGATTTCCATATTGAAATAAAAGGGCCTGATAACATACCTGCCTGTTTTGTACAGTATGCATTGGTAGGTACAGATATAAACCCTGACAAACGAGAAGGCGAGATAACAATGGAGAGGAAGATGAAAGAGAAATGACAGAAAATGGGGAGTTTGACAGACAGAGGGGGAGAGAGGGAGGAGGCAGAGAGGGCAAATGCAAACAATGAATAAATATTCATGTTCACCGACAGAAAGGTTGCAGTGTGCAAAATTCCCAGCCCTTTGCAATGTGAGTGGGAGATACCAATGCAGAACAGAGAGGGGGAGGAATGAGAACATTTACAAGCCTGAAGAATGATTCCTCTGATCAGGAGGTCCACAGAAAAATGTACTTGCAAAATGAAACAGCCCGTTATTGTTTGTTCAAATGTGTCACAAACGAGCAACTCTTAAATAATGAGTTTCTTCCCAGTCTGTTAGATACAAAGAGTTTTTAGTGCACTCACGTGTTTCTAGGGCTCTTTGAAGATACATAAGGCTGCAGATTGTAGGGTGCAAAGTCAGTAGGACCAGAGGGTGAAAATCTGAACCACATCTGCTGCTGTTGTGCATGAGCTGCTTGGCAGAAGACCTGGAGTTTTTTTTTTTTTTTTTTTTTTTGTCATTGAATTAAAGATAGAAGATCTAAACCATGCCTGAAGTGCCTAGAGCTTTTAGAAATTACTTAATGTCCTTGTGGCATTTTCTGTACAGATTTAGCTCTATGTTGAATGATTTCGTAACAATGTAAGATTGATCATACTCACTTGGTCCTGTTTTGTGGCAGACTGGCTCATTCTTCTGTCAACAGCAATGTGAGATTTACAAACATGCACAGAACGTTCCCGCAGGTCCACATTCTTTCACACTGATTACAAATTACCAAAAACAACAAGAAAATCTTCTAAGAATGGAATTCACATGTTCTTTTGCTATCAATTAATATCAGATTTTATTTATTTATTTATTTATTTTTTGCTTTGCATGAATTAATAAACCGCAAAGAGGACAACTTCTGTACTAAAAAGTAGGCCTATGCAAAAAATCTGAAATGAGTAAAGTCTGTGTAATAAAAGAATAGGCCAAAAATACCTGGATGACCTTTTACTTCCACTGAGATTCTGAAGTGTGCATCCAGTGGACACTAGCAGAACCTGATTTTACCAAGTGCAACAAGTTCCTGGAAAAACATTCCAATCAACCAATCAGATTTGAGGAACAAGTTTACAGTTTATGTCAAGTTTAGGCTTACAACCAGGGTTAGGTGCTTTTACATCAGTATTATTCACCTATAATTTCCTTCTGATTTTAGGGATAACGTATTGGGTAGTGTTAGGTTTAGGGGTAGGGATATGGTTATGATTACATTTTCTGACAGGAATGTCGTTCCTGGATCAACAAAATATGTAACTCGAAATCAGGATGTGCTGTACACTATAGACCTTATTCACAGCAGTGCCATCTTTGCAAGGGTATATGACGGATAGACATACATCTCTTCTGTGGGCTGTATGTGTTATTTAATGTGTTTTGGATTGTTCTGCTGATGAAACACTGCAAAATATCTTTCCAAGAAATTTCAGTAGACAAAAACTTTTGAAAATTGAAAATTATGTTAGGAGTTAATTCTAGGAGCTTAAGGCCTATACCACAAATACAATATACCAGAGGCGTGGAGTGATATGGCCAGTGTTATTTTAGCATGATTTATATACTAATATTTATTAATATTTTGAATTAGCTTTTATTTTTGTATTTTCAGTTTTCATTTTTTTTTTTTTGTTATATACAGTATATATTTAGTTTTAAAAAATAATATTTTTGTTTCAGTTTTAGTCATTTTGGTATAGATGAGGGTACACATTGTCACGTATAGTTTTGGTTTTATTTCATGTTCATGTTTCGTGTCTTATTTTTGAAGTTTAGTCATGTTTCATGTTCCTGTTTGCCATGTGCTTCCCTTGTTTGTGTCATGTTCTAGTCATGTGATCCTGCCATGTGCTATGTTGTCATTGGTTCATTGGTTTGACTGTGCACAGGTGTCCCTTGTTTTGTCATTAGTCCTTGTGCCTTTAAGCCTTTAACCATTGTTTGGTGAGTTTCTGTTTCAAGTCAAGTCAAGTCAAGTCAAGAAGTCAAGTCAAGTCAAGTCAAGTCTTTGTTTGTGTTTTTTGTTCATATGTGGATTAATGTTGGGATTTAAATAAACTGCACTTGGGTTCTTCAAGCTCGCCTCCAATGGATCTCAGTTACACACATATTCACTAGTCAAGTCATCTATATTTATATAGCGCTTTATACAATACAGATTGTTTCAAAGCAGCTTTACAGTGATAACAGGAAAATGATTCAATGATGCAAACAGAATTCATTTTATACAGCTGTACAGCATCTCTAAAAAAATAAATAAAATAAATAATGTCATTGTTCAGCTGAAGTCAGTTCACTGTTGATGCAGTTCAGACTAGAACTGAATTAAGTGGGAGTTTTCCATCAAACTCCTAATTACTGCTTATTGATAGTAAGTAAGGTAGTTGTTGTTGTAGTGGTTATGTGTAGGTATGGGTCATGCAGAATACGGCATTAATATGTACTTTATAAGTATTAATAAACAGCCAATATGCTACGCATGCTAATAAGCAATTAGTTAATAGATTATGTGTACCTAATCTAAAGTGTTACCGTAATTTTAGTACTTCAACTGAAACTTATTTCATTAGAGTTTGTCGTCTAATATTTATATTTTTCCAGCTTCATTTCAATTACATAAACTATGTTAACAATAACACTGAATACAGCTGAAAGCAGGTAACATTACAAACATATACTAGTTGAGAAGTTCTTCATCAAATGCAGTACATACACAGACAGTAGGTAAATTTAATTGCGAATAACATAAAGAAAGCCCTGTTCACACTGACAGCAACTAAAGCAACTTTAAAAGACACATTTCATCTATAAGGATAAAAAAGTGTAATTGAGAAATGCCAGTGGTGAGGAGAGTGGAAAGGCTGAACGAGTGAGAACTGCTGATAACAGTGGGGATGTTAGAGCTGAAGCTAAAGGAGAGCGGCACCTCCTACAGACAGCATGATTAATGACCACACTGACGTGAACCTCTGAATATGATGAAGCCGCCTAAACTTAACCAATCCTCATGGGAGAAAAGCACACAGACCAGCACAACAGACATGACCCGAACACAACTCTTAAGTATAGTAGTCAGCATTTGAAGTGGATCAAAACCTTTCACCAAAGTTGTCCTAAAACATTCTTCTTTGGACAACTTAGTTCTCAGGACAACTTTGATGAACTTTTTTGATCCACTTCAAATGTTGTCTACTGTAGTTTCCATCCAATGGAGAATATTTATATATGGACTGGATAACCATGAACGATGAGAGATGCGCTCCACTCAACTCACATATAATAAGTGAAAACTTTTATAAAAAATGTCTGCTTGCTAGGAATAAACAATTACTATAATAACTATAATACAATAACATATTATTAAAAGTTTTGTATTCAAGTATTTATTGGTTTCATGCTAAATGTACAAACGTAGAAATGTAAAACGTGTAATTATTTTAGATGAATCATTAATTAAGTTTAACTTCTTGGTCATTAGCTATCTTCTTAATGTGGTGTTGCAAACTTACAAAATACTCCCTTGGGAACAATGAAGGGGCCATCAAGTTTAAAGGCAGAAATGGAATGGAAACAAGGCAACAGGGTAAACATATTGGCTTTGCAGCCGGTCACCTGAGGTACTTCCTGCCTAACCCTCACCACAGGAAGACAGACCACATAAAAACAGGAAACTCCCCTGAACTAATACATGAAAGAGCTACTGTGCATAGGTGAAGTGTCCTCAAAATAGCAGTGCCAAACTCAAGGCAGATGGAAGACCTTTGTGTACACAGGGTTATGAGCGATAATGTTAAGTCTAGGGATGCGTTTTTAAAATGTTGAATTTTTTTAAATTTCAGTGGCAAAAGGGAAAAATAAAGAAGAACTTGAGCTCAGTGTATTAGAAATTCAATGCCATGCACGAGACTCTGCAAAAGACGCAAGCACAATTGTTAAACACATCTGTCTATACCGCTGACATCTGTGTCTGTTTCATGGACTCTTATTTTGATATTTTGTTGTTGTGCTGTGCCTGTGTTCAGTTCCTCTGGTTTAGTTCCTGTTTCCCTTGTTTCCATTGCTGTCTTGTTAGTTTCCAAAGCAACCATCTGGAATTTTGCATAAACTTTTAACATGCAAATTCATTGCACTGACCAATATAAAGCTGCTTATTTTAGAAATTACCTGTTAGCTGTGCTTGCATTGCTATTGATAATGGACAATGAACATTCTTTGCCTGCAAAATTTCTTTTTGCTAGTGTGACTGTGCCTTAAAGGGTTAGTTCACCCAAGAATGTAATTTCTGTCATTAATTACTCACCCTCATGTCGTTCCACAACCGTAAGACCTTCGTCCATCTTCAGAACACAAATTAAGATATTTTTATGAGATCCAAGAGGTGTATGACTCGTCCATAGACAGCAATATAATCAACACTTTCAAGGTCCAGAAAGGTACTAAAGACATTGTTAAAACAGTCGATGTGACTGCAGTGGTTCAACCTTAATTTTATGAAGTGAAGAGAATACTTTTTGTGCGCAAAGACAAAACAAAAATAACGACTTTTCTCAACAATCTCTTGAAGTTGAACCACTGCAGTCACGTTGATTGTTTTAACGATGTCTTTAGTACCTTTCTGGACCTTGAAAGTGTTATATTATATTAGTGTAGTATTATATTGCTGTCTATGGACGAGTCATATACCTCTCAGATTTCATCAAAAATATCTTAATTTGTGTTCTGAAGATGAACGAAGGTCTTACGGGTGTGGAACGACATGAGGGTGAGTAATTAATGACAGAATTTTCATTTTTGGGTGAACTAACCCTTTAAGTTTTGCTAATGTGACCATGCCCTAAGTGTGACCATGCCTTTAGTATAAAAAAGCAAAGCACTCCACTGTTATGAAAGTGGCATTGATGAGCTGCGCTAAACTTGACACTTCTCCTTAAAATGGCTTGTATGCGTGAGATGCTGCAAAAGACACATGATGCAAGTGCAAACTTGGTTTGTAGCCTTATGAATACACAAAACATTCTGCAATAATTTGCTAGTGTGAGAAAGGAACATTTTACTGCAAAACAGAAAATGAGTATTTACAGTTTAGTCATCTTTCCAACAAAAGTGTCAAAGAGAGCACTGTCTAGCAATCATGCACACGGTTGGAAACATGACATACATGGAAACAAATACTAACACTCAAGCAACCAAGGAGCGTTCTCAGAACTTTGGCTAGCATTCTGGCAAGTTATGAACAAATGTTCTTCCAGTAACGTTAATAGAATGTTCTTTCAATGTTATCAAAATGTTACCACAAAAACACTATTCATACATTTTTCTGAAACATTTTAGTTGGGTGTTCGCCTAATGTTTTAAACATTACCACATACTTACAGATGGTTTAGAGAACATTCAAAAGTAACATTCCCAGAAATTACGTTTTCACAACTTATTGGGAACGTTAGCAAAATGTTCTTAAAACATATTTTGTTAAGTTGGACATAAGAACAGAATCAGCATAAATAAGGGTTGTTGTTTTTCTTTCTACTCTTTAGTTGTGATTTCCTTCTTGACTGTTGGGCCCAGCGGTGTTCATTATCAGCTTCATTATCAAACTGAAGGGCATCAGATGATGTGCAGACTGTCTTACACATGATGCATGTCAAACTAGGACACAATTCCCCAATGTCACTTAGCACTTTAAAGACTACAAAGAAGGAGAGGGGGAAGGTTAGTTCATTTGCTCGGTAAAATATTGCCGTGAAGCACTCCTGACAGACTCCTTCATACACTCACATACTCCAGTCCATGGCTCACTTAACAGATGTGGTTTCTGTTGAATCCCTGAACTCTGAACAAGAGGGTGAACAAGTCAGGATGAAAAATGACTGAGCTGTGACAGACACTGGATCTAGAATCACTGGATCTCTAAATACTAATAAATCTCAACTGTATCAGAGAACCAGGCTTATTGGTGAGTACACACAATAAGGAAGGCGGGAGGAACAAAGTGAGAGTGGAGAGGGGGAAGGGTGGAAAGAGAAAAAAGAGAAAGAGAAGGGAGGGGAGAAGGAAGCTGGGCGGAGCAGTTATGGGGGCCCTTGCTCACATTTATCACCCATAATGAAGATGGGTGAGGGGCCTTTGCAGTACCCAACCCCTCTGCAATGAGGGACCCTACACACACCTTAAATGAGCCACAAGACACAGAACAAGCATGGGCAGCACATATGATCTGTCATAGAGAAACAGGAAACACACATACACACTTCAAACCTAGGGTGTGCCATTAAATTCCAGTTCTGATTTATAATACCCTCATAATTAAATTTGTGGTGTGATGCAAGTGGAATTGTTAGTAAGAAGTATGCAAATTGTGTTGATGCCTTCATTCAGATGCTCCGCAGGAGATCATGGGGATTAGCTGACCCAGAGCGCCATCTTTAGATTAAATATGTGGCTCATAATTCTTCATTTGTCCTTGAAAGCCAGGATTTACTCAAACACATCAACCTCATTAAATAAACTTCCTCATCAGAAGGATTTTGTAAAAGGGAATAATAGTTTGAGTTAACCTTACTCTGTGCAAATAGGGATGGTGAAGAAAATCCTTCAAAAGCTACTGTAATTTACAATGAAAAGATAATAGATTACAGAGCCAAAGGCAGAATCGTATGAAATTGCATAAATAACAGCAGAACAAAGAAATAAGTATCACGAATGAAAATGGGACATTGTAACTCCGTTGCCTGTTGGCTCCAGACATCACACAGAAATAGCTGCTGAGCCAGTAGGTGTGGTGCCATGGCAACTGGGGCTCAGGTTTGATGTCACAACGACTCACCATAGCAACCAGCCCAGATTGCCTGTCACAGCATGAGGTCAGTGTTGCCATGGAGACACACCAACTGAGCAATGGGCTTGCCGTCTTTTTGCAGTGTGTGTGTGTGTGTGTTTGTGTGTAAGGAAGGGAGGGTGCAAACAAGCCATGTTAAAAAATGCACTGCCGCAGCCAGAACATTCCCACAATTAACATTAAGCTTATTCAGGCAGGTGTTTCACTGTTCTTGTCCAATAGAGTGGATCACAGTCTTAGGCCCCTTTTACACTGTTTTAAAACGCATACGTTTTGCTACGGTTACGCCTGTCATTTACACTACGCCGGTGTTTTGAAACCTTGAAAACGCTGCAAACCCCATTTTAGTTTGAAAACGGCGGCACTGCGTTTCAGTATAAACGGACCAAAACGGACATTGAAAATGTTGGCGTGGCTGCCCACATTCGCTCTGTGTATCCTTAAGAACCATGTAAACAATAACATGGAGACTGAACTGCAATCTTTGCTGGCTTTATTGTAATTTTTAGCAGCCATTGTGCAGTTAAACTCTGCATTTTTTAATCATGCAGCTACCTACATGCGCAAGAGGCAACTGTCTACACTTGTACCAGCATGCCCAGTGTGCATGAACGGTCATGTGACATGCGTTTTCGGTCGTGTAGTGTAGACGGAGATCGTTTCTGAAACGCTGTGGAAAGGCCAGTGTAGACAAGGATTGTTTTCATTTTAAAACGCTGTTTTAAAACGAAAACGCACTAGTGTAAACGGGGTCTTAAATGCACGTTGGAGATGAATTTAATTTGTGTGTTTTTTGCACAAACAAAGCACTTGCGTCACTTCGTAAATTGAGGTTAAACCACTGGAGTCACATGGATTACTTTAATGATGTCTTTACTACCTTTCTGGAACTTGAAAGTGGTAGTTGCATAGGCTGTCAATGGAAGTACATAAAAAGCTCTCCGATTTCATTAAAAAGATCTTTATTTGTGTTCCGAAGATGAACGAAAGTCTTACAGGTGTGGAACGGCATGAGGGTGAATAATTAATCATTTGACTTCATTTTTGGATGAAATATCCCTTTAAATCTTTATAAACACACAAAACATTGGTATGCATGTGTAAATGCATCATTCCAAACTTGAACCACTTAAAATGAAATTTTTGTCATTAGTTACTCACCCTCATGTTGTTCCAAACCTGTAAGACCTTCGTTCATCTTTGGAACACAAATTAAAATATTTTTGATGAAATCCGAGAGGTTTTTTTCTCTTATAGAAAGCAACAAAATTACGACATTCAAAGTCCAAAGAAGTAGCAGACATCGTTAAAATTGAACAATGTTATGAAGCGACGAGAATACTTTTTGACTATTTTAACGATGTCTTTACTGCTTCTCTGGACCTTGAATGTGGTCATTTCATTGCTTTCTATGGGAGATAAAAAACCTCTAAGATTTCATCAAAAATATCTTAATTTGTGTTCCGAAGATGAATGAATGTCTTGAGGGTTTGGAACGACATGAGGGTGAGTAATTCATGACAGAAATTTCATTTTTGGGTGAGCCAACTCTTTAAACTGCATTCCAAAGTGTATAAATAAATAATTTCCTCTTAGAAGTCTTTGACTAAAATATGGCTGTTGTTGGTCCTCCACAACTGGAGCTTTGGGGATGGCTGTGTTTATGTTTTTTTCAGCAGTGTTCGCTCACAGACGTCTGACCTACAGCCCACCTTCATAAATAAGCATGTGGCACAAACCCCCTCTCCTTCAACAGAGCTTTTCACTTTAAAGAGGGACATTGTATAGGGGCCCATTAAGGATGAATTCAAGCTTTAAAGCCTGAGGCCACACACGTGCGGCGTCACTTTTAACCCAGCTGTATGTTATGAAAACTACAGGAACAGACTTGACTTGAGCCCAAGCTCAAACCGTTTGTAGTTTTGTTTTAGCAGACAATCTCAGCAGCTGAATGTAATGTGATGCCATGTAGGGCAGTATTAGGTGTTGAGCGCCACCTAGTGGAGCCCTTTAGCAAGTTTGACACCAATAAGCTAGAGTTCCATATTCACACATACACAAAGGGCTTAATATGATCTAATTATACTGAGACAACACAGAGTCATATAAGAGCTTTAACACAACCCCTGATTATCCACTGAAACATGCAGGCAGTCAGCGACTTCTCAGTTCTGCTTATCTGCTTATCATGTTTATTTGCAAAAATCTTACTCTGAGCTCAGGTTAAATTTTGTATAAGAAATTAAACAGATATAATGAATAACTTATTTCTTAAACAAATCATCTTTTAGACAAAAAAAAGCACAGTTTGGCTTATATGGGCCGATATTCCAATTGCAGATTGCTGGTACAATGCCAATATATATATATATATATATATATCATTGATTCGTATGTGATAAATCAGTACATTACATGGTTATATTTAACCACTTCTTTTTAGAATTCATACACTCCATCCAGACAAAAATATAAATATAGATTTTTTTTTTTTTTAAACAAAAGATTAGGCTGTGGTGGTTCATAAAGCTCCTGGTATGGATGGACTGCCATTTGAGTTTTTCTTTGAATTGTTAATTAAATCTTTGCGTCATCAATAAATATATAATAATTACTGATAAATATACAATAAAGATAAACTATAAAAAATTAAAACAGATGACAGTAAGGATCACAATGAGTTCTTTGAGTGGTGCAAAAAAGCTGAATTACAACTGAACATTAGCAAAACGAAAGAGATGGTAATTGATTTTAGGAAAAATGCCTCAAAGGTGAAACCTGTGTACTTTTATGGAAAAGAAGTTGAAAGGGTACAGGAGTATAAGTATCTTGGAACTATCTTTGATACTACTTTAAAGTTCCAGCAGAACACAGAGGCCATAGAAAGTGAATCAAAGAATGTATGTTCTTAGGAAATTGAACATTTTCTGCAAAAAAAATACTGAGAACTTTTTATACCACCTTTATTGAGAGTATCTTGAGTTTTTCTTTTTGTATGCTGGTACTCATCACTCTCTCTTAGGAACAGGAATTGTTTACAGACCTTAGTTAGGACTTGCTCAAAAATTATTGGTGTGCCTTTGCGGAGTCTAGCAGAATTTTATGAGCAACAAATGCTAAAGAAAACTCGGAGTATCACAGGAGATGACTCTCATCCCTTGAAGGTTTACTTTGAAGGACTGCCCTCTGGAATAAGATTTAGAAGCATTAAATGTTCATCTAATAGATATAAATCTACCTTTGTTCCAAAGGCTATTCATTTTCGCAATTTAAAGTTTTAATTAGGTTTTTTTTTTTTTTTTTTTTAATGAATTTATTAATGAAGCATGTCAGGTTATGTATTTACTTCTTTATTTATTTATTCTTTGTACCATCTAATGATGTTTTGTGTCTGCTATATGATGCTACTACCCTATCTGAATTGCCACTTGTGGGATTAATAAAGTTCTTAACTTAAAAAAACAAAAAAAAAAACAGTAAATAGTAATTTTCTGCCAGGACATTATCCAGTAATTTTATGGATATTTCTATTAACCCTAAAACACAACACAATGGGGAATTCAAAATACAGGTAAAACACCTGTATAAAAACAAAACAAAACAAACAAAACAAACAGAAATTTCCTTCATATTTATACAGTACATTGTGCCCTAATTTTACAAAATTTCAGTTCAGGCTGCATCTACTGATTCAAATACTCAAATCTGTCCCATTGTCCCCAACATTATGTAGACATCCTTGACCTATGCACCCCCTGAAAAAAATTTAGTCTTAAATGTTCACAAAAAAATGCATTCAACAAAACTGGAAAAATAAATGCATTTACATCCACCCATCAGTTCTAGATTACATTTTTCTGGAGAAATCATACAGACCCTCTGAACACCTGGAACCCTATTTTAGGCACTTCACTTCAAAATGATCATACACACCATATCGTAGCGACAAGTTCCATCTGGCCACTGTATGACTCTCTATATGTTGTTTTTTCTTTATTCCTTTCTGATATTACCTATTGAAAACTGTCTGTGTTCAGAACAAGTTATGAAAAAACAAATTTAATGTATCTTTTTAATCTGTATACTTTAGCTTATAATTATTTGTATGTTTGTAATTTTAGCTCAATATAAATAGGTTTGAATTTAAAGTTATGAATTCAGTGTGATTTAGATGAGCTACTTTACAAGAAGTAATATTTCAGCTAGTTTATAACAGATCCAGCAACTGTGAAGACAAAAATATTTTTGAAAAGAATATTTTGTGTAGACAAAAATGACATCCTAACTGTTAATAAACAATGACAAAAAAAAAAAACTTTGTTCGTGCATGACCTTCACACAGACATGCCTGAAATTGTGTCCACAAAATTCATCTCTTCTTAACTTTGTACACTGTGTCAATGCAGAGCATGCACAAGACAAGAATAATATCGCATTAAACTGCTGCACATACTGCATTAAAAATTATGCTGAAATTGAAGTATTCAAATATTTCAAATAAAAATAGTGTGCCTTTTCAGTTGACAAGGGTATTTGTACATTTTGGAACTGACACATGGGAAGTTAACACCTCAGGTAAACAGCCAAAAAGCCAAGGTTGCCAATACTGATATTTTCAGTACAACCAAATATCAGCTGATTAATCGGCTACCTGGCCAATATATTTAGAAAAAGACAACCATATTCATCTATTTGCAGAAAAAAACTTCCTAGGAGATCAAGCTAAATTCTTGCTTGATCTCCTAGCAAGTTTTTTTTTTAAAAATAATTTTATGTAACTTTTTCCCTCCTTATCAAAAATGGTAGCATGTATTCAGCTTATGCAGTCTGACAAAAGGCTCAGCATCTGTTCATTGGTGCCTTTCAAAGAATGCAAATAGACAAGAGCCAATAGAAGAGCCAAACAAGCCTCACTCTACTCACTCAGTTTTGGAGGAAGAAAGAGGCAGTTCAAAGGGTAAGCAGAGAGGCAGATTAAGCAGGATTGGACTGCTAGAGTTACCAGAAGCAAGTGGTGGAGTGATGCTTTTATAGTGCAGGCCAGTTTAATACCAGAGGTTTCATAGTAAAATACCAAGAAATATTTTAACAACGAAAACAGAAAGAAAATAAATTGTATTTTAGGATTAAAATATTCCGGGGTTAATCCAAAGACTAAAGCAATTGTCAAAAAAGCATGTTTTATCTTAAAAAAAGAAACTTATATACCATATGAAAGTTTTTATTAGCTGTCATTTTGTGTCAAATATACAACTGTATGCATTATTTTTCAGCAAAGACTTAAATCATTCCTAAAAGAATGGATGGATTTTTTTCAACCAACCTTGAGTTCATCTAATGTATCATTGAAAGATGCATGACTCCTGTTGCAACAATCAGTGTTGAAAAGAATTAAATGATCTGGTACAGTTGTACATTCCTGCCTTCATTCATTAACACAAATCTGCAGTGTTTTGATCTTCAGAAAATTGTGGAGTCAAATTTAACTGACAGACCATTACAACACCATTAGATATTTAATGAGTCTTGCCCTGAATGACATATCCATTTGTGACCCAATCAGAAATAGCCATCTCGAAGGACACACATACGGCTTCTTGTAATAGAACCTCTGACAATTAGAACTAGAGTGCTATTTGAATGGGTTACTTCTTTCTGAGTGACAATCTGCAATGCAAAAAGATTTTGTCAACATCAATTATACTTTTACAAAATGTAATTAATTATACAAAGTGCAAACACAATGTATTTTGAGGGGTCATGCAGACTATACTGGCTTTAGCATAAATACAGGAAGACTAGATGTATAAGGCATATAACTATATAGTTCTTACTTGTCAAAAGAGTCGTCCTGTAGATTCAGAACCAGACTATCCGAGTTTAGGTACACCTTGTTCTGTGAAGCTGCCACCTGGAAAACAACTTTCATCAGGTCAAGGCTTTAAAAAAGGACATCAAAACATTCAGCTTTTTCCAAAAGGACTTGAACAAAAAAGCCATCCAAGACCAGCTGAACCTTGGCAGAACTGCTAGTGAACATCAAATATTTATTTACATGGGTGAAAAACACACCTTTTTCCAAAGAGTACCGTTTACATCAGGAAAACTCATTAAAAATTACGAATAAGCAAAATGCCACAATGGAATGCCTGTGGAAAAAATGCTTGTGGAAAGAAGGGAAAGATAACACTGTACCGTTTTGGCAATGTTCTGTGCTGCCCTGATCCTTCTGAGTTTAAGGTATCCGGGATTCTTTGTGACAGCCTCCCCTAACTGTAATTTACATCAGACCACAAACCAAAATACATTTCTCATAAAACATTTTTCACAAAGGACACATTAATGACATTTATATTGTATCATTACTAGGTAATACTTTATTTTACAGTGTCCTTGTTACACGTTGCATGTAACTACTAATAGTAATAGTATAAATAATTTATAGCAATAACTATAAATTATGCATAGCTACATGAAACTAACCCTAAACCAAAACCTAATCCTAACCCTATAGTAAGTACATGTAGTTAACTGATATTCCCCCGGTTTCACAGACAAGGCTTAAGTCTAGTCCTAGACTAAAATGCATGTTTGAGCTGTTTTAACTGAAAGCAACTTGCAGTGGCATATCTTAAAATATGTCAGTGCCATTGTATTGTCTCAAGATGCACACCAGTGATGTTTATTTTTCCTAAGGCATGTTTATAATAGCTACTTAAACATCCTAATTGAACTAAGGCCTAATCCTGGCTTAATCTAAGCACTGTCTGTGAAACGGGGCATTACTCAGTACTTCAATCTATAATTACACTGTAACAAGGACACCTTAAAATAAAGTGTAACCTTAATACTATTCTAAATAATAAAAACAATAAGCCCAATAACAAAAATTGTATATATTATATGTAAGAAATAAGGTACTTGAGGCTGTGCTGTATCGTGAATAAGTCATGGCTGAAGGGCGTTGTTAGGAACGATGTGACGCGGAGTGCCTGCAACCCCTTCAGCCGTGACTTATTCACGATACGGCACTAGCCTCGAGTACCTTATTGCTTTTATAAAACGGTTACCACACAATACAAATATTAAAGCCAAAAATATGTATCAATGCAACTTTCATGAAGTAAAGTTTCACTAAAAGCCTTCCTTCCGCTGGAAAAAATAGTCCCTGACCGTGAACAGCAACAGAAGTTACATTATTACGCCATTAGATGGCGGCAAAGACTGTCTTTATGAGTGTGTCAGTCAGTAGTGAAGACTTTTACATTGAAAAGGTTGAATTGTTGTGAACACGGAACAAGACGGATCTGACAAATGCTTTGACTAGCGCTGTCAGTCATGGGAAAACCCCTTAACTATTAAAAGGACAAGATAATACATCGGACATTTAAACAGATTTTTTATTATGAATATAGGACTGACCTGAAGGAAAATGCTAAATCTGAATGCAGGTAATAAACTCGCTCACTCGATTTTTTTTGTCCCAGTACTCTTCTACATAATACAGTAAGCTTCAATTAACAATATCAGTTGAGAACATACAGTTTACGTTGATAAGAGTGGTTGCTAAGGGTGTTGTGTAGTGATACACTGAACAGTTGGGTGAAGCGGTCATAGCCGTGTTTTATTGTGAATAAAACAGCTATTGACCAATCAGAATCAAGGACAGGAACTAATATAATATAATATAATATAATATAATATACACCTTTGGTAAAAGTAAATATTTTTAGATAAGAAGCTCATACCATTTTGGCTGCCTGGGCCTCTCCTTCAGCTTGGATGATCTTCTGCCGCTGATCTTGTTTTGCTTTCTCCACAAAGAACTGAGCTCTCTGAGCCTCCTGCTGGGCTGAAAGACCATATTTTTTTATTATAGTAATTATGTACACATATTTTGTGCTACAGCACTTAAGAACTGAATTTTACGTACCAACTTGTTTGGCCTCCACAGCTGCTGTGTACTCCTTGCTGAAGCTCAACTCTGTGACGGCCACATCGTCGAGAATAATGTTGAAGTCTTTAGCACGTTCAAAGAGTTCCCGTCGGATGAGCAGAGAGACCTGCATGCAATCAGTGGAGAAGAAAGATAAAAATATAATCATTTTTAGACTGTATAGAGATCTGGATATTCCTTTCCTTTAAATATACACTACCAGTCAAAAGTTTGGAATTGGTAAGATTTTTAATGTTTTTACTTTATAAAATATATTCAAACAGAAAACTGTATTTTATTTTAAATTGTAATAATATTTCACAATATTACTGTTTTTACTGTATTTTTAATTAAATAAATGCAGCCTTGGTGAGCAGACGAGTCTTTTAAAAACATTAAAAATCTTACAGTGTCCAGACTTTTGACTGGTAGTGTACATCCTGGCAGGTTCATACCTAGAACTAATTTGTGGAAGCCAGATTGTGAGAAAATACCAACCTGGGCTCTTTGTGTAATTAGCTGGGAAGCATTGAATTTGGCTACCACACTCTTCAGAACTTCATTTACAATGGACGGCAGCACACGCTCATCATAGTCCTTCCCCAGCTGCTGGTACAAGACGGGAAGGTTGGAAGCCACTGGTCGGGACAGCACACGCAATGCGATGTTCACCATCTGCAGGTCTGTCCACATTACAAACAACATTACTCCTCCACGTAAAATAAAGAACAACTCAAGACCTTCGGATTGGGGAGCCATATTTAAATAAGCTATAATCAATAAGAAAATGGAAGTAAACAATGAAAGGCTATCAAAATTAAATAAAATTTACAAAAATTACCTTTGCTTCCGGTTAAAGATGATATTTTTCTTGGTTTGGCTCTAATATCATAAATGATTGGATACTGAAACCATGGTATCCTATAAAAAGAATGTAGTTCAAAAAAGATTTTTAGTTACAACTTTCCTTTTTTTTCGTTATGGAAAGATTAATCACGTGGTTTGCTTTCATGCAGAAGACTATTCAAGAAGTCATTAAAAAGATGACCTGAAGTGGAGACCCTCAGCAAGGACTGTGTCCATCTGCATTCCTCCAATTCTATTAAAGACAATTGCTCGCTGACCACCCTCCACTAAAGACAAGACGTGTGAGAGATGACATTACCAATCCTCTAATTTTAATATTAACTTGAAAGTACATATTTGCACAAATACACAACCAGTCAAAAGTTTGGAGTCAGTGAGATTTTGTAATGTTTTTTAAAAATTCTGCATTTATTTGATCAATTTGAACAGTGATATTGTAAGATATTATTAGAATTAAAAATAACTGTTTTATATTTTTAATATAGTTTAAAATGTCATTTATTCCAGTCTTCAGTCTCACATTATCTTTCAGAAATTATTCATTTGGATTTATTATTATCAATGTGTAACAGTTGTGCAGCTTAATATTTTTGTATAAACCGTGACATTTTCTTTTAGGATTCTTTGATGAATAGAAAGTTCCAAAGAACGGCATTTGTTTAAAATATAAATTTGTTGTAACATTGTGAATGTCTTCACTGTCACTTTTGATCAATTTAATGTGCCCTTGCTGAATAAAAGTATACATTTTTTTATTGATCCCAAACTTTTGAATGTAGTGCATAAATGCATTGCACTAGAAAATATCTGTTTCCAAGACGTTTTCTAATGTAATACTGGATGTACCTGTATATGTTGCTTCTTTGACTCCATAAGCAAGTGCACCTGCTCCAATTAATAACTTCAGTCCGAGTCCAGCACCCCTTGAGCCAGAGGACATGCGTCCAGCGAGATCTCTCAGGTGCTGGATGAACCTCTGTTAGAGTACAAAACAGCAACAACAACAACAACACAATAACAACAACAAAACATTCATTTTTAATGGAAATTACATATGACAATATGACTGTTACATTAATAGTAAAATCTTTAAAAGGTTAGTTCACTCAAAAATGAAAATTCTGTCATTTACTCACCCTTATGTCATTCCAGACCTGTAAAGACTTTCATTCATCTTCGAAAAACACATGAATTTATTTTAATGAAATCTGAGAGAATTCTGTCTTTCCATTGACAGTCCGCGCAACTACCACTTTTCATCGACGCACACATCAGATATGGTAAACAGAAGCTCAAGCATGCTTGCTTGACGTGCGAGAACCAATGGGGTTCATTTTCATGTGATGAGCCAGCGCCATTGAAAAACCAATGAGGTTTGCTCAAGGGCGTCATGCACTTATGAGTTTCTGATTATGTTTGCTGATCAATGTGTATATGTGAATAAAAGAATAAATTCAATATGTTAATCACATAAAGCTATTAGTCTCTTCAGAAAATTTGGACTAAACTGCTCAATTCATATGGATTAGTTTTACAATCAGTTTATAAACTTTTTGAAGTGACAAAGTGGCAGTTGCGTGGACTGTCAATGGAGGGAAAGAAATCTTAGATTTCATTTAAAATATATTTTGTGTTTAAAAGACGAAAGTCTTACGGGTTTGGAAAGACACGAGAATGAGTATTTTTTTTTTTTTTTTTTTTTCGGGGGACTAAGCTTTTAAGTTCTTTCCAACGGGTTAAATTAGACGACAGCGCCATCATTTGACACTCAACAGGTATAATTCATCATGTCCAGACTTTTCCAGTTTTATATTTAACGTTGCAATATTCAACCAATGTCTGGGAAATGACTTTATGAGCCGACATTCTACAGATCATGGAAGCGCAGGTACTGTAATAAACAAATTAGGCAACCTTACATGTAGAATCACAATCAGTTTAAATTCTTTCACAAACTACTGTTTGTATAATGTCAACTGCAGACCAAAAGAAATCTGTTACAGGTAATATTAAACGTCAAATGCCAACATTCTATTAGACCCGCCGGCATCAGGCATCACAGCACGTTACTGAGAATCAGTAAACATCAATATTCAAATTCCTACTTCAAGAAACAGTTATACGGTCTAATTTTAGATTAGACCTCTGTTAAGAGGTCAGACAACAGTTTTAATCTTAAAATGTGCTTTAGTGTATGAGAGCAGAACAGGCTTGCTGGTCATGTAACGTTCCTGTACATGTAACACTCTCTTTCTGTTCAAATGTGTGTTACCAAGCTGAATATGACAATGTGTTAAAAAGTTGGGCTTTGCATTACCTAGTATTTATACAATTATAAATTTATACACATGTATATATTTTAAAAAAATAAGGCGGTATACTCACGTTAGGCTCTTTATTCGCCATGCTTGCAAGAGCTACCCAAGGTCGTCACGAACAACTTCCGCTCCGACCGGAATGAATTCTGGGTAATGTAGTACTCTTGGTTATTTCTATGTTTTGGACATTTCTACATAGTGGACAGCCACTCTTTAGAAAATAACTATAGGCTAATTCCATGGTTATATCTGTTAAATTAAAACAAAATTGATGTAACTTTATGACGAGCGTTAAGATATTTTAAGTGGATAAAAATATGTTCTCTTTTGTAAAAACTAATTTATTCTGTGGGATTCATTAATAGGATCCATGTCAAGAGCAAATTATACTAGATGTTTTAAAACTTTTGAAGTAGTTCTGGTTCTCTCTTATTTTCCACTTATTTTATGTTAAATCTGCCATGTTCCTATACATGCAGACATAAACATATGTGTGACATAAAAATTGCCACAAAGAACAATTATGAGAAATACTTTGTTGGGGGAGAAATGTGGGAGAGAAAGCATCAATGTCAATATTTTAATCCATAATTACATCATTTATTTTAAAACACAGACTATCTTACAGTTCAACTAAAAAAAACAAAACAATGAGACCATGAATGACCACACAGACTGGGAGAAGACCTTTTAAAAACAGCTGATAAGGAAGCAGTGTACATTGCAGGATTGAATTACAGAAGAAGAAAAATATACAAACAGGTAATTTACACACCCAGGTTGTCATGAGCATGATAGCTCTTATGTACAAGTCCTTATCTGCCATAAAACTGGTGTAATCATTTGTCTTGAAACTGGGTTTTTTCTAAAATGTTCCCTTTTAATGCTGTTGTCACAGCACCTCAGAAGAAGTACTCAGTATGTAGAGTGTCTCCTCTGTATATTGAAACTTGTAGTGATGGGTCCATCCTCTGGACTGACAGTAGAAAAAAAATAATAATAAAATAAAGGTTCCATGTCTCAGACATAGAAGAGTCGTACCCGGGACGTGCTGACATGAAGGTCGTCATCATAAAACTTGGTTTCTATAACAACATTACCACTGCAAGAGAAGAAATTTGACCCATGATTAATCCATGAGTAACTTTTATGAATATCTAGTATGTAGTATGTCGACTATCATAAAATGTTTTTTTTTTTTTTTTTTTTTTTAAGGAAATTCTTACGTTAAGACATTTGCAGGCATCATCTGTGACTCTGGTGCAGCTTCTATCAAAGACTGCCATGTGTTTGTAGAATTAGGAATCACAAAGCCAAACTCGAAAAACCACTCTGAAAAAGACACAAAAGGTACACGTGTAAGCATGTTGTGGTGTAAATAATCTTTACGCACTTCAAATATAGTAGGCCAAGAAGAGTAAAAACATTTTAACAAACAAGCTTTCAAAAGTTCAATTAATTTGTCCAAGTTATATAGTTTCACATGTCTCAAAAATGCTTGTGCATACAAATTCTCTTGAGCCAAAATGCAAAAGATTTACAAATTACACAAAGTAATCTGACAAGTCTAAAATAATTAAAAAGAAATTCATATTTAATATAGGTAGAACTTTACAATAAGCCCAGTTTGTTAATATTAGTTAACACATTAGCTAACACTGAACTAACAATGAGCAATGTGTTTTTAAAGCATTTATTAGTCTTTGTTAATGTTAGTTAGTAAAAATATAGTTGTTTATTGTTTGTTCATGCTGTAGAAGTATTGTTCATTGTTAGTTCATGTTAACTGTTGTAGTTAACGGATGTTAACAAATGGAAATTTACTGTAGTTGTGTTACTATTAATATCAGTATAATTCCACAAAACCATGAAGACAAGCATAGATGAAACTTATAATGGCTGACAGCTGCTTCATGAATTAGTGGTGAATGCTTAAATTCTTTGAAAATAATTTTGGGTACAAATTGGACAATTTATCGAAAGAAACCTCTAAATTAGAACACTGCATTTAAAATATACTGTTCAGGTTACTGAAGAATCTTAGGCCTAGTAAATACGTAAATGCTCAGATGTTTCTGTCTGATTTGGATTACACTAACTCTAAATCCAACCAGACTTTGACCTAAGATGGCTACTATTGACACTCGTATGAAGGTCACATGCTAACAATAGCCCCTTTTACACACACAATTTTTACTGGTAAATTACTGGTAAACTACCATTAAGAGATCATGTGTGAAATCAGTACTGTGTGTGAACAAAGAATGAAGATTACCGGTATGAGCATGTGCGAAGTCAGAAGGCAAGAACGTAAGAAGTTTGCTTTGGGCCAATCATAAAGAGTAACTACATTTTTGAAGCCCAAAAAATGCATCCATCCATTAAAAAAAAAAAAAAAAAATAATAATAATAATTTCCATACGGCACCTGGGTTAATAAAGGCCTTCTGAAGCAAAGCAATGTTTTTTTTTTTTTTTTTTTTTTTTTTTTTACAAAAATAACCATATTTAAAACTTTACAAACTACAATAACTTGCTTTCGGCAGACGACCTTACGTATACTGTGCAAGTCGACTTGCGCCACAAGAGTAACCCCTGACGCGACGTATGACACAGGATGTAGGAGTAAGCTTAGACTCCTCTCACAGTTTAAACAAATAGGGCTGTGCAACAAACTCAAGCTCCTCTTCTCTTATATCGAAATCCTCCGACATTTCTACTTAAAATTTCTCATTTTAGACTTCCAATTTGTGACCAGTGTTTTGATTTGCTCTATCCTCTGCGCTTCCACATCATCGCGTCATGTGTCAGGTTAGAGGTTACTCTTCCACCGCAAATCGACGTGTATGGCTGTCTGCCAGAAGCTTTTACATACGCATATTTTTCTTACAAAAACCCATCACTTCGCTTCAGAAGGCCTTTATTAACCCCCTGGAACCGTATGAATTATTTTTTATGATGGCTGTATGCATTTTTTGGGCTTCAAAATCACGCCCCCCCATTCACTACTATTATAACGATAATTTCTGATGACTGACTGGTACTGATGTTTTAATGGTATATCTTTGCTGGTAAAAAGATGGAATGCTGTTGCTTGTATGAACAGCACATTTGTGTATTTACCGACGTTGTTCTGGTACTTTTACGTTAATTTACCAGGATTGCTGTGTGAAAGGGGCTAATGAGTGGGATAGAATCAAATAGTATTTTTAGCAACACTTATATTTTACACATTTTAACAATGTTTACAATGTTTTTTTAAAGCCTCAGTAGGCAAGATGAGGATGTATAGTTACTAGTCAGTGTTGATCATCCAAATTTGATAAAGGAATGACATTCCATTTTAACAGAGTTTAACTGGTGACACTGTTAAATTGGATAGTCCTTTTTTACCAATGGATAATGAATAATGACATTTATATGGAGCTCATTGCTTGAGAAGACTCAGTGTAGGTATCTGTAGATATTTCAGAACCAGAGACATATTCCACTAATTTTGCATTTACAATCATTGCACTTTTGTAATAAGAAATAGCAATGTGCAAGAAAGAATCAGAACAACCTTCTAAGCACTGGCCTTTAAAGAAAACTTTTTGCTCCAGTCGGAATTTTTCCAGTTTTTCTACTGAAGAGAAATTCAGCTCTCTGGATACTGCTTTACATTTCAGGATCTTCTTAGGAACCCGAGCTGGAAAACAAAATCAAATCTGTTAGTTACCAGACATGGCACATTCTGTACCAAATTCAGATTTGAAAACTGATCTCGTCCTCACATTGACATCACTAAAAAAGTGCAGTGAAGTAGTGGACATAAGAGAAGAATTGGTGTAGCCCAATCTAGTCAATAGTTTAAATCTTTAATGCAAGGTAATGCTGAGAACCACAAACCTTCATGTTCTACCCCAGGAAGGGAGAGGTCTTCAGTTCCCTGCCAAAGAACCTTCCCTGTCTCTGCATCTCTAAGATTCATCCAGTTTCTGAAGACAAGTTAAGGCATGCTGAACCAAAGCCCCTTTAAGATAAGTCATTTCACTTGGAGGCCATCTTTGAAACGCCCCTCAGGCAGCTATTTCAGTCATGCAAGTGCAGTTCCTATCTCTCTGAATGGGGAAACATCAAATTTTCCAAAGCTATTCACCAGGTTTACGATTACATTTCATATTTGAAATCACTAATGAAATCTGATAACAACTGTCTCATAACTATGGTTTCTTACTTTAGCATTAAAAACACTTATTTTTCAGGCTAAACCAGCCAATGAGCATGTGCAGAGCTTCTAACGGTAGCTGCAGTGATGTGATGACTTATTTTATTTATTCTGCCATATTGCACGTTGCACTTTCTCCCATTCATAGTAATTTGAGTGCACCGTCTTTCTATATATAAAGTCTTTGTGCTGAACAGACAATTAAAAAAAATGTCTTCTGATTTCAGGGCCAGCGTTTTTTTTTTTTTTTTAAAAATGACATTTGACAGGAAGAAATTCACATGATCACACTTGTCTAAATCAATAATCAGACAAAATGAAGATTGTGTCATCACTTACCTCATGTCATTTTAAACCTGTATTTTTTTCTTTTAAAAAAGAGATGATTAGTAGAATCTTCAGTTACTGTCAAGCTTCAAAAAG
This sequence comes from Hypophthalmichthys nobilis, assembly GCA_037950665.1. NCBI lineage: Eukaryota > Metazoa > Chordata > Actinopteri > Cypriniformes > Xenocyprididae > Hypophthalmichthys > Hypophthalmichthys nobilis. The sequence continues at coordinate 15,642,886 of CM075471.1, forward strand.
AACAAAACAGCACCATAAAAGCAGTCCATAAGACACTAGCACTATATTATTTTAAAACTCCTCTAAAGCCATATGATAGGTTTATGTGAGGAACAAACTTTAAGTTTAAGTTTAATATGAAGTAACTAAGTTTAATTCACAGAATATCTTGTTCGACAGCCATGACCACCAAATCTTTGGATGGAAAAGAGCATCTTCACATATAAGCATTCTGCCAAAATTATTTTTGTTTTCCATGGAGGAACGTGGGTATTACAGGTTTGCGAAAGTTGTGATGGGTGAACTAAATTCAACAATATCTGATCATTACATTGAGCAGCATTTAGTTTTATATCACAAACAAGTCCAGCAAATAAGATAAGAGCTAAATGAAGCAGACCACACTTGAGGTCTAAAACAGCCGGATCTGTCTGCTAAACAATGGTTTGTGACAAAGTCCAGTACTCTGTGTCAATGACATCTGACCTCTTCATCTTCAGACCACCTGTATGAGTCTTTCAGCTGGTAGAGCACACTCACACGAGGCTGCATGTGTCATTACAGGTGCACAGCACAGGCCCTAGTTACCAACCCCATGAGATCTCTGTCAGGGCTGTACAAGTGTGCTACATGTATCACTAATCCTAATCTATCTTTCAAGCATTAATAGCGGCATATAAATCCAAAATCCAAATCTGTTCCTGTTGGAATGAAAAGGGCTTGTCATAAAAAATGTGTTACAGTGTAATTATACATTTAAGTACTGAGTAATATTAATGAACAACATGTATTTACTATATGGTTAGGAATAGGGTTTGGGTTAGAGTTAGTTACATGTATTATTACTATAGTATATAACATATATAACAATAACAATGTAAAATAAAGTGTTACTTTAATATAAAACAATGTACAATATTAGGGACACTGCAGCCATAAAATTTTTAACTATATAAATATCTTATATTTATAATAATTAAATATAATTTGTATAATTACATTTTTATATTCTTATATTTATTATATATTTCTTATGGAGACTCAATTTTATATGGAACTATTCTAAGGCATTAAAATACTTTAAATGAATCCTGACTCCTGAGACACAAATAACCAGAACCATGACCCAGGATTCATTTTCAGTCCAGCCCTGAGATAACATATTTTCCCTTTACAAAAGAACCAAACAGAACCAAATTAAATGATGCAGTGGTAATTTGACCGAATACATCCCACATCTTCATGCACAATGTTTGGACTACAAAAATAACAAAGTTTGAGATATTTACTATGTGCTTAAACATCATTTAGACCAGTGGTTCTCAACCAGGGGGCCTCAAGATGACTTAAAATGATTTCAAATAAGACAAAACAGGCATTAAAATAAGCTAAAACAATTAAAAATCAAGATATTTCTTAGTATTTGGTTATTTTCATAATGAATATACATCTTTCTAGTTATGCCATGCTCTTTTGGGGGTGGGGGTGTTCAAATATTGTTGTGGACAACGGGGTGGGGGCTTGAAGTCCAAAAGGTCCACTGATTTAGACCTATTGTGTTTAAATATCATTTTGGCAAACTCCAGACTTATGAAAGCTAAGAGAGTCTTGTCTTCCAAACTAATTTTATGTGCTGTATCCTGTGAATTTTGATGCCACTAAAAATGAGTAACTATTCACAAGTATTACGCTCTGTATCTGATGAACCAGGCAACTGCATTTGAGATTATTGGTGACAGATGTCTTTGGGATCTCACCTGCTGAGCACACCGAGAGACTCGCAGGGGAGAGACCCTTTTACTCACAAACACTGTCACTGTCGAGGTAATTAGTCCCCTCGGCGCCAATGTTTTCATGGAAGCCACGTTCATTTTTAAAAAGTCATCCATTGTTGCCATTTCTAATCTGTTGTTACTGGTGCAAAAGAGCTATGATAACTGTGCGTGTATATTATATATATATATATATATATATATATATATATATATATATATATATATATATATATAAAAACCAGCACATCAGACGCATCACATTTTTGCCTTATTAAAAATTATGGCAGTGGAGGCTGTGCTTTACCAAATAAACCAAGACACAGGAACAGCCTTGAAAGACATGGTGAGCACACAAAATACATACTCCTTCAAAATTCTAGATACACTTGCTCAATACTTGTGCTACTGCAGCATAGCTTTCATTGTTACATTGCTCTAACACTTCTAAAAAAAAATAATAATGTGGCACACGATACAATATCTATCTTTTTCATTATTTAAGTCAGTGTTTTTTGTAGCTACTCAAGGGATGGTGCTTTGCACATGGTAGTCACCTCTGGGGCACACTGGGTAAAAAAACCACACAAGGCAGATATGATGAAGCCTGGAGGTAAAATTGCATGAATCTTTGAAACAGCCTTTGAAAATTGGTCTGTGCTGCGTAACAACATTGTACCAGATTCACACTGCTAAAAAGAGCTGTGCTATACTAAGATGACACATATTCTGTGAAAACAGCTGAGCTCAAAACTTAATTTCAGGACCAATACAAGAAATTATCCTAAATTAAAGATCAATAGGTAGTGACATCTATGGCATACCAGCCCATGTTCCAGCTTACTATGAACAACTACAGTGTAAAGTTTTAACATTTTACATGCAATAATATCTGAGTGCCTTATTCATACATACACTACCATTCAAAAGTTTGGGGTCAATGTTTTCAAAAAGTCTCTTGTGCTCACCAAGGCTGCAATTATTTGATCAAAAATATAGTAATACAGGTATTATGAAATGTTATTACAATACAATCTAAAATTTTAACATAGATTAAAATGTAATTTATTCATGTGATAGCAAAGCTGAATTTTCAGCAGCCATTATTCCAGTCTTCAGTTTCATTCTAATATGCTGACTTGATGCTCAATAAACTGTTTTCTACTTAATATTTTATGGAAACAGAGATACATTTTGTCAGGATTCTTTGATGAATAGAAAGTCCAAAAGCATTTATTTGAAATAGATGTAACATTGTAAATGTCTTTACTGTCACTTATTTAATGTGTCAATTTAATGTCTTTAGTGAATAAAAGTTTTTTTTTTTTTTTTTAAATAAAACTCCTGGACCCCAAACTTTTGAACAGTAGGGTAAGTACAAAATATTTCCTTACAGACTTTCCACTTTCGCTCATTTCACAAATCTTTCATTAAAAGATGCACATTCACATAAGTTTTGGTCTGCTATCATTTTCCACAGCTTTGCCTCATGCAGCACACAGTTGGATGTGAGAAGCATAAGGCAGCAAATCCCTGTCCTTTCAAATCAAGGATTTAAGAATTACCAGCCTGTAAGACACACCCTCGCATTCCCAAAGAAGGTCACGCAGGGCAGACCCATGTCTACTTGAAGTTACATTAGAAAAAACAGTGTCTGATGGGGCAGACCAAATATTCCAGACGTGGCCATTTCTAAGACAACTTTCAAGCCATCAGAACATTCTGGTACTAGTGTGATTATTCTTGTCAGATTTACAGAGCCTATTATAGAAACACTAGCCAATGTTATGTAATCGTGATGGCAGGCACAAACTGTGTGAGGAGATTTCACCTCGCTAATGCACCTGATCCCAAGAATCAGGTGCCTGTCAGTCTCATAGTATCCTGAAGCCCATGTGAACATTAACCAAACTTCCAGCTAAAGCAAAGAACAGCATCCCAGTTAGTTACTGATTCTAATATGCTCAAATAAATGTAAAACTGCTTTGAAATGATGATATGATTAATTGCATAATAACTGCACTAGAAAGTTACAATTCATATCTCAGTAACTCAATAATCCAGGTATGCACATGAACAAATACAAGCATAATCATACAATTGATAGAATAACGCAGACATAATCTGGATTAGAGGAATTACACCGATTTATCTATGCACACATTACACAGCAAATAAACTGCTGTCATTCTGTATATAATGCCTAAAGACTTAATAGGATAAATGTCAACATTTCATAAACAGTTTAAACACTTGATTTGGGTGTTTAAAGTGTTAGTACATCCAAAATAAACTGTCAACTGACAGTCTGACACCACAGAAGCAAATATAGCCTGTAGTTTGTTTGATTTAATAAAAAGTATATCGGTTTATAGATGTAGATAGTTTACATTTAAATTATTAGGCAATTATTGCACATTATAACTAAAAAGCACAACATACTAACTGGTTCACCTTCCAGTTTGCTAACTGCAATCAACATCTCATACAACATCATTAATATTAGAGTTATGGTTTCAAAACCGTTAGATAAATTGCCTAATAAAGATTTACGCCCGAAATAAGATAGCTAGCTATGATGTAAAGTTGTGTGAGTTTTAGGTTTGCAGCTAGCAGGCTAATCTGTCCCATCATCACTTAAGGATACAGTTTAAACCCCTTCAGAATCTCCTTCGCTCTGTCTTCGTCCGAAGACATCTTTTTCCTGGATTCTCCGCTTCAGCAGATGAAAAAAGACGAATTAAAACGTTCCACCGAGGAATAACTAATAAATATAGTACAAAATATCTGTTAATTACACAAAATCCAGCTCGAAAAAGCTTTTAGTTACAGGGAGATCCAGCTTTAATCTGAACGGATACACTTGATCCGCTCACAACCTACTGTAAATAGATTTTTGTGGGAGATTGACAGCTGATTCCACTAATCATCTTGCGAGTTTTCGAAGGCCTGGATTAAATGCTCCAATCACAGAGAAGATGCAAGAACTAGGGCGGGGTCTGGTTGCGTAGGGACGCGTCACCGATGGCAACCCCTTAAACGTCCTTCGAACGCAGCTGAACGGAAGCGCGTGTGAGACAAAAAGTTGTCTGTACATTATTTCCTATGGAAAAACTAGGCGCTTCATGGAACTTACAGGGGACAACATAAATACTGGTCAGACGAATAATGCGTTATTTATGGATAGCGGACTATAAACGAGGCCAGTGTGTGAACGTAAAAATTGTTCTCATTATGTAGGCTAGCCTAAATTTGGTAACACTTTACAATAAGGTTCACTAACATGACCAAACCATGAGCAATACATTTGTTACTGTATTTGTTAATCTTTGTTAACGTTAGTTAATAAAAATACAGCTGTTCATAGTTTGTTCATGTTACTTTGCATTAGGCTAACTAATGTTGACAAATAACCCACAACTCTTCATTTTAATAATGTATTATGAAATTATGTTGAAATTAACATTAACAAAGATTAATAAATGCTGTAGAAGTGTAGTTCATTATTAGTTCATGTTAACTAATGTAGTTAGCTAATGTTATCTAATGAACCTTAAAGTGTTTCCACAAATCTTTTGATATCACCAATTGTAGCTTGCAAACATGTGGCTCAGTGGTTCAGACAGAAAGATGTTGAAACATTGGTTTAACCATTTTATTTACTCCATTTTACACTTTAAATATTTCAAAATATAAATTAAATAACTCTTTTTCTAAATTTATATTTTTTTCTAAATAATTAGGCTATAAAACACTCATAATATAAATTGTGTGCTTGTAAAGTCTAGAGCAGAGACAAGTAGAGTATTACTTTACACATAAAATAGCATAAAAATATGCAAATAAGTTTATGTTCTCACCACACGGTTAGTCTGTAACAGAAGACGAAAGCTCTGTGCCTGCAAATTATATGTCTAAAAGAAGCCCTGTGGCTAAGCAAAAACCAGCACAGGGAATAATGATGGCTATATTTGTGCAATTTATGAACACGTCTCAAAATGTTCTCCTTTAAAGTGTCCCGAAAAGAGCAGTCATGTAAAAACCACAGAGCTCGGTGTTACATAAAGCAGATATCTTCTCTACTTTACACTTTTATAAAAACACACAGTTTATATTAAAATAAGCAATTTTTCACTCAGAGGAGACCTGCAATGGCAGAGTACGACCAGGGGGCGGTGCGATACTACAAGCAAAGAAAATAACTTCTTGTAGATGTAGAGCCTTAAACTCTACCTTTTCAAGGTCTTAATTAATTTCACATACTCATTCCACTCATTACATATATTTGAAACAAAAACATGATTTTACCTTACACATAGTAATAGTTTGCACTAAATATTTTGTAAAAAATAAAAAATAAAAAATTAAGTAACGGTGTTGCAGAAAAGTTCTAGGCACCTCATCATTCAACAGCATCACCTCAAAAACCTCAAGCACCAGCAGTGTGGCATGATTCTACACCATATATTACAACGAAAATATGTGATACTTTATCAAACACAGCTCTGCTATTTCAGATCACAGCTGAGAGTAAAAGGATGAGAAGCTGGGAGGAAAAAGCCCTTATATTAACAGTAAATCTTATGTCTCTGCAGTAGTCTGCAAAATCCCATGCAATATATTTCATAAATTGCTGCTCCTCCTAGCAACTTGACAAATACTTGTGCATGGATTTCATTTTTTCCTTTACAAATACTAAAATTGACATTAGAACCTTCAAATAGAAATGTACATTGCATTTAAAAGAGAAGATCTATGCGTGTTCTTTGAATTGTACCTGGCATAAATATTACACCAGCACTAAAAATGTTATGTAAAATGTCCTGAAATGATTGTTAAGTAAAAAAAAAAAAAAAACTTTAATGGTAAAAAACAACAACAACAACAAAAACATGCCAAATGAAACAGGAAAACTCCTTCAATTAGATATTATGCTGGAAAATACTTTCTTTTTTTTTTTGTTGTTATTTTTTCAAAGGCTGAGCTTTACATTGAAATATAAGTAGGCCTACTGTTACTCATGTTCTGTCAAGAGTCACATGCAGTTTTGGTTAGTGTCAGTTGAAGCAATGATGGAGAATGATGTCATATGAAAGACAGGAGCAGAGGTCCTCAACACCACAAACTCATCACTTTGAATTACTCTTCCAGAGAGGAGACAAACTTGGACTTGAGCTGTTCAATTAATAATTACACCTTTCACCTCATCTTTAATGCATGATTAGGTCTCATATAAAAAGTTGGTATGATGAGAAAGCACATCCCACTGAAATATACCCCACAGAACCTCTCTATTTTCCCTATTTTGTTCGTTTTCTTTACCAGTGAAAAGGCATTGGAGGGGCACATAAGTCCACTTTCACCCTCTATACACTTCATACATTCATATAAAATAAGCAGGGCATGTTTTACTACATATTTGCACTGACTGATCTATTTTTAAACAATACCCTTTTAAGAATTATATTCAGTAAATTTCATCATCTGCTGTTTTACGTGAATATGTTTCACTTTGAAGTTGATGTTATTCCAGTTCTTTGAATTGAGAGTTGCTTCTGTGGTTGTTATTGTGACAGCTCAGAGCAGTGAGGTCATTACATAAAAGACAATGCTGAATCCAGCCTCACACATGTAATGCTATTTTATGATGTCAGAGCTGCAGCTGTTCAAATCATTTCTAAGAAAAACAACATTAAAGTAGAGAAAGACAAAAATCGCATTACCAATTCCTGGGAAACTGCAATATTTTGCACCCTGGTTCAGTGAGGTAATCTCTTTAACATATTATATCACATCAAAAAAATGTAATTGCTTTATGGTATTGTAAAACATCACACAAGATCTATTTCTGAGTTATTTCTGAGTTCGGCTTTCAATAGTGACCAGTGGATTGGAAAAATAAATGTGATATTGATTTAATTTTTATCAAGCTAATAAATCATGGATTCACTAGTGTTGTCTGCAACGCTATTTACCTCATCTCTGGTGAAGGCTTTCTGCACACAAAAAAGAAAAGCCCTGCATGAATATGCAGCGTAATGAAGAGAGTGGCTTTTCCTGGTGGATCTCATAGCTATAATTTATAACTATCAAAGCTATAAATATTTCTGTGTGCGAGGTTACAAACGTTTGTTCCTTTTCTACGTGCGTTCCTCCAAAATGCACTTAACACAAACGTAAGTACACACTGAAGTCCTGAAATGTCAATCACTCATTACTGTAACTTATGTCCTATAACTTTTGGCATAATGTTATTTACCTGACTATAAGATGATTGAAGTTTATTTTTCTAAATATTCAAGGTAATTATCTAAATAATTAAATATTATTTAATTATATCTAGCTTTTCTTTAGGGATATTCACCAATCAAGTGGTGCTTTTTTTATCCTCAAACCCAAAGTGATTACGATGACAAATGGAAGGAGCTGGGATGAATTTAGAAGTTATAGCAAAAAGAACTATGATATCATTGCAAAAAGAACTATGATATCACTTTTCCAACCTTTGTTTTATTATTCTTAAAAGTAATCTAAAATACATGCTGACAGTGCTCATTGAAATGGTAGGCAAAAATGTGAAGCAACTGTGTCTAAATGCGGAAGCAACCTGTGCGTAGAGTCCATTGCACGTAGAAGTGCATAGTGAGATAATGAGATTGACATAGAATTGTCAGTTCGGACCTTGGGTTTTTGGATTCAAGTGAACTTCTACTTCTACTCTAAAACACATGCTAACATGTGTAAGATCCCAGGATTGGTTCACGGCGATAAACCTGAAGGACGCATACTTTCATGTCTCAGTCCTTCCTCGGCACAGGCCGTTTCTATGGTTGCCCTTCGAAGGGCGGGCGTACCAGTACAAGATCCTTCCCTTCGGGCTGTCCCTGTCTCTTTGGTCCTTTACCAAAGTCACAGAGGCCACCCTTGCCCAATTGAGGGAAGTGAACATTCACACCCTTAACTATCTCGATGACTGGCTAATTCTAGCTCACTCTCGAGAGTTGTTGTGTGCACACAGGGAAATTATCCTTGAGCACCTAGCCCAATTGTGACTTCAGGTCAACTAGGAGTAGAGCAAGCTATCCTCTGTGCAGAGCATCTCTTTTCTCAGTGTGGAGTTAGACTCGGGTTGCAATGACAGCACGTCTTTCGGAAGATCATGCCCGTGCAGTGCTGAACTGCTTGAATTTGTTCAAGTACAAAACAGCAGTCCCTCTCAAACACTTCCAATGTCTCCTGGGCCTTATGGTATCCTCAGCCACAGTAATGCCACTCGGGTTAATGCATATGGGGTTGCTTCAGCACTGGCTTCATGCCCAAGTCCTGAGATGGGAATGGTGCCGCAGCACGCATCGTGTGACTATCACACTGGGGTGTCGCCACACATTCAGCCCTTGGACGGACCTTTGGTTTCTATGGGCAGGAGTTCCCTTAGAATAAGTGTCCAGATGCACTGCACAACAGATGCCTCCAAGACAGACTGGGGTGCTGTATGCAATGGGCATGCAGCTACAGGGTTCTGGATAGGCCCCAATTGCACTGACCTCAAGTTGTTGGCCGTGCTTCTTCCCTGAGGAGGTTTTGACCCTTGATTCAGGACAAACATGTGTTGATCAAGACAGACAACACAGTCACAGTGGCATATAGCAAACACCAAACACCAAACTCGCCCACCATCTCTTCTTTTGGAGTCAGCAGAAACTGAAGTTTGCAGTCCACTCACATTCTGGGCATCCTCAATCACGCAGCAGACTCCCTCTCATAACAGGGTACACTCCGCTGGCCCTTCTTTCTCAGGGTCAGGGCACCATCTGGCAGGGCACCCACGCCCAGACCTCTGAAACCTCCACGTGTGATCCCTGGACGGGATGAGGAATTCAGAGGGCTATCACCAGTGGTGATAGACACAATCACTCAGGCTAAAAGCCCCCTCAACGAGGCGGCTATATGCTTTGAAGTGGCGCTTACTGTTGCTTGGTGTTCTTCCCAAGGAAAAGACTCACTGAGATGTGGAACTGTGTCAGTGCTTTCCTACCTCCAAGAGGGCCTGGAGAGGCACTTACATGGCTGTATGCAAATTTCACTTGCTAATTCCCATTGGCCTTTTCTGAATGCATCAGAGGTGATTGGGGCTCCCAGGAGCGACCCCTAGTGTCAGTATTTCAACACAACGTCTCCATTTCCTCCATCAGTGAACGAGGGTTACAATAGTAACCCGAGACGTTTCCACCTAGTATACATGCATTTTGAATGTGTCTCCTTTGACAACTTTTGTTCAGAGTTCTTTACAATCTATACATCACTTTTGCAGGAATAGGATTGCACAAATACTATTGAATGAACCAACCCCGGTAACGTGACTTTCAAGCGAGAGGGAAAGAAAGCAAATGAAATGGAGAAGGGTGGACAGCTGTGATTTTTGGTGCTAACTTTATTTAAATTTAAATTAGCTGACTCTGTTTTGATGTACTACCACGTGATGAGGCCAAACTCTATATTATATTATAGGATTTTATTTATTTATTTATTTATTTAGGTTGATGCTCCTTGAAATGAGTTTTTGCATGGTGGGATGTCGGCAAATGCCTAGCCCTCACAAACATTCTGTAAGACAGCATGGACTTAAAACCTTCAAACTTAAAGCTTTTTATATAAACTTCCAAGTTTCTGGCCAGGCTTTCTCGAACCAGTATCAAAGTTTGTCTTGACAAACTTTTTTTATCTAGTTAAACATACAACTGCTCTAATCTTTGACTGTTATGCCTGGTTTTTCGATAAACACCAAAAAATATGGACATTTTAATAAGAAATTACCCACTCAATTACACACATGTGCCTTTTTACTACTCACCCCATGGAATCATTTTCTTTTTGAGCGAATGGAGAATAAAGACTATTCATGCTGTATGAGGGAATGCTACAGATGAATAACAGTTCTCACTTCAGCTGACGGCCAGCGTGAGTCCATTGTGACTTTTAAAATTCTGAGCAGAAGGTCCAGGTGTCACATCCAAGGCAACTCAACAATTCCAAGTTTTTCCTGCATCTTTTGCACACAACTTATATCAATTTGGGATAGTTATTGCCAGCAAAATGACCACATTATCCATTATCATTTAAACTTCTCTCTTCCAGGGAGAAATGATGCTAGAATTAGCTCTAATGTTGTCTGGAAATGGAGCTGAACAGGAAATAGAGTGTGTGAAAGGGCTTGCAGTGGCTAAATGGGAGAGCACATAAAAAAGCAGGAAATTAGGTAAAGCTCATTAAAAGAGAATGTTGCAGCTGGAAGATAAGCAGACTGTGACTTCTCTATTAGACAGCTCGTTACCTGGAGTTATCGAGCAGCAAAGACCAACCATACTGCATGCAGCTATAGTCTAAAGTAGAAGATAGATCAGTGTCCACAGAGACTTTGAAACAGAGAAACTGTAAAAGCTTCTGGACATCTTCCTGCGGAGGGTGTAAATGACATTCAGCATATCATATTTTACCACTACTTCATCAAGATTTTATTTGCCACCATGAAGCATTACATCTGACCTGTGAAACTTTGAAATGCCATTTGCTGATTTATATTTGAAGCTATAACCACTGTGATAACAGTAATATTGACAAATCCCCCATTTGTCAGGCAGCTAACCGTAGAAAGCTTTTTCATCAAAACAGGCACATTGATTTTTCATCAGAACTATTTTTGTCCTCCTTTCCCCATACAAGTCCCATCCAGCATTACAGTTATAATTATTGTCTTGTTTCCAATAATTCATCAGACTACATTAGCTAGTATATTAGTCCTGATTCTGCCAGTGGAAAGAAATTCTTAATTCAGTGTTCACTGAACATTATGCAACATTGAGTTCTCAAGCAAACTGGTCTTAAATCCTGTCAAACTGTTTCTCCTACTTCTTAAATACTAAAAAAAAATAAATAAAAAAAAAAGGTCACATTTTAGTTCCTATCCATTAGAAACCATATATTAACAATAGGAATGCACAATGAATTGGTACTATTTTTACCTTCGGTTCTATATTTATACAAGCAAATCTTAAATGTAATAATCATTTTTCAAACTGAACATTACGCCATTGTCCTGCCTAACTTCACTTCACAATAATTAAATGAACATCAAAACTGATAATATAATTCTCAGAAATTAAAATTGTCATACAGTTGTCTCTTCACAACTAACATACATGTATATTCCATAAATATCTTTGACAAAGAATGTTTTCTGTTTATGTGCAACACATTGATACAATAATTATTATATTTTGTGTACATACAAATGTGCATATTCTTTTTCTGTGCACTACAGTATTGACTTTTTTGCCAGAAATGTTTTATCTACTGTTGAATAGCATTCAGCTAGACAAAACTGACAGTCAGTGTCAAAAAAGTATATAACAAACATTTCCAGCATTGACTGACATCGTGAAAATCATCTAAATAAAACTTTGACCATTGTGGCTCAATGTCACACCACAGAAGAGGAGACTCAGAATTCACAGTGCAAAAGGTTTATTTCCAGAAATGCAGAATAAACAACAGGTAAGGCATTTAGCTTGCATTGAAAGTTGTGTAGAAAGTCTGTAGGTTGAGTGAGCCACAGGAGAAGAAGATGATGGTGGTGGTGATGATGATGATGATGATGATGATGATGATGATGATGATGATGATGATGATGATGATGATGACGATGACGATGACGATGATGATGACGATGATGATGATGATGATGATGATGCAAACACAGTCCAGGAAGAGAGTCAGAGCAGCTTGGCATAGATGAGACCAGACAGTGAGTATTTGTGAAGTGCTGGTTTATAAGGAGTCCTTGATTAGTGCTCGCAGGTGTGTGTGATTAGAATTCCAGTGATTGAGATCGTGTGGGCGGAGTGACGGCATCTGGTGTTGTGGTGTTGGCTGGTTTTGTGACACTCATATGATGGCAATAAAAAGAAAAAAAAAAACTTTTGGTGACACTGGCCAATTTACTGAGACAATAACTAGGTTTTCAAGCACAAATTAAATGTTTTGGGTGAGTTACATATATCTTGTGTGCATGTTTTGCACACATGCAACAGAATTATAATGTCCCATAAAATAGTTGTGACAATTGCACTTACTGTCACAGAACCAGCCAACACCACAACACCAGATCTCATCACTCTGCCCACACAATCTCAATCACCGGAATTCTAATCGCACACACATCTTAATCTACTCCCGGACCATGGCCGACCACCACCAGCACATTACGCAGGTCCTACAAAAACTGAAAGATAGCTCAAATTGGAAAAATGCGAGTTCCATAAGTCCACCATCTCATTCCTAGGATATGTCATCAATGAGCAAGGTATTGAAATGGACGAGGGGAAGGTGAAAGCCATCCAGAACTGGCCAATTCCGAACACCGTTAAAGAACTTCAAAGATTACTTGGCTTTGCCAACTTCGTCGATTCGTCGATTCATTGCCAACTACAAGATTGCCTCTCCTCTCACATCACTGCTCAAGAACCGGCCCAAGTCTCTATCCTGGGATCCATATGCTACAGAAGCCTTCCAACGTCTCAAGGATGCCTTTTGCACTGCCCCAATCTTAGTCCATCCTGACCCCGAACTACCCTTCATTGTAGAAGTGGATGCTTCAACCACAGGAGTGGGGCAGTGCTATCACAATGGCAGGGGAGTGTGCCTAAACTCCATCCATGTGATGTTTCTCCAAGAAACTGTCCCCGGCAGAGCAGAACTATGATATTGGCAATTGTGAACTGTTGGCCATTAAATTAGCTCTCAAAGAATGGAAACACTGGCTGGAGGGAGCTAAACATCCATTTGAGGTGATAACAGACAACTGAAATCAGGGAGGTCCAGAGGGGAGATCTTATATACCAACTGCCCTGTGCATTCCGCTCATGGACAAAAATTCCATTCACGCTAAGTGTCTTACCTGTTGCTGATTCTGAATTCCTGGCAATAAAGTCTCCTCTTCTGTGGAGTGACACAGTTTGGAGAATGTTAATACTATTTCAAAACACGAGCCAAAGCATAAAACTATAATATCACCCATTTATTTGTCATAATATAAAAAAGAAACATCAGGTCCTAGATACTGGCCAGAAAGTTAATATCAGTGCATTCATTATTAACAATAACTGTAGGAAATTAAAATTTGTCAAGCTTTGCCTTTAAGTTTTACAAGCCTTTAAAAATTATGATAGATAAGTTTGAAGGACTGTGCCCAAATTGATGAATGTGAAAGTGAGTTTACTCTCAAAATAATGAGCTATAATATAATATCATATCATTGTTGCTGTTTTAATGCAATTATAATTAGGCTGTATGTTAAATTTTACGCAAAGGGGACGACTTTAAACTCAAAGAACCCAGTGATCCACATTTAGCGTCCGCTTCTAATGTTAGCTCTTGCAGGAGAGTAAGAAGTCTCAATAGGCCTCCAGGAAGTTATCAAAATGGAAACACATTTCTGTATGAGAGAATATGACTAGAATATAAATAAATAATGTGAATACATTTCATTGTTATTCAGTACAAATGTGCCAACATTCATTGTATTATCATTACTCAATATTTTTCCATAAAGAAACCACTATTGGAAATACAGTAATGTAATTCCAATTCTTAATGACTGTGTTCTTACCACAGTTTCTGTGGAATGGTTGGATAAGAAAAAATATCTGAAAATCTGCTTTATCAGCAAAATCCACCTAATGTTTGCTTTATGTTCAAATTCCAGCCAGCTGCTGATTGTCTATGCGCTCAGAAACAGATGCATGGTGCCAGTGTGAAATACAGATATTGCTCTGGATCACATCATCTGCATTCAGACGTTTTTGTTTGTGTGTGTTTCACATCCTCTAAGCTTTGCAATTTAATCACCCATATTGCTTTTGATGCCTTTATACTTCAAACGCAGCCATGGTAATTTATCAGCTGTGAATGAGAGGTATGGCTCTGAACATTACTTTGACAGCCTAGGAACACAGAGCACTGTCTGTCAGACAACCTCACATCTGGGTGAATTTGAGGTTATTTTAAGGACCTAATCATACATACGAACAAGGACAGTATTTCCTAGTCAAAGCTATTGTCAAATATGGGTGAGCAGGCCATTTAGAAATGAGTGCTGCAGGGTTTTCAAACACATTCTTATTAAAAGGTCAGCAGAGTCAGGACTGAGCTGTGAAAACTGCTGTATTTAACATATGTCTTCAGACTCTCAGCAGTAGCTTTGATAAAGGTCACTGAAAAGCCTATGTGAAAATGAGTATGTGTTCCTCATCTATAATGGGCAAAAGATGAAGAGGAAGTCAGTGGGTTTTAATGATGTTTCACACATTACAGTCACTTACACAAAAATATTTTTGATTTGCTCAGTTTACTTAATTAAAATGAGCTAATGCAACAAACATTTGGTCACAGCATTTCATTGTGTGCAAAACACTGTTAAGTAGAAGTTTTATAATCTATTTATATTGGGACAACATGAATAATTGTCATTAACTGCCCATAGAAATAGACTTTCGCATACTTAAAAAAATACTACTTATTATTAAAATAATATACTTTAAAAGAATAAGTGTGAACTGAATGCAATGATTTACGACACTTATGCATTTTAGTTACAATGAAATTAAAATTAATTATTTTATACATTTATATTAAATGCAGTAGTTGAATTTAAGATTACTTTTTGACCCACATAAATTATCTTTATATGTAATTTCATAATTATTTCTATTCTCTTTGCAATATGGTTAAAGTCTACTGTTGAATGTAATGTACTGACAAGCATTTATGGTAAACTAAAATAAACTTTAATATACTTTAATATAGTTGCAATATAATAATCAAGTACTTGTCCTTTAGTATGTTAATCAACACATAAAAATAAGTATACTTTTTTAAAGATTACTAAAACATAATGATTTTAAATGTACTTTAAAGTAGAACTTTCTCCTTTTAATGTTGATAAATTGCAAGGTGCACTTTTTAAAAGTATACTTAGGTGTGTTAAAAACATTGTCATGAAAATATAGCCTCTTTAAGTATACTTAAGAAGCCATTTTATTTCATTTAATATTGAATTATCTGCAAGTTTTTTAAAAAAAAATATACTTTTAATATTCAAACTACACTACAAATGCAAATGCAATACAATAACGCACTTTATGCACCCCCATACCATCAGAGATGCTGGCTTTTGAACTGAACGCTGATAACACGCTGGAAGGTCTCCCTCCTCTTTACCCCGGAGGACACGGTGTCCGTGATTTCCAACAAGAATGTCAAATTTGGACTCGTCTAACCATAGAACTTTTCCACTTTGAAACAGTTCATTTTAAATGAGCCTTGGCCCACAGGACACGATGGGGCTTCTGGACCATGTTCACATATGGCTTCCTTTTTGCATGATAGAGCTTCAGTTGGCATCTGCAGATGGCACGGCGGATTGTGTTTAGCGACAGTGGTTTCTGGAAGCATTCCTGGGTCCATTTAGTAATGTCATTGACACAATCATGCTGATGAGTAATGCAGTGTCATCTGAGGGCCCAAAGACCATGGGCATTCAATAAAGGTCTTCGGCCTTGTTCCTTATGCACAGAGGTTTCTTCAGTTTCTCTGAATCTTTTGATGATGTTATGCACTGTAGATGATGAGATTTGGAAAGTCTTTGCAATTTGACGTTGAGGAACATTGTTTTTAAAGTATTCCACAATCTTGCTCATGTTTTTGAAAGTCTTTTAGTTTTCATTTTATTCAACTTTAAAAAACGTCCCAACATTTCCGGAATTCGGGTTGTATTTTATATGTTTTTAAATAAGATGAAAAAAGGCAATATGTGTTACTGTTTAATATTCTTTTAATTTGGAGTTTAAAAGAGTTTCTGTTGCAAATAACATGTTACATATAGTAAACAAATGCAGCACATTTAGCATGCAAATGTTCATTGCTGCTTACTGCAAGAAATTCATTTGATTTACTCTGAAGTATTTTATTGTGGTCATCTGAATTCATTTAGGTTTCCACTACACAAGATAATTGAGATTAGGAGTTTTAATATAATATTATGAAAATTCAACATTCCAACTGAATTAAGTTTCAGTATTTAAAACAAGCATACTTGATGAGCTCCTTGTTTTATATGTTTGGCCCTTGTAATCAATAAATCTTTTGGAAGTGCCATACTGGTGTGATTTATAAGACAGCAACCTTTGTAAATCTTGCCATAGCAATAGCACGTAAAACAACAGTAGAAGGCCACAGATGAAGAGTTTCTTCTCAGCACATGTCTGAATGGGATAATGCAGTTGGCAAATTCATTTCTGAATGTTTTACATGCCTTATGTACCATATATATGGAGATCAATTCTCACAGCTACATTTAAAATGCAGAGGTAAATAGAAATCATTTGATTGTGACAGTGCACATGAAACATTCTCTCAAGAGGAAACACATCAGTATGCGGAGCAAAAAAGTGCCATGTCTTTCTACAAATTATTCTGTGAATTTATTGAAGAGTTGTGCCACTTTTTCCACAGGATATTTCAGTGCAAAAACCAGTGTCTTATTCACCAACCACCCACAATCCAGCATAAACAGGTGCTAAATGCCCTGAAATAGTGATTTGCATAGTTATTTAGTGAATCAGGTGCTAAACAACCAGCATGTGCAAATATACAGTGAGTGCAATTCATTTCTGATTTATCCTCTGTATATTAAACAAGATTTTTTTTTACTCCCATCGGATGATCTGTCTTCAGGGGGCATGTTATACAAGAATTTACATTATATTAAATTAACTGTCATTGCCTCACTATTGCCCATCTCTTATAAATCTCTTTTAAGTTGCTGGTCTGCACTGTAAAACCCAATAAGTTTAGAATACTGAAAACATTTGAGGAAACTTACTACCTCAAAACATTTAAGTAAACTCATTTTTTTAAGTTAGTATAATGTGACAAGTGGGGCGGGACCGAGAGCTGTGGAAGCGGAGCAAGGCCAGTGTGGTGCACAGGTGTCTCTCATTAACAATCACATCACCAGCATCCCTTCACTCCCACAGTTCTCAGCCTCGCCCAACTCATCATAATGTTAATTACATACAGTTCATTTATATAAACATCACATTCATATCTCAGTTAAATGTTAGATAGCAAATAACAAATGCTGTCATAACTATCAAAGAGACTGTCATTATATATTTGCATGTATTTAATCAAACAACATACAGTATATGTGGTCTTAAAAGTTTTGCAGCCCATCCTCAACCTAACCACAGGCTCTACTCTTCACCACAATGGTAACCCTACAAAACTAACATAACAAAACCCCCAAAATCCCAACATAACACAACATTAAACACTAACTTATGTCTCCCTATGTTAATCTTGTGCAAACACACACACACACACACACACACAAACCCACTTAATTTCAGCATTTATTTGATTTATACAGTCTGACGTAAAGCATGCTGGGAATTAGAAATCTGCTGCAACTCAACTCAATCATATTAAGTTCAGCTTACAATGAAATTTTGAGTTCACACAACATTTTTCTATTAAGTACAATGAACTTTTATCATTATTTGAGTAAAATAATAATTTCATTTCATTTAATTAATTTCACTGTTTGGTTTTACAGTGTGTTTCTGTATTAAAACTAAAAAGCTTTGGCCTTAACGTGGCGGTAGTCTTATGAGAACATTTATGCAGTACATCTCTCATTGTCAGTGCAATAGCTCACTTTAAGAGTCATTTACTAAATTATGTTACATTCTCATTCATCTTTGCCCCAGCCAGCCATGCTTAGTTTGATAAAGGTGCAATCCACTTGAAGTATGTATAATTTCCTGTAATGGAAAAATAATAGAAGAAGAGCTCATTCACTTCAAAGACTCGGTTATCATTACCTCTTATGATGTTACTGAGATCATGAACACATTATGGTAGGTTTGTTATTCAGGTTGACTCACCTTTGCATGCTATTTGTATGTGCAAAGAGCTTCTCTTATGGAATTTTACTACAACATTCATTTAGACATCTATTTAAAAACAGCAATAAACACATTTCTAAACACATAAGATGTATTTTCTCTATTCTATTACTATAATTGGTGCTTTTCAATTTAACATAAAATAAATTAAATAGATTAGAGAGACTTTAAACTGATCAGAGATTTCATAAAATATTGAAATACACAAAGGACTTATTATTTCATTGCAAAAACAGGCAAATAATTTTCCAATTAATACTGAACGTACTAAAGTAAATTAGAGTGAGCTTTAAGAAACTGTCACTGAAGTGCAGTTTATTTTGTTGTGTAATTTGTTAGAGTGGTGATCCATTCCTGTCACGACAGAAAGAAGAATAATTACAGTTACAATGAGTCACTTTGGAGAATTGCTTGAGCCTCAGGCACATCCACCTTACTTTGAATTGCAAGAGCACATGCTGTGATCCAGATGAAGTAAATGAGAACCGAAGATAACAAATCAGCTCAACATTCCTGATCCAATATTGTGTAATAATCACCATCAAAAATGTGACCGCAGCAAAAATGCTAATTTAATTTGAGAGAAAACAATCATGTTGATTCTCTTCCGGTTATGTACTAAAACAGGTATCAGTTTTCATTTGTAATAACCTCCCAAAAGTTTTGTAGAATTGTTGATGCTGTGAAATCAGTCTTGAGAGAGATAGGAACAGGAGCAGGGAACAATGACTCACTCCTACTGAGGTAAAAACTGAGGGAATTGCATGCTAATAAAGGGCCCAATGAGACAGAATTCTATTGGTGCATTGAGGTCTCAATAAATGAATCAGCTAGTATTAAATCTAAACTAGATTATATGAACCATGAACTGGACATGTTTTCTGGTAGTAATGGGAAAGATCACATGAGCTCATTGGTGGCCACTTTTAGATTATTGTTTTTATTATTAGTTTTCAGTTTTTCTTGATTGCTAACACACTATAACTGATTCATTTGGCACAATTTCCCAAACCATTCAGTTCTCAAAACAAAGACATTTCTCAAAACGTTTAACACATTTTACCTGTTTTCACACATATTCCAATTTTCTTAATGATTTCTGCAAAACTCTACACAAAAATTAATTATATTATGTGTTTGCATGTAATGAATGAGAATTTAATTGAATGAGGATTCATACTTAGACCTGTTGCTATCTGCGTTTCCATCTCGGTCTAAAGTACCGTGAAGATTAACAAATTAGTCCGGTGACGTAGGACTGCACGCGCCTTTTCTAGTTCACGTTGGATTCCATCCTCCGCATATAAGTTTAAAAAAGTCTGAACCTCATCGTTGGTCCATCTGTCGTATTTTTTGTTGATTAGAATAACAAACAACTCTTAATGCATGTACCGCAACAGACTTTTAAAAATGGTGGTTGAAATAAAATGCTGTGTAGAGTCAACCAATCAAAATGCTGCGTGAACTCAATCAATCAGCATGTTCAGTGCCCAAGTCCCACTCCCTTCCTGAACTTTGAAAAAGTACTACGTTGTGAGCAGGGACTTTCATTTAGACTCTGGTCCCCGTGGTCGAAACACATCGAGTACCACCCCAAAGTCCCTAGTTCCTAGGGAAAGTTCATGCGATGGAAATGTGGCTATTAAAGGATTAGTTCACTTTTAAATGAAAATTACCCCAAGCTTTACTCACCCTCAAGCCACCCTAGGTGTATATGACATTCTTCTTTCTGATAACCACAATCAGAGATATTTTAATAAATATCCTGACGCATCCAAGCTTGATAATAATGGCAGTGAACGGGACCAACGAGTATGAGCTGAAGAAAGTGTCTCCATCCACATCCATCCATCATAAACGTTTACTCCACACGACTCCGGGGGGTTAATAAAGGCCTTCTGAAGCGAATATATCCATATTTAACAAGTTATGAAGTAAAATATCTAGCTTCCACCAGACCGCCTTCCCTATTCAAAGTACGAAGAAAGTGTAAAGCTCTTGCAGTTCAAAAATACACTACGTCCTACACCTTCCTTATTCAACCTACAGAAAAAGCTTAACTGACCCAACACCAGTTTACACTTTCTTCGTAACTTGAATATGGAAGGCAGTCTGGTGGAAGCTAGATATTTTACTTCATATTTTACTAATATGATGAAATATGAGGGGGGATTCCACCTCTATATAAGGTGGTGCTTGGACGTCATTTATTCAGAATCTTTTCTTTCAGCCAACCTTCTGCAAGAAGCCTATCATCAAGCAAGACTTACCGTGATCTACGTGCTGCAGCAGACAATGTCTTCTCATCCCCTGCTGTGTTCTGGACAAGGATGACCTTTCGCGATTGGCTCTGCGCAGGAGAGGCAATCACTAGAGGACATCCTTATCCGAACCTTCTGATGGTCACGAGACGTGTGTCTTTTGCCTGGGTCGCACCCACACAGAGGTGGCACTTGGGGGGTCGGACTCTTCCTCTGCCGCCTCTTTCAAGCTGAGGAGGAAGGTGCCGCGAGGGTCAGGTGATGAGCTCACGCCGGCTCAGTGCCCACGTGCCTCTTACCTACCCGGTTGCAGGTTCCCTTCCAGTGTGCTTCATGACCGCCGATCTCCGCTTCTCTCCCACCGCGCAAGACATGGTGTTCTTCAGAGGTATAGAGGGCGGTGAGGATGAGGATGATGCCATGTCTGTGTCAGCGTCTATGAAGGAGGAGTGTTCCAACAACCCGGTTGATGAGCTCAGTTTGGAATGGGCGCCTTCTGCTGAGCCAGCCAGAAGCCATCTGGACGGGTGGTTCCTCCAGTCGGACCGTGGCCGAAAGAACACCCCGCGGAGGCCCGCCCCCTTTTTATTCAAGGTGCACGACAAGATATCAGAGTCATGGAACATGCCACTCGCAGGTTGAGTGCACAATCTGGGATACTCCCTCCTGTCTTCTATGGATGGCACTGACTGAGTGGAAGAAGCCGTTGCTGCCCATCTCTGCCCTGCAGCCACGGTGAACTGGAGAGTGAGAAACAGAGGATCTTTCTCCTCTAAACCTTGCCACGCCACCGCAAACTTCACTGGCAGGGCATTCTCCGCCGTGGGCCAAGCAGCTTCAGCACTGCATGTGATAGTGATCCTCCAGGTTCATCAGGCCAAGTTAGTGAAGTCTCTGGATGAGGGCAGGTTGGACCCAGAAGTTTTCAAACACCTCGTGCACGCCATGGATCTGGCCCTCAGAGCAACAAACCTGTGGCTCACTTTGACTGAGTTAAAAGACTCAGAGAAGACGGCCCTTCTGGACGCATCTGTGAACCCCTCAGGACTCTTCAAGCGGTGGTGGAGACATTCACGAAGCGCTTTGTTGAAACACAAAAACAATCTAAGGCCATTAGCCACTCCTGCCAAAGCATGCTAGCGCGCCCCCTCCTGCATGCCCCCTCATGCCCGTTCCCACTCCTCCTCAGCACAGCTTGTGGCAAGACCACACGTCCCTTTCTGCTGCTGCTCGGCGCGAGCATAAACCTGCCGTGGCCGAAGCATTGTCATGGCCCACCCTGACAGGGACAGCATGCCGGCTCTGGAAACAAATGCACATTTCATAAACATTACTAGCTATATAACACCAAATTTAAAACATTATTTACAAGACGAATGCGCTAATCCACAAGAAACTGTGTATAACATAAACTGTAACTGACTGTCATAAAACTCTAAAATTTGGCCACTAATGTCACTGTCATTATATGATAGGCTGAGGTGCCTCACATAACATAGTAAGTAAGTCTAGTGCACAATCAGACAGTTATAGGTTTCTGGAAAAGGTCTTGACTATACTGACAAGTTGTGATGGTAATTAGAGAGATTATAATATATTAATTATCAAGACTATGTAAGATATCGGTGGATAGACTATCATCTGTGTATGAGAGCATAATTATCAGAAAATATATACAAATCAAACCCAATTATTGTTTTATGTATCAACCTCCCTGACAAACTCCTCATGCACCACTGAGTAGTAGCCTGTGCAGCTGCATTGTACAGTATATTTTTGTCTAAATACACAAATTGAGACTGTAAAATCCCCTGTTTAAACATCAAAACAACAAGTCATGAAAATATTGATTAAAAGAAAGATCTTCAAAAGGTGCTTTTAAAAGAAGTTCAACTTAATAAATGTGTCTCTAGATTAAACTGCCCTAAGTCTCACATTTTTGAATGCAAAAAAAGTATTGTTTTGGTTTGGGGCCATTCACA
The DNA here is from genome assembly GCA_037950665.1 of Hypophthalmichthys nobilis. Taxonomy (NCBI): domain Eukaryota; kingdom Metazoa; phylum Chordata; class Actinopteri; order Cypriniformes; family Xenocyprididae; genus Hypophthalmichthys; species Hypophthalmichthys nobilis. The sequence continues at coordinate 15,665,904 of CM075471.1, forward strand.
CAGAATGCGTTTTTGCGGAAAGTTGTTTAAAACTTCTTTTAACTTGAGCGAGATGCTGAAAAAGAAGCGAGACACCAACACAACGGTCAAGCACATAAAGAGTGTGTTTACATAAAAAATAATTGAAAAATAGCACAGTGGAATGGAAAAACTTACCCCTTACACGATCCGTGTGGATCATATTTATATGCTGGATTAATCCGGAAAAATAACTTCCCAGCACAATGCACTTCACATGGCATTGTAGTGGTAGGGTAGTCCTATTGCAATTTTTTCTGTCTACCTGGAGCCAGATATGTTTTAACTTTTATTCTAATCCTATCTGCCAGATAAAAGCTAAAACATGCATGGGACCTGGATCTTGTTCAGAATAATGTGACTCGCTCACTTTGATCTGATAGGTCAAGCTATACTTAGTTATCACTGCTAAGTTTTATGGTTATGCTTTCTTGCAATTCAGTTGCATTTCCTCAGTGCTGTGTTTCCATGGTATACTGCAGAGACAAATGATTAAGTGCAGATGTGAATAATTTTTAGCATTAGTGTTTCTCAGTCGGCACACAATCAGTGCCTGTTTAGGGTCCATTAAATGTATCCATGGAGACAAATGCCTTGTTTGTTTCGAGATGAGAGATGTTCCTGAATACCTTCTTCTGGTTTGTCTTTGTTGGAATTGTCTTGAAATGGTCGTTTTAATAGCAAGCCCTTGCAAAAAGCTTTTAATACTAAGTAGGCTGAAACAGTGATCGATGAAAGAAGAACTCCACCGGTGGAGTGAGAGTGGTTTTAAGCCATTTTAATTTAAATTTGAGAGGGGCAGAGCGCAAAGCACACAGATTCAAGTGAAATTTAATAATTGCTACACTTTGCTCTGATCGTTGTATTTTCTTGTTTGTTTGTTTGTTTGTTTGTTTTTCCACACTACACACCCCCCCCAGTTGCTGCCATAAATTTTTAAGTATAATCAAATTGGCTGTACAAGTAATTTCAACTCATTTTTTTTTTTTTTTTTAAACCTTGCCTTAGTTGAATCTTGCATAACTTAAAAAATGAAGTTGATATTGATTAAATTATTTTGATGTGTTAAAGTAATGGGAAAACATATGTTTGTTATTGATCATATTTAAGCAGCCGGTGGCATGACTCTTTCGTAAAATGTCTACATTTCATACATCTTAATGAACATTAATCTTAATTGACATCAATTAATTTTAGCACAATATTATCCTAATTCCATTTAATTCAATGCCAACATTCCACTTGCAAGGATTCATCTTGCTACAAAATGGCATAGAACAGTGCAAAATTATTGCAAATGGGATATTGCAATTGTAATTTTGTGAAGGGGTTGTGAAATTCGCTACCAGAGCAACGTTGAATTGTGGCACCAAGTTACACAGTGTAAAATGATGCATTGCTAGTGTTTTACAGCAAATTGTTTAGCAAATAACAAACAATCATTAACTAAACAGTTATTTTTTTAAAATATTAATTAAATATTCATGCACTTTGTAGAGTTACAGAAACGTTCGTGTGGTGTGTTTAGCTAGTGTGTCTATAACTAACAGATGACTTACAGTAGAGTGGACACAGTGTCATTTTCAGATAGACAAGCAGTTGCCTGTTACAATGTGTATTCGCCTTATAAGTGTTATTGAGCTCATACATATGGAAATAAAAATGCAAATTCCAGTCTGAAAAGCCCATTACTCAGTATTTTTGCTAAAGTCTGGGTAATGGACATTTAAGAGAGATGAACATGAGATGTGCTTTAGCGGAGGCACAAAGACAGTTATAAACCTGTAGAAGAAGAAGAGCTCTTTGCCCTTAAAAAGGGATCACAAGAAGACATGCAGGGTTCAACCTCTTGAGGCATTACACAACAGTTTATGCAATGCAGCTTGCAATGTCTCGTCACTCTTCAGCAGGTACAGAACTCATGCAAGATTAAAACGAGGCTGTAGTTTGGCTGAAGTCTCATCCCAAATGAATTTTGTACTTAGGGGTCAACATCTGGTCAAAGCTAATGCTGCTCAGGGCTTGCTGAGACTGCATTTTGCTCATAAGTCTGCACAGAAAAAGACAGGATGGGTTGTAGAATATTTTAAGCTCATTTACAGGTATATGCATTCTTTACATTCTTTAAGTTCGGGGTCCCAGAGATGATTTGTGAGATATAACCACACATTGTGAGATACAAAATCACAAAGTTTCAGGTGCTGAAGGAAGCTCAAATGCAATTTGATTCCACTTCACATATGAATAACACTGGGTTTGAGTGTCATGATTGTCTGTGGCTGCTGTGCTGTTGGCGACTAACAACAAACACTTTGCATTGCTTCACGAAAAATAAAGCGTAGTTGATGAACGAACGACAAGGAAGCACAAAAAAATGAACGTACAGTACAGAAGAGTACTGTATGTTCATTTTTTTGTGCTTCCTTGTCGTTCGTTCATCAACTACGCTTTATTTTTCGTGAAGCATTTTGTTGCACGTCAGCTGTGATACAGACATCCACTCACATTGCGTGTGTAATGCGGCTTTCACACAGGACTTGGAATATGCGCTGCACTCACCGCTGGGTTCAGCGCAACCCTTCAGAACCAAAGCAAAGTAGGCGGAGTTTTCAAAACTTTTAGGCGGGAGTTCTAATCTATACGTCTAGTCATTTGATTGTTGTTCCACCTTTCGGTCAGCAGCCAAATATGTATAGGCTACGTCCCGTGCTAAGAAGTGAGCGTTAGCACTAGCCCTGCTACTAAGAAGAAGAAAGAGAGCAGCAAGGAAGAAGAGGCTGTGGGTGCATGAAACTCTCAGGTCCAGAGAACAGTTTAGAGGATTCAGGCTTGCGAAGTAGCTCCGTTTCTATTGGCTGCGTGGGTAATCGTCACAGAGGGGAGCAGCAAAAGTTGAACTGTTTTGAACTTGGACCGCGGCATGTGCACAGAATACTCTGCGCTCCACTGCGCGTGCACTTTGGTCGACGCAGCAACAAACCGTCCTTGCATGGCGCAAGCCATTGAAATAAATGGGTTTTGCAGCGCATTCCGCATCCTGTGTGAAAGGGCCATAAAAGTGGCCAGATAGTGAGAATTTTGCAGTTAAACCACTGCACACTGACAACTGCTAGAGAATGCGGTCTTTAGTATCATTGTTAGTGCACTCACCTCGCCTGCTAGCAGCGATCAGACCGGAGTTCGAGACTGACTCGGAGCAGGGTGGTTAGGATTGGAGTTTGAGTTTTGAAGGCGGAGCAATGAAGAGAGGGGTGGGTTTGTTTGGGTTGATTTCAAATATCAACAATGTCCAACAGCGTTTTTCAAAATCTACTTATCCCACCTTTAACTAAAGGCTTGCTTGTTTTGCAGGTGGAGTCCCAGTATCCCCAGACTGATGAAGAAGATGAAGGAAGGCTTCTGGAATGATGAAGTGGGTAGTCAGGTAAGTACACTCTCTAATCGAGACTGATGAGACCAAACAAGGTTTTGTGGGAATGGTGGGTATTTAACCAGTTTGTGATAATGCTTGACAGGTGAGGCTGGTTGGTATTCAGGTGACTGTGATCGGATGGGTGGAGTTGTTGGACCTAGTGTGGATGGTGACAAATGAGAAACACATAGTAAAAAAATACACCAAAACTATCAAACTTAAACTGGTGATAGCATACTGCTGTAGTTCTACCATCTTGTCATTTTCAAATTGATGCATTTTTTTTAAAATATAATTTATTATATAAATATAGTCATGTAATATTTTTCATAGACGACACATATTACCAAATTCACGTTTTGTTTACATTTAGTTCTCATAAGATTAGGAAAATTCGACCAAGGGCCAAAAGGTTTCTCCAAAAGTCCAGATGTACTGATGAAGGATTGTATGTATATTGTGTTCTTAGAGAACATTATGATATTAAAGGATTAGTTCATTTTAAAATGAAAATTACCCCAAGATTTACTCACCCTCAAGCCATCCTAGGTGTATATGACTTTCTTTTTTCTGACGAACATAATCTGAGTTATATTAATAAATATCCAAGCTTTATAATGGCAGTGAACGGGACCAACGAGTATGAAGCTCAAGAAAGTGCATCCATCCATCATAAACGTACTCCACGTCAGTTACGCTTTTTTCGTAAATTGAATACGGAAGGCGTAGGACGTAGTGTAAGTGTTTTGAACTGCGAGAAGCTCGATATTTTACTGTGTAACTTGTTAAATATGGATATGTATCTTATACAAATGCACCGCTTCACTTCAGAAGGCCCCGAGCCGTGTGGAGTACGTTAATAACGGATGGATGCACTTTCTTGAGCTTCATACTCATTGGTCCCGTTCACTGCCATTATAAAGGTTGGATGCATCAGGATATTTATAATATAACTCCGATTGTGTTCATCAGAAAGAAGAAAGCAATATACACCTAGGATGGCTTGAGGGTGAATCTTGGGGTAATTTTCATTTTAATTTTTCTTACTTTGACTGGCCTGAGATATCAGACAAATGTTGATAGGCTTCTATATGAAAAAGAAGAATTTATATTATGTAGTTTCCTGCCAATATTAAGAATCAATCGCAGTTTGACTCTCTAACCATTAGGCCACGACTGTCCCCAAATTAATGTGATGCTGTTGAAATATTCTCTCACCTGTAATGGGAATATAGAGATGATTAATTCACCTTTGCAAACTCTTCGTTTCATTTCCACATGTCAGCATTAGTGAAAGTCAACCATAAAAAAATGATTCAGCATCCCTTCCCAGTATTAGTATTATTAATTTGTGTACTTAAATATAAAACAGGAATGGTTTTAATCAGGCTGCAAGTGGTTCTGTAATATTGTTAAGCCTTAGTTATTTATCATGTTCATACTTTGTATTTCCTACTTTTCATTTATGTCAAATGGCACTTAAGACAAAGAGGTGACATTACAGACAGGCAATCTTTGCACACATATCCACCTTGGCAAAAGGAAATGGAGGGTGTGACCCTGTCTGTCCCTTAGGCAATTCTTTAAAATCCCCATTAGTCTCTGAATATGCTGTTCTGCATGACCACACCAGCCCATACTTGGCTAAGCTGAACTATTCATTGCTTTACCTCTGCCACAATAAAACATCGCAGAGCTTTGCCAGCAAAGTAATGGAAGGTGTTATCCTAAATGCATTATGAGAGGCCAAAAGGTTTTCACTACCAGGGAACTAACCACACATTTCGTACATTCATTGATATCTTTTAAAATCAAAGGTGAAACATTACGACTATCTGTTATGTTAAGTTTAATGGTCAAAACTGAAATTAAGACAAGATAGCATGTGATCCCTTTATATAATTCATAAAAAAAAGCCTTACTGAGAAACTTGAAGTGACAGTGATTTGTTAGAAGTGGAAGAAAAACCCCTAGAGTGCTTTTTTGGCCCATCTTCCAAATCTCTGTTCTACTGATGCCACTTTTTTACATGCTAACACCATATTAAAAGAAAAAAAATCTGCAGTGCCAAATATAGCAAAACTATGTAAGCCTGTTTCATTTAATTTTGATAAGCTAAAACAATTTTGTAATAAACAGTCACATTTTGAGATATAAAATTGCATTTGTGAGATATAACCACACATTGTGAGATACAAAATCACAACTGTGAAATATAAAGTCACAACTGTTAAGAAATAAAGTCGTAGTTATGAGAAATAAAGTTGCAATTGAGCGGCATTAAGTCACATTGTAAGATCGCAATGACTATTTTTTCTTTCTATCTTTTTTTTTTTTTTGCAATTTCCTTTTTCTTTTTCTGTACAGAACAGATTTAGGGCTCTCCCCTTTGCTTCAGTTTTCAACTTTTTTGATTTTTTGTTATACTCTCCTCTAGTGTTTATATCCGTGTAGAATACTCTGAGATTTATAAGAAAAAAAATTTGTTTACAAAGAAATAACGGCTGTACTAAAACATATTTTTCAATCAAACTATAAAACGATTTCCCATGAAGGCCACATTTGTTTGTTTGTGTTCTCTGTGCTATTTTAAGCTCAGTGTTGTCAGATATAATATTCCATGTACATCCTTGCTGCACTTTGAGATGAAATATTCTGGTCTGAGAGAAGGAGGTCATTCTTTTTACACAACTAAAGCGACAGTTCTCTGACAGCCCAACCGTGCAAAATGTATTTATTTTTCTCCTGCTTTCATTTCCTGCTGACATGCCAGGTTTTGAAAGCGCACGTTTTACAACATTTGTGCTTTTTTTTTTTTGCAGCTGATAGTGAGTTGTTAGGCAGTGTGATGAAAAAGGAAAGGGGCCACTTTCAAAGGGAGATTAAGCCTCTTATTTACTTACCATTTCAATTTTACTTTGTTATTCCTACTTGAAAATGGTGCAGTTCAATTTTAACTGTACACTACGGCCTATATGTTTGCCTTCAAATTATATATTATATAAAATATTTCAATGCCATTTTAAACTACCAACCAATTTGAACTGAACTCAGTTGAACTCAACTGAACTCAATTGGCAAGAAGGTCTCTTCCGGAAATGAACATCACTACAGTCACAATAGCAGACATACTATTCATGCAGCTCATGAGGCTTTAAAGAGTTTGGCAGGAGTTTTAAGATGCACCTACAGTTGAGGTGAGGTGATAATGTACATGCAACACACTGTTATGGTTTTCACAGAACATCTTAAAAGCCAAAGGCATGCCTGAGTAGAAATTCAAAAGTTGACCAAGCTGGAAACCACAGATTTCTGGAGTAAGCAAAGAGCATGTCCTATTTGCCCTGAATACCCTTTAGAGCTTACAGCCATGCATGAAGGCAAGTTGGATAGCTGTTTCACACAATTGCATGAATTGATTTTAACAGCCTAAATAAATGTTCTTTGAAAGATCAAAGAATATGAATATACAAGAGTGTGTAGCATATAAAAAAAACATATGATATTCTTGTGTTGATAATCAGTGTTGGGGAAAGTTACTTTTAAAAGTAATACATTACAATATTGTGTTACTCCCTAAAAAAAGTAACTGGTAACACTTTACAATAAGGTTCATTAGTTAAACATTAGTTAATGTATTATTAACTAACATGAACTAACCATGAGCAATACATTTGTTACTGTATTTATTAATCTTAGTTAATGAAAATACAGTTGTTCATTGTTTGTTCATCTTAGTTCACAGTGCATTAACTAATGTTAACAAGATTTTAATAATGTATTAGTAAATGTTGGAATTAACATTAACAAAGATTAATAAATGCTGTATAAGTTCATTATTAGTTCATGTTAACTAATATAGTTAACTAATGTTAACTAATGAACCTTATGTTACTGTTATTGTAAGTAACTAATAGCTTTTTTTATGAAAAGTAATGCATTACATTACTTTTGCGTTACTTTTTCCTCACCTGGGCTGGGCTTGCTTGTTTGTTTTTTAATAACAACAAAAAAGTTCTATTTTTGGCAAATGTTAAGGCCCTTTCACACCAAAAGTGAAATGAATAAGCCTCAGGCTGAAGGAAATGCATATTTATGCCTGTACAGTAGAGGGCGCAGCTCAAACTAACCTTTCAGCTGTGCTGCCATTCTGGATTAAAGAAGAATAGGATACAAGAGAAGGAAGTTCACCACTCTTATTTCTAAATCTAATCTAAAGTCATTTGGTTATTAGTATGGTTAAATTAAATCATTGAAGGTCAGCAGAAGACATTGGTTAATAAAATGAGATTAAATACATAAAGTATATTTGTGTAATTTAATATACTTAATTATTACATTTTTGCGTAAAATTCTGAGATTGCATTTCACTGTTTTTATTCATTTTGAGGAATACTAAATGTTTTCGTGCAAGTGAGATGAGTAAATACATGTTCACATTTAGTCTAGAACTACAATAACCATCATGTTCACACAGCGCACACAACACCTCTGCACTTTATTTCTTTCACAATGAGGACAGGAGAGCTGTCAGTCAATAAATGTGAAAAAGTAACTTGCGTTGCTTATTTAAAAAAGTAACTGATATTTTGTTGTAAATTGAAAAAGTAATACATTACCTTAGTTACTTGAAAAAGTAATCTGATTACATAACTCAAGTTACTTGTAATGCATTACCCCCAACACTGTTGATAATATAATCTCCTTAAATGGTTTCTGATTAAACAAAGATTTACATTCTTTCTCTTTTTCATCAATCAACCATTCAGATCTCAGATCCAGGTCGCACAAGGAAACACATCTTTCATCACAATGTTGATATCCATTGACATGTCAACATTTTGCTGCACAGTGTTTCTATTTTCTTCTCTGTTGTATAATGTGTTAGCACGGAGCATAAGTTGCTTTCATTCATATTCATATTTCTACATGAAATATGTTAATTGTGTCATCTATTAATGCCTGGTTAAAATAGATTATGGGTGGTAAGTAAATAAGATGCAGGGTTTTACACTAAAAACTAGTACACACAAAAGTGGTGCAACTGTTTAGTGACTATAAACACCCCAGAATGTTAAAGACCATTGTTGTGTTTGCAATGCAAATCTGCAGCAAATATAGCCAGTGATTGTCAAGGTAACACTTGGAAACTTAGAAACTTAGAAAAAAACTAAGAATAATGAAAGGTTACTGTCTGAAAGATCCATTAATTTAGACATTGTGGGGCTTGATGGTGTAATGCCAATTTATTAGATCTGTAATCCGAGCTGTGACCTCATCTAAATCGTAAAAGTTCAGCCTCCCCCTTATCTCACATCAACCAAACTCATTTAAACTGTGTCCCATACAGGATGTGAGAATCTTTATGGCTAAACAAATAAAATGTTCAGATAATTCTACTATCTTAATCACACATAGTAAAAACTCGAATAAACTGAGAAATATACAGTTGTTTAATCCATGCCAAGGAAACTGATCCAATTTCCAACTTCATCTATACTGTAGGTTTTGAGCTTTGAGCCATGAGCTTTAACCAAGGTTAACGGATGAGGGCTGAGAAGCATATTAGCCAGTGAAGCAGTCACCACAGCACATTATAAACTCAGGGTTGACCCCGCCAAGCAGTATTACTATGAGTGGCAATATAAATGTAAATGGGATACTTTAACTTAGAGATCAGTAAAGATGGAAAACAATTACTCAATCCCATTACATGTGGAATAAAGAACACACAACATACTTGCCAATATGATTAGTTCAGATTTATGGCTTCTATTATGACATTTTATGGCAATGAAATGCTGCCCATACTGATGTGATTATTGTTTTGTATACATAATTTGATCTCCCCATTGAATTGAATTTTAATATGCACAATAATCATGAGCCTGCTTCTCCCAATATAACTGTAAGTCTTTAGAGAAGGGTCTATTGACAGTGGGTTTATAACCAACTCTCTCTGTGTTTTCATATTAAGGCTTATTGCTTTTTGATGAATTACAGCACGAAAAGTTCACATACAGTACAGTCTCAGAGAACAGAACCAACCGCAAAAACATTTGGATGCAACCTTAAATTATTTAATTATTTCTATATTAAAAATCCATGAGGCCATTAAGCTATTTATATACTTGTGCGAGTGTTCCTCCAAGCATCTTCATGTTGTGTGTACACATTTGTATCAAAACTATAACAGCTTCAAAAGAGGCAGAAATGAAAGAAACTGTGCGCTTGAGCAGAGAAGGGAGTCTTTTTCTGTGCTTACATTAGCTCTCTTAAGAATTAGTATTTCAAAACCTCTAAAATTTCATTTAGATATTCATAATAGACTGTTCCCACGTGCATAAATGCTTCCCGGCACTTTAGACTCCTTCTGAGAGTGCTGAATGCATGCAATTAGATTTGAAGGAGCATCATATGACATGCACCTCAAACCCGATGCTCTCTAGCAGCAGAGAGTATCTAATACTTTTTGCCTTTTGAGAAATGTGAAGCACAACAGGCACAACAGCCTGAAGATTATTTGTGAATAAACTCTAAGCTGAAAATCTAGAGAGACAATGATTAAATTATTTAACCTACATTCAGTTTAAATAGACACTTTTTCTGAAAACACATCCTCAAATGGATTTTGTAGCTCTGCAGTGCTCTTCTTAAGGCTGTACAACACATTTCTCTGCATATTTCATCAAAATTCCTCTTTTTCTGTAATAGTTAAGACAACAGTGGACCTTAGGAAAGAGGTACTTTCTCCCAGACAGGGACTCTTTTTTGGTTAATGTTGAAGTGATACTATGAAAAGAATTAGCCCTGGTCACAGTTATTTAAATTTTCCATTTCAGTGCTGTGTCAGTGGACATTTGTCTGTTCTAACTGCATGGTAGCACTGCAGAGGTCAGGATTGTGTATCACCATATGGTTGTGCCTATTGGCTTGATGGACTCAGTTTGATACTTGAGTTGACATCTCTTATATGAACCATCTAGCTGCTGTTCAGCTAAAGCTGACTCAGTCTAATGAGGTCAGAGGAGTGAAATAACTTAACAATTAATTTATGATTAATGTTACCTTCTCATTTTCAACAGAGCTAAGCTAGACTTGAAATAATATGAGAGAATTTGTTCATCTTTTCCTTGATTGAGCCAGACGGATTATAGATTTTAAGATAGACATTTTGCATATCAAAGTCCAATTCTTTGCTCAAGAGATTTTAAATCTATTCCTGAAAAAAATCTGAACCTACTCAATCTAATTGGGAAACCAAGTAAAAGCAATCAGTTAAATCTCTGTGTTATTCTGCATCACTGTGTAAAACCCTGCGTTTGATCCAAGTGGACCCATTGGACGGTTCAGTGAGGTCACCTGGAATGGTGACTGATAAGCACTAGAGAGTTGCCAGGGCATAACTTGACCTTAATTAGCATTAAGCGGATGCTCATTCACCCCTGTGCAGCTTTCTAATTTATGGATTGTGCAATAAAGGATCAACTGGTTGTGCAATAATTCCAATTACGCTTGTGATGCTGAGTCACTGAAGGAGAAGAATGAGAAACCATCCGCTCACAGAGTACAGTAATGCAGATAGTACATTAATGCACATTACAGGGGAAGGTGTGAAGGAAGACTTCAATAATTCACTGCTTATTCAATTTGTGAAGGTTAAGAAGGTTAACTTTTATAGTTGGCGGTGCAAAACCCTTCAGTAATGCACAAAACACTGCAGAATGATCTGATATTCTTTCCAAGTGAAAAAGGAAGAGCCCAGCCACATACATTAAAGGGTTAGTTCACTGCAAAATTAAAATTCTCTCATTATTTGCTCATTACTTACTCATACATTATTTACATTTTCATGTCATTCAAACTTTTTGTTTTGCAATTGCCTGAAAGCTTTTGCAGCTTTAATAGACTACTGTTTTTTACTGTTTCTGAATTCATCACTTGATGCCTACTAAATATTAAACCACTCCTCATTAAACAATAAAACTGTGTTACATACTCTGTATATTGACATGGTAGATATAAATAATTTATTCAGTGCTTTAGCTTGTGTCTTTGGTTATTGCTGTAGTAGGAAGAAAATAATGAACTTTTTATGAAGTTCATAACAAAATATTTATATTTTGTCATTAATTTATACATATCACAGCTGTATAAAGCTATATAGACAAAAGAGGTTATGGCAGAATCATTTCAAATAGAACATTGTAGATTCAACAAACATTGTTCCTGTCTGAGTCATTTCTTTCCTGATGATATCCTCAGGGTTAGATGAATGGACCTCCATTATAACCAAGAACACTTGCTTTAACAGGACAAGGACACACATACTTTTAGATACAGTACATACACAACATGGTCAAATGTATGTGGACAACCTCTTCTAATTGACCAGGCCACTTAATTCCGGTAAAGAGTTAATACTATGGCATATATTAATATTTTGGAAAATTATGGGCTTCCAACTTTGTGGCAACAGTTTGTGGAAGACCCTAAACTGTTCCACCATGACAGTGCCCCTGTGCATAAAGCGAAGTCCAGATACAAATGGTTTACTGAATCTTATGTAGATTTGTGGAAGAACATTTGTCGTGACTCTTTAGCTCTGCCCACGGCACGCCTCCATCCTTTCAGACATATGAAGCATGCAAAACTACTCTATAGGTACTCAAGATTAACATGAGATTGGTGGAAACTGTGTGTGTTATGTACCCTTTAATATGATTGAGTTGAGTGGCAGCAGATTTCTAATTTCCAGCATGCTTTGCATCAGACTGTATAAATAAATGCTGAAATTAGGTGTTATTTTGTGTTTTTGCATTAACACAGGGAGACATAAGTTAGTGTTTAATGTTGTGTCATGTTGATCTTTACAGGGGGTTTTGTTATGGTAGTTTTGTAGGGTTACCATTGTGGTGAAGAGTAGAGCCTGTGGTTAGGTTGAGGATGGGCTGCAAAACTTTTAAGACCACATATACTGTATGTTGTTTGATTAAATACATGCAAATATATAATGACAGTCTCTTTGATAGTTATAATAGCATGTGTTATTTGCTATCTAACATTTAACCGAGATCTGAATGTGATTTTTATGGAAATGAACTGTATGTAATTAACATTATGATTAGAGGGGTGAGGCTGAGATCTGTGGGAGCGAAGGGATGCCGGTGAAGTGATTGTTAATGAGAGACACCTGTGCACCACACTGGCCTTGCTCTGCTTCCACGGCTCTCGGCCCCATCCCACTTGTCACAAAAATTTTAAGTTCTACTAACTTAAAAAAAGGAGTTAGTTTACTTAAATGTTTTGAGGTAATACGTTTTCTCAAATGTTTTGAGAATTCTGAAGTTATTTTACAGTGCACAGTTTTTTTTTCTGTTAAGGCAATTATTCAAAACAAATTTGTCAGATGTGAGGGATAAAAATCTGATTTGGGCCACATTCAACCGCAATGTGAACATAGTGCTACATTGCTATGCTAATAGTGCACATTAGTATTTTTAGGCTTATTTTATCAGAATTATTTTTTTTTAGATGTAATTGTTCAGTAAATAGCCACACATTATACAATCTTTTCCAAATAACAGCAGACCACAGCCAGTATATACTGCAGAAGGCAATAATGCAGTTCTAATTGGTCAGTTTTCAGGGCCTGAGACTGAATCTCCTCATCAAGTGTATATTACACTGCATCAGGGTGAGAAAGATGCAATACTCTTGGGATGCCAAAGACATTAAAATGAAGGGCAAGGCATTATTACAGAAACAGCAATTAAGAGGCAGTCAGACCTAGCTTTGCACAGTTCAAGTGCATAACGATATTGTCGCTCACTTTTTTTGTCAGTTGTAGGTATTCTAATTGAGCCACCTTCTGGCTCCCTCTATCTCTTCGCTAATGAGAACATTCCCTTGTTATTTTCTGCCCCAAGTCTATGGTGTGATTGTGTAACATATACATCTGCATTCAAGCACTAAAATTAAAGCTGATGGAGTAACACTTGAACAAATCTTGTCTTAATTTACATGGACAGCACACAGCTGTTCAAGACAGCTTAGTGTGTGTTAATTTTACATGGCTTGGATCACCTGACAGGGGAGGTTATAGTGATGTTGAATCACATCGTTTCCACATATCTGTTTGTTGGAAATGCTTTATATGAGCAGTTCACCAAAAAATTATTTTCTCATAATTTAGTATACTCACTCTTATGTCAGCCTGATCTCATCGACTTCCACTGTCGCCTTTTTACATTCTTAGTTGGGAATACATAATATTCAGCAATATTATTGATTTAACTGCACTGACACTATCAGATGAAGCTGAATAATGACGCTATTGTCTTCTGTAGAGCTGCTTTACAGCAGAATTGAACTTGTATCATAATAAATGAACTTTACACAGTTATTGAACTGAACTGAATCAACTGAGATGAATAATGACACTATTATCTTGCTACAGCTGCTTTAGAGCAGTCTCATATTTGATGAAGTTTGCATCATTAATTCTGCTACTTTCCTGTTTATTACTAGGAAGCTGCTTTGAATTATTTTAGAAAGCAAAATAAAGGTGACTTGACTTGTACTGGTTGCTCTTTGCCATGCAATTACAATGAATGGGGACTGGAGATTTCAAGCTTTAAGTTTTCTGAGGTAAAATGATAGCTTTGCGTCACAAACAGACCAGAATTCAAATCCTTGTTCGAGTAAAATCTTCCCCGCAAATGGATTCTAAATTTCTGTGATCGGATCATTGAGTCAGTGAGTTGAACTTAAGAACTCGAAATTGTGAATTCATCTTTTGTGAATGGAATCAGCTGATTTGTTTTGAAAATCTGAAAAACTTGTTAATGAATCGAATTTTGCTGCTGCTTTCAGGAAGGCACCAAAGAGAGCTTGGGTAGATATCAAAAAGAATTTCTGTTATGACATAATCTTAGCTTGTTTCTTTTTTATGGTTTCAGAAGACTACGGATACAGTGCACAAGTCATATGGGCGATTTTATGATTTTTCAATCCCTTTCATTATATGGAAAAGATTGACCTTGGTATTGTTCAAAAATTTGTATTCCAGAGAATAAAAGAAAGTCATAGAGGTGTAGAGCAACAAACCTTGACACTTTTACTTTAGCTTGAACTGTTCCTTTGTCACAGTTTCTACCATATCCATACCCAGATCTACATCTTCTGAATACTGACACCTTCATGAACTACAAGTCCCATCAGGCCTTGCACCACACCATGGACTCTCACACCTGATCTTCATTTCCTCATTATCCCACCCAGTGTATATATATATACCCGGTCTTCCCATAACTTCTTTGCAAATCTTGCTAGTAGGCTACTAACTGCCTGCATTTCTGAGTGGTTTCCCTGTTGTGTGGTATTTAACCTGTGCTTTGTATTTTTCAATTACCGTCTCTGCCTTGCGTTTTGGACTTGTTATCCTTGCTCTGTTACTGTTTGGTTTTGACCTGTGCCTGCCTGACCTTAATTAAACTTCGCCTATGGATTGTGAGTCTGTCTTTGAGTCTACTTCGTCACAACCTTTAAGAGAGAATGTGCGATTACGATTCTAATTTGGTTTCATTAAAAAAAAAAAGAAAAGAAAAGAAAAGCATCACTCTTTTTCAGTTCTTTACTGTATATTTTTCATGCAGCCATTGTTAGTTGAGAGAAACATTCTATTACTATTGTACGATGTTGATCCTCATTTATTTAAGCACATGAAAAATAACACAAACTAAAGATGCCTCCTCTTTGGAAAATTGAATCTTTTAAATCACTCATTTATTTTGGATTAGCTGAATCTCACTGGCAGATGGTGGAGATAAAGATTTGGATCAAGAAAGTTGTTTTGTAAATCAGGAGATCATGTCCTGTCACTTCAGTCTAAGTGTGGCCCGAGAGAATGGCTATTTTTTTGTCACCATGTTCTGAAAGGTTCCCATGAGCCCATTCGTCTGCCTCTCCTAAAAACAGCTCTGCCTATGTTGACATAACCTCCATCTTTGCAAACAAACACCTCATCAGAGGCAAAAACCACACAAAGGATTTCCGGGAAGTAACTTTTGACAGGGCTTTGAAGCAAACCGGTAACAAATTTGCTGAACCATCGGCTAAGCGAAAAGCTTTGTCCCTCGAGGCCTAGCCATTGCTTTGTAGTCACAACACTGGAACGGTCTACAGCAAACTCTCCGAAATTAATCCCAAAGTTGGCAACACACTTCACTTCTGATTTTATAAACTAGTCTCATTCATCGTTTTGAATTATTCAGTGCTATTTGTAATATATTTTATGTAATGTGTCTACTATAATATCTTATTTTCAGATCCCTTTCACCTCAGCTTTGGGCTTTTGTTCCTCAGCGGCTGTAATAAAGGATGTCGTCTCGGCATGATAATTCATCATGTAGATTAGACTCCATATACAGACTGTTCTGTTCCTCTGTCCGTGTTTAAAGTATCTCTGTTTCTCAGCTTGAGGGTAGAGTGTATTCACGCTCTCAATGCAGTGTCAAACATTGCTTGCTCTGGTCTTAAAAAGTTTTCTTACCTCTTGAAGCAGGCCTACAAATGTGTCACCCCATAATTAATTGCTGGTTGCTAAGGATTAATCATGACTAATTGCCTGCCCAATTTTGTCTCTCTATCACAGCAACATGTACAGGCTTGTAAGTCCTCAGGGACAGCAAAGAAGCCTTCGGTTATCAGGATGGAGCAAAGATGGGACGTTTCTACTTTGCTGAAATTTGTAGAAGAAGAAGGGTCAGTGACGTGATGGCCTTTTTCTTGTCCTATCTTTTAATTTATTAAAAAAAAAAAAATACATGAAAAATGCAATTCATATACAATGACTTCAATATAACACGTCTGTGATTAGTTTGTTTTAGATTTTTTCAATTAAAATGCATGTAATGTATATAATAAAAATGTATGCAATCACAACTGTCCTGTTATTATAATGAAACAAAGCCGCCTTATTAAAATAATTTGTTCTTTTAATAATTTAATTATTTTTTTAGAAAACAGCTGCTTCATTGCTTATTAATGTTGGAAAATAAAAATATTTTGTTTACCAAATCAAAGTCATATAGTGCATATAAGTCATATGATCAAACCAACATGCAGAAATATAAAAGAATATATACAAAAAGTTTAGTTTAAAGTTTAAAGCACATTATAAAACGGATAGTTCCGGCCCTTGATTGTGATTGGTTGAGCTGCGTTCGAAGCCGTTGTAAATTACTCTACAAACATATACACCTCATTACATCAGTACTACTGCACCACTGTGTCTGTGTTGCTGCAATTCCAGGTATAGCGGCCATAAAGGGGGCACTCGCGAGCACCCTTCTGAAACCTAAAATGATGAATGGGACACCCTACGGTCTCGTGGACTTAACGGACACGCACACGCAGCAGCCATTGTAAATCCACAAGACCGAAAGTGCCATTTGGGATTAGCCAAATTAGCCAAAGCATTTGTCATTTGCGTTCACAACAATATAAAAGTCTTTGCGACTGAGTGACTCTCTCATAAAGACGATCTTTGCCGCCATCTAGAGGCATAATAAATGTAACTTCTGTTGCTGTTCACAGGGACTATTTTTTCCAGTGGAAGGAAGGCTTTTAGAGATTTTACTTCATGAAAGTTGCATTGATACATTTTTTGTCTTTAATGTTTGTATTGTGTGGTAACTGTTTTCTAAAAGCAATAAGCCCTGTGAAGCCGTGGTTTACAGTGAATTTATAACAGCTAAGGGTTTTTTTAGTCACTCTGCATCTTGCCTAATAACACCCATTAGCTGTTTTAAGTTCACTGTAAACCTTGGCTTCTCAGGGCTTATTGCTTTATTTTAAACCAATTTTATCGTAAACACTCTTGTATGTCATTGATGTCAAATCTATGGTTGAACATGCAATTCGCTGTGTGTAAGGATTGACATTACAGGAGTTTGAGGACATTTGTCATAATAATATTAAAATATGCCAAGGTATATAAATATGTGACTTTGCCAAAATGTGAATCTATTGACTTGAAGCAGTGCAACCATGTGATGAGGCCTTTGGCCTTCGTTTTTATTGAGGAGAGTTGCTTAATGAGGCTAAACATGGTAGAGGTGCTGGACCAAAATGGGGACGGAAGTTGTCTGGAAGAGGGGGAGGCTGTTATTATAATTGATAGCCCTTGCCGCTCACTCCCATTTCAAAGTTCATTAGCAGTGCTGCACTCCTCACGTCAAGCTTTCGCAAGGTGCTTCATGGTTCTCTCCAATGCAAGAGAGATTTATGGACCCAAGATGGATCATCTGGGCTTTAAAAATACACTAGGAAATGAGATCATGCGCTCTAAATCCCTCAAGATCCACGGTTCCCTCTCAGCCCAACTTTCATTTTGTCTTACTGTCAAAGCTTTCAAATGAAGCAAAGCTGTCATTTACCCCTAGAGAAATACAAAAATACTTCAAATGCATTAAATGGAGCAGAGAGATGATAAAAATGTAATTTAAAAACAGTGACATTGTTAACATTGTTTAATCAGATGTGAAGGCTTCAAGCAAATGATGGCAGGGATGTACATTAACTGTCTTTACGTATACAATCTGAATGTGTTGAGGTGTGAGGTATTATAGACAGTAGACAGCTAATTATGGCTTTGTCAGTGTGCTGGTAGGGAGGTCACAGGCCCAATTCTGCTTGACAGTAGAAGAAGTTCATTGTGTCTGAGATATATATACATACAGTCCCTGCTAAATGGAGTTTTTTAGTCTTTATTTAAATGGAAAGTTCATCAAAAAATGTACTACCTCTATGTTGTTCCAAACCTGTAAATTTACTCTCATTCATTTGCGACACTGTAAAAATTATCTTAAGAGGGTTAGTTCACCCAAAAATGAAAATTCTGTCATTAATTACTCACCCTCATGTCGTTCGTTCAGACCTTCGTTCATCTTCAGAACACAAATTAAGATATTTTTGATAAAATACGATGTCTCAGTGAGACCTCCAATGACAGCAAGTTTATTTACACTTTTAATGCCCAGTAAGGTACTAAAGACATATTTAAAACAGTCCATGTGACTACAGTGGTTCAACCTTAATTTTATTAAGCGACGAGAATACTTTTTGTGCGTCAAAAAAACAATTTCCTCTCTTCCGTATCAGTCTCCGACGCGCTTTCACGAGAGCACCACGACGCATTCATTTTTGGGTGAACTAACCCTTTAATTTAAAAGACTGCAGTAAAAAAATAAAATAAAATAAAATAAAAACTATTAATTGATTAAGTTCCCCTAACCAGTAAGTTCCCTTACTATATACTGTGAAAAACTGTTATAGATCAAACAAGACATTTCATGCAATTTTATAGTAAAATACTGTTAAATGTGCAGATTTTTGTACTTTGGTATATTTACATTCTATCAATAAATACGGTTTTTGACTGTAAATTTAACCTCAATGTGTTAAATGTTGCCACGAAATTTTTTTTTTTTTTTTTTACTGTAAATTTCATGGATTTTGTTTATAGTGTTCAGTTACAGTAATATATATATATATATATATATACATATGTGTGTGTGTGTGTGTATGTGTATGTGTATATATGTATATATATGTATACATACACACACACATATATATATGGCTCCAGCTGCTGTCTTAATGTTTAATACTGCTGAAAGCCAGCAGAGGGATCTTACAAGATCCCACACAAAACATAGAGCAGTAACAAGCACTAAAAGCAAGACCTGCTGTTGCACTTGTCATAACTATTCATTTAAAGCATCAGTGGTGAATGAAATTAGCTTTCAAACTTTGGTCTGGTAGGCAGACAGTATTCATTATAGTGATAGATAGCCAGAGCATCTCTCTTCCTCTTTTCGCTTAGTTACGTAAATTTTGACTCAGGACAATTTGTATCGAGTTGATCCTTTCTCTGTTTGTTTTTACGATCAATAATCTAGCAGGATCATCAGTCTTATGTTACACAGACAGTATTACATGACTGGAAACAGGACAAAAGATCACTCCAATTTAACATACACAAGCAATGAACAATCGTTTATGATTTAGTATTGCAATTATAGACAATAAATCATGCCCTTCTTTTTAATGAGTACAGGATGTCTAAGAAATCCCTGTAGTGTACTGAGTTACAACTGGACTGTCAATTACTGCAGTCTCCTAATCAGTTTATCCATTTCCAGAGAGTTATTGTTTTAAAATTATCTTCAGTGACATATTGGTGACATTTACAAGAGAACTGAATGCTATTGAAATTTTGTTCCTGAAGCGTCAGCATGCATTTTTGAGAACAATTATAGTGTGTGTTGTAGCTTAAATTACTTCTGTCTACATTATATTACACTAAGTAAAGGGAGCAATTGCTCATCAAAGTGATCTTTTTACCTCAAACCTGGGTCAAATAATGACAAAAACCCAACAAACCGTGATTTTAAAAATTGACATACATTATTTCTTACCTTGAAAACTGAGTCAATCAGTGAAAGTTGATTATTCCTGCAGTAATAGGTTTTTAAAAATTATCTATCACATCCTTTGAGAAAAGTGGAGGGGGAAAAAAAACAACAGAACAAAGTTAGTGTATTTGCAGAGTTTTAGAACACATGAAGTGTTTAGCGCTTTCCTTAAATCATTGAACTTTCATTTCATTTGTTATTTTCATCTTTTTATTTATGCTCTTAAAATGGCAGAAAGTCGAAAACACCACATTGTACTCAGACTCATGCAGATCTATAATATAATCAAAAATGTATTAGAGTTGTTACCAAAACATAAATTTAAGAAACAAATCATTAGCTCAGATTGCCAATCAATAATATGATCCTAAACAATGTCACATCTGTGTATTCTGTTTTTGTTTTCTGCAGCTCACCCAGACCTAATGATGTCACTGGAGCACAGTCACTTTTTCCATGCGTCCTGGTCTGTTTTCAAGTGTCACTGAGTGAAATCAGTATTCCCATCCAAGCCTGGAAACCCTTACTTGGAGCTAAACCCCTCTCAGTCATGCACCGTAGATCTATCAGTGACATCACACATCCATATAACCAAGCAGCAGGACACACAAACACAGACAGCAAACACAGCTATAGGTCTCTGACTCTCATATGGGATAAATGATGATGCTGTTATGTTGACAGAAAACAATGAATACCTTGTAGACAGCTGTCAGACTCTATTCAAAGGCAGAATACTAACCCAACCCATTGAGCCTCTCAATTGATTCAGTTACTTGTCAACAGTATAATATAACAATGTATGTAAAGGTGATATCGTACATCAGATGGAATGGAATGGACAAAAATAGAGCAGAGTCTTACATTTTTTAAATAAGGGCCATATTTATCATACTCAGAGTATTGTAAAAAATCTAACTGTGGACAGATGATTTGAATAAATGAAGACATCTATTCTTGCCCTCTCTTATAAATATTTAATTAATCTAATCACCATTCTTTATGAACAGAATAGAGGGCATATTTTTCATTGATAATAAAATATTACATTTTAAGAACTGTTTCATTCTCTTGAAGAGATTCTCATAGAAGAATTGTAACAGAATAGACTTTTTTTTTTTTAGCTGGTGAAGAAAATGTTTAAATCAATTAAACTCTTTTGGAAAATACAACCAATGACAAAATATTAATGTAATTAATATTTGTGTGTGTGTGTGTGTGTGTGTGTGCGCGCAAGCGTTTTTGTGATTTATGAGGACACAAATTTGTATAATGACATGAGTATTACACTGGTATTACGATGTAAACATGAAATATGAGGACATTTTTAAAATAGCTTTAAAAACATACTAAACAATGTTTTATTAAAAATGTAAAAATGCAGAATGTTTTCTGTGATGGGTAGGTTTAGGTGTAGGGGGATAGAATGTACAGTTTGTACAGTATAAAAACCATTACGCCTATGGAATGTCTTTACTAAGATAGCAAAACAAACCTGTGTGTCATATAAAATATAAAAACCTGTGTGTCATATAAAAGATTTTTTCCACAAGGAAAAAATCTTTCATATGAGACTAAATGTTGACTCAATTTACTATCGTTCCTACACTACCCGTCAAACATTCTTATATATGATTTTTAAGATGCTGTCTTTGTGGGGTCCAACTAAAGGACCCCATAACGTCATAAATTCCTGATCTTACTATCTTAGTGGGGTCATTTGGACCCTACAATGTAGTATAAACCAGGATGTGTGTGTGTGCATTTGTGAGGAAAATAGCTTATAAATCTGTCAAAAAATAAGGGATGTTTTTTTTCTAAATGTAAAAATGCAGAAAGTTTTCTGTGATTTAGTTGTAAGGTCAGGGGACAGAATATACAGTTTGTACAGCATAAACATTCTTATGTCTCTGTCCCCATAAAACATGAAAACCCAGTGTGTGTGTGTGTGTGAAAGGAATTAATACTTTTATTAAGCAAGGATGCATTTAATTGATCAAAAGTGTAAAATGAAAGTATTATGTGACACTCGTGTGTGTGTGTGTGTGTGTGCGTGTTTTTGTGACATATCAAGACACAAATGTGTATAATGACATGGGTATGACAGGTATTACAAGGAGAGGGTGACTTATGAGGACATTACCCCATGTCCCCATTTTTCAAAAGGCTTATAAATCATACAGAATGAGTTTTTTTGAGAAAGTAAAAATGTGCAGTTTTCTGTGATGGGTAGGTTTAGGGGTAGGGGTAGTGTAGGGCGATAGAAAATACGGTTTGTACAGTATAAAAACCATTACGCCTATGGAATGTCCTCACAATTCACAAAAACAAACCTGTGTGTGTGTGTGTGCTGTATGTGAGTATGCATGTGTGTACTACATACACAAATGTTGTATAGGCCTATGTCAAAAGATTTTTATATAAAACTTGCAATTAATAGACTAATCAATATTTAAATTTAACTTAATATAATAAGCCTATCAATTACATTAACTTAATGTAATAAAATTCGTTAAAGAGAAGCAATTAATTTCTTGTTTAGCCTACTTTTTCCCCTTTAGTAATGCAAGTCAACAAAATGTTTTCCCTTTCGAAAAAAAACATTGTGAAAATAAGCATTTATTTGGCATGTTGTTAATAAGCATGTTTTCTGCTATATTTCTTCACCTTATCACACCTCTGGCAATTGATTATTATGTAACAAAAAAAATGCAAGTGGCGCCTCCTTGCTCCGAAGCTACGAGGAACAACACACGAGGAGGAGGACCGAGGTAGATATTCACTTGATTTTGTCTTAGCTGAACATTAAAACGATGAGAACACCTGGACTGGGCATCTGCGCGTGCAGCGACGCTTCTTTGAATGACGGAACCGGCTCCGCCTAAATCCGTTGGGGGAGAGGAGGGGACGAACAGTCGACAAGGAGAGAGAGAGAGAGTCTGATAAAGGAGGGAGGAATTGCTGAAGAATCAGACCAACTAAGATAAAACGCCGAAAGCCACGCCGGGGCTTTGATTATGACGTAGGCACGATTCTCGAGCCTTCAGCGAATCCATCGCGCGCCTCAGCAAGTTGGTGAAGAGACTCGCCGGCGCGCGTGAAGCTTGGAAGCAGCTGCGCTGAAGCCTCCTCACCTTATAAAGTGCATCGGTGACGAAAGCTATCGCGTGCGCGTAAATTCAGCACTTGGTTCACGAGACAGCTCCAGTGTGTCGGCTTCCCTAACTGGACTCAATTTCAAGAGCAGTTCTTTCAGTACTTTCAGAACACTCTCGCACGCATGAACATTAGAAGTATCATCATATTTATTGTGGTCATCTAGCTGTGATCCATAGTCTGGGACCTTTCTTATTCTCCACTAAATATGTACCAGGGGCATTTGCAGGTAAGACTCTGTTCCCACAAGACGTACAATACTTTTCTTTACATTTATGATGGCTGTTATTTGTATTGTTTTAGTTACACTGAAATCACTGGATTGCACTGGAAGCATGTTAGGTGCAATTATCAAGTGATCAGTGCATTAAAATCATGTCAAAGTTGGATTTTGTCCTCCTAAAGAGCCTTGCTTGCTGTTGATGTCTATTGTGTTCATTAATTTTTATTTCATGATTTAAGATATTAATGGCAGATACTGTAGTCTCAGACATGGTAAGTTATGTTATTTATACTTATTTAAAGAAATTGCAATTTATGTATGATGGATTAAGAAAACCAAAGCATGTGGCATTCATCTAGTGTACATGACGCAGATGCCAGTTGGACAATTTGAAAAGTAAAATAATCTCCAGCAGAAAAGAAAGAAAAGCAAGTTTCCAGTTACAAAACGCCAGCATAAACATTCATCTTCTGTCTTGCTGTGCACTTTAAAGATTTTTTTCCACGCAGTAGCACACTTTGTTGTAGTATATGTTGTAGTTGTATCACTTAGGGAATAATAAATAGGCCTACACAGTTGAACTTGAAGGAGCAATCCATAAATCACATTATGTGCAAAATGAGACCCACTGGTGTCTTTGAACCTCTATGCTTACTACAGCAACAATGTTTGATTGTGTTACTATTTGATGAAGATCTCTTAATTATGTAACTGCTAAATTAAAACAGGCAGTGCTTTGTTTACCAAGTCTTACAACTTCCAAGTAATTTACCAGCTGAATATTTTATGACTTCTATTACAGCTTCTGAGGAAACCAGAGTAGCTTTTTGATACCCTTTGTCTTTATGGTCTGCTACAGATGTGTCTTCAGTTACCTTCATATCACTTAGATAGTGATTGGCTTTACTTGTATTATATGTACAATAATTCTCTAGTTTGGCCACCATTTCATGCATAGACACCTATAGTACTCATTCTTACACATATTTAAAGCTTCATATTTTAATTTAAAATGATGTGCTGTATGCAATATTGTATGAGAATAATCGTTCCGTTGTGTTATTAATGTTCCAGGAGACAGAAAATAGGTGTGTTTTCAGGTAACGGTAATCGGACACTTGATAAGAGTCTCATATGGTCCTATTCATAACTGTTCTCAACATGTTAGAGGCTTTTATTTCAGGCTTTGGGGAGTTAGGGAGAGTAAGATATCACATTTTCTCTGTCAGGTAGGAGGTAATTTAAGAGGAAATGTTCTCTCTGTGCAAAGCAGATGTTTTATCTGTCCTTCACTGGGCTCTTTGCAGCTCCTCCTTCCTTAAACAGACACACTTATCTTGACAGTGATGGCTCATTCTCCCTTGAAGCCATCTCACAGTATATGCTGTTTACTGTTTCGCTTCACTTTTGCTGTAAGAATGAGGTTTTTTATTCTTCACTAGTGTCTCAATGTATATTAGAGGCAAACAGTTTGCATTTGCACATTATATAGTATACATAGCAGCACTGCCATGAAGAGTTCAAATCAAATTGTATGTTTTCTAAGCAACAATACATTGATACTCAAGTATGCAAGGATGTTGAGAGTTGTTCAGCCATTAACAAATGAATATGCTTTGCTAGTTTCATTAAAGTTAAGGTGAAACTTGAATTTCAAAGTTTTACCTTGTGGAGTATTTCTGAATGTACTGTATTAAACATCAGCCTCTTATCACACTAGGGGGCATTGGAAATCAGTATATCCCACTGATCATTTTCATAGACCAAATTTTTTTTTAGGGGTGAAGTGTAAGTTATGTCATTTCATCTTGAACAACACAACCTTTTTATTTAATAATAATATATATAATAAAAAACAAGAAGTTTTTTAATACTTGCATAGCATGACAGCTCAGCTAATCATGATAATTCCTTCGTAAAAACGCAGGTATTTTTCTATCATATATTTATCATGTGACATTCAGTACACTGATAGAACATGCAGATAAATATCAAAGAAGTTTAATTTTAAGAGCTATTTGGCCTATTTAAACCTAATATCAGCTCACAAGTTAGATGTAACGGCACTTGTTATAATTACTATAAATAACTCTAGTTGCTTGGGTGATTCCTGCCCTTTACAGCCATACGGCTGTTTGAGATTAATTTGCAATTCAGTGTGTTGCATTCACTATCAAACATGGGCATCGCAAATAGTCCAAAATCGTGTGCGTAATTTGCCTATCTTGCTCTGGCTATTGCTAGAATGCACCACACCGTCCGCCCAAGATAAAGTGAAATGCTGGCAAAAGCTCCTGAGCCTTTTTACCTTCTTATTACTTTAATTAGTCTAGGCATCTTTTGCATATTCAGGAATTAATGGAGTGTCTCTATACCTCTTTGCTTAGTTCAGGCTCTACTTGTCATTTTTGGAAGTAATTCTTGTTTTCTAAAACTAAACATGCTTTCATTTCATCTTTTTTTCTGAAAATCTTGTGTGTCCGATTTCCTACAGGATGAATCCTGTTATACAGTTCAATATTCACTTAGTGTATCAGTTCCTTTTTCTACAAATCAATTTCTTTCTTTCATAAATTATATACAACCATACCACCTTGAAATTACCCATATTAATTACTGATTATACAAATTTTGGTTCTTTAATCTGATTAGATCTGATGCATCACTTTTTGTATCACTCTGCTCTCTGTGTTTGCGGCATTAATAGTCTAGATCCAGCTTTGGCTTAATATTTTGCTAGTGGAGCAACATTAGACAAAATAACTAGCCAAATTGTGTCTACAATGTAAGTTACTCAGTCTTAGCTAGCTTATATAACTGTTGAAATGGTATATGAATTGTATAATTGTATAAACTGTAGACAAGCAATACCACACATTAATTTATGCTTTTGTTCTGAACATCAGCATTGTTTTTCTAAAGCTCAGTCACACGGCCATGCAGATTTTCTTAATTATAATTCCATTTATAACTATAAATGTCTTAATAGGTGCAGTAGGGTAAAATACTTCAGTTGTTCTGCTGGCTAAAAATTGGGCATTACCCTCAACAGAGCCTCTATAGCATTTACTGGGCTCTTCTGGTCTTTTTTTTAATGTATAAAATGATATAAATGCAATGTTATCTTCCAATTTTCTAAATTGCCTGCCTAATGGGTACCTCATAGAGCTGTTGTGTTGTACTGTATATAATCCCTTGGTGTGGCTTTGCCTTGTGAATGGAGTCTCTCTGATTTCCCATAGGTGTGCAGATACAGCCCTGCCAGGTGTTTTCCTACCATGCTGCTCTGATAGTCTGACATGCATGAGGTCCATTGGCTTTTCCATGTTGCATCTCTGGCTTTGACAGTGATAGTGCTTTTGATGAGGAGGTGAACAGCAGTTCATCTTGGGCTCTCGCCTTTTGAGCTGAGCTCAGAAAAAGAGATTGAGACATGCTTGTGTGAAATATGCAGGCCTAGACTGTAGCACACTGAGGCGAAGGGGTTCAAAGACCCTACAATTGTGACAGCTATTGATTTATGTGAGAGGGTCTCAATATGACCTTTCAGGGCCTTTCCCTATAGAAAAGTCTGAGAAAGAAAAAGACAGATAGATTTAGAAAGTCTCTATCCTTTGAATATTAATGTAATAAGCATAGATTAATCCTTCATATGCTAATGAAGGTTAGATAAATGGTGTTACAAGCAATGCTGCTATACACGTGATAAAATTACAAGCAAATTATAATAGCGCCCTGCTGGAAACAGCAAAGATACATAATAGCTCTCTGCAAACTGTAAAAAAATGTCTCTCAGAGGTTTAGAATTCTAAAAAATTAAAAGACGACAGGTTCAATCCTGAATGGACCTCTAAAGTGTTTGTTCACTTGCAGACTTAAAGTCCCCCTAAAATCAAAATTTAAGTTTTTTAGCTTTTAGTGTGAATATATTAGCATTAAGGTTATGAATAAGCTGGTGTGTTCCAAAACAATGACAAAATTTAAGCATTCAAAACTTACTGTCTCTCACTTCCGCTAAAATGGATCATGGATTTTCAGGACATCACTGCAGACTTCAGCTTCTCATCAGATCTTCTGTCCAATCAAATGCTCTCTAGAATCTAAAGCGTCCCGCCCCCTTACATTATAAATAGACGCTGAAGCTGCGGCTGAAATCAGTCACTTGTTCACACATTTACTATTTTCTACATGGTGAATGGCACAGTGCACTATATAGGGGATAGGGAACGATTAAGACAGTGTAAATATGCTTTCCATTGAGATGAATGAAGTTTGCTCTGGTCCAGAGACACGATAGCACAGAGTGGATCAGAGTCGGCGAAGACCACAAAACGTATCGCACCCATTTGATTTCTACACAGAATGCTATATTTTAAAGCGATATGGAGGAGATTAGGAGGAGAAACGGTTAGAGATTAGAAGGAAACTGAGGTTTTACCGAGTTAAACAGCTCTGGCCAAGCTGTGATATAAACAAAACACTATTGGCTATTTTTAAAGGGACTAGCTGTTCGATATGTTCTGCCCTGCTGTTTCAGTTGAAATTAAGTCAACACATTGAATAATGGTGTGCATTCCAAGGCACTTCAGTGGGCCTTTAAAGTCACCCAAGTTCACCCAAAAATGGAAATTCTGCCATCACGTCATTCTAGACCATATGACTTTCTTTCATTTGTGGAACATAAAAGACAAAGAAACATCTCAGTGTTTTTGTCCTGTACAATGGAAGTCAATGGTCATCAAAATGGTTACCAAAATTCTTCAAAATGTATTATTTAGTGTTCTGCAGAAGAAAGAAAGTCATACAGGTTTGGAACAACATGACGTTGAGTCTACAAGTAAGCAAACGATTTAGAGCTTCATAGGTGACCACCATTCTCTCAGTCTAAACCTCTAAAGACATTTGAGAAGAGATGAAATCTGTTCACCCTAAAATGAAAATTATGTCATTTACTCACTCTCATGTTGGTTCAAACTTTCTTCTACATAACATGAAAGAAAGATTTTTTTCAGCTGTTTTTGTCCTAATTACATTTATGTCACCATATTTTATGTCATTTGTGTGTGCGTTTATAAATGTTTTTGTTTGATTTTGATATTTCTCTGTTCATCATAAAAAATGTAGCTTTAGATGACTTGCATTATAGTAGTCGAATTATATGGAGTAATTTCACGCTACATTTTTGTCCATACTATAGAAGTCCAAAACGTTCAAGCTCCAAAAAGACAAACAGCTGAAACATTCTTCAAAATATAAGAAAGAAAAGCACATGAATTTGGAAGAACATAAGAGTGAGTAAATCATAACAGAGTTTTTATTTATAGGTAAACTATTCCTGTAAGAGAAAGGTTTTTGGTTAAAAGATTACAGCTGTTCAGTTAAGCAACTTTTGATTAATTTTTAATGAAAAACACAACATTTAATGTTATGAAATAAATTGCTCTGTCCACTACATTTTACTAAAGTAGTGTCAGGCAAGCTGGTGGGTACCTATTTTATCCAAAGACATAGACATAAATGTTAATGAAACATGTTTACATCACTCAACTGGTAGAGCATGGTCCATACAATACCAAGGTCATGGGTTCAGTTTCCAGTGAACATGCATACTGATAAAAAATGTATAGCTTGAGTGCAGTCTCTTTGGACAACAGCATCTGCCAAATGCATAAATGTAATGTCATATAGAGGTGGTGTGACACCTTGTGTGTTATGACTACCATGATGCTTTAATGCGGTATTTTCAGAGATTAGACAATCAGTTTGTCTAGCTGTTGAGAGTGCATATGTTGCTCAGTATCTATCATAATAATACTGAAATCCTGTTGATAAAGTCCGGAAGAAGGACAGTGTAATAGAGAGGGACATGTGGCAGCCTTTCAAATAAAATCAATAGACCATCTGTCTCACTCAAGGTGTGCTTCTTGACAGGGGGTATTTTTACATCACCTGTAAGGAGGATGTCGCTTCTACTATTTGAGTTTTGCATCACTGGCTCAACTCTTCAAGCTAAAAAGACAAGGGACTGTTTTGTCCTTTACCTGTTAAAGCTGATTAGCTTGAGTGTGTCACATCTCTCATTGACACTTATCTGAGAGGACAAAACTCAAGGCCGGCAGGGAAAACAATCAGCAGGAGATACTAAGGGGGGGAAAAGAGTCAGGAGAAACAGACCGGAGCAAGTGGAATAAGTGATAGCGTTCGCTTTACCCCCAGAGAATATGTGAGCAGTTTTTGTGGAATCTTTATCTCATTTTAGAGTGGGTCTGACTCTGTCACTTCTGTAAAGGCAGTAAATAAATGATGAGGGTCTTACATGAGAGATGCTAGCAAAAGCTGTTATGTAATGCATAAATAAGAGAGTAATTAATATATAATAAATTAGAAATTTTAAAATTTTATGGGTGGAGGGAAAGTTGCAAGGCCAGTGAAGACAAGCTTCTTCTGATGTGCTCAGCGCACAGCAAAAGCTTTGCAAATATTGGAAAAGCATGAACCCAAATAGCAATATTGTGTGTGTGTTTTTTTTTTTTTTTTTCTGAGGATTCAAAGAAAGCATCAGATTACAGTGTTATTTTTTAATGTTCATGAATTTAAATACGATGGTATCCAGGGATGTCATTAATGAACAGGAACCAACCAAGGTTGCATTGAGGGAATAGGAATTTTACACTTCCTATCCCATAATTCACAACAATCTCAGCAGAAGCTTGGGATATGGAACTATAGTAAAATAAGAAGGTTGGTTAGGAACAGTTCCTTTGAGCGTTAAATTCAAACTCATCGCAAGAAGTAGGGCAGTTACCACTGTACCTGCATGGTGCCTCATCCATCTCTAAGTGCAGCCTATAGATACAATCCCTCTGCATTCATCAGGGTCCATGGTGGACTCATCAGCTATAGGCGTCATAAGAGGCTAGGCATCAGGGAAGGCAAGATGTGCTTTGGCACTGGAAAATTTGGACAGACAAATATGGGCCCACATCTAATCTCTTTGAAGTGGCACCAGTGCTAGCAGGGGTGTTAGCAGCCATTACAACCGGGTGAACACGACCCCCGCAACCACTTCAGTTTTATTTAATTTTGGAATGTAAAATTACATTATGTAGTTAGAGCTCTTCATAAAATTGCAGCCAGTGTAAACTTTTATCTTTTTGTTTCTGGTGTTAGCTGGGATTTTTTCCCCTGGTCAGTTTAAAATTGAGAGATGAGAGCAGAGGTGCAGGAAACTAATAAACCCTAGAATCCTTCCTTTCTTAGGTTTTTGATATCTCCACAGCAACCCAACCTAAAGACAAAGAGAAAACAATTTCAAAATGCAATTACTGCACTTTCTCATAAACAATTATGGACATCTTATACAAATAAGGTGATGAACAAAGATACTATAACGATTCATATTTCCCCCTTAATCTATCCACTATTTTGCATGCTCTCTCTCTCTCTCTACCATTACTAATTAGCTGAACCAAACCATTCCGGAAACTAGTCCACAGAGATCAGAGGGAAAAACAAACAGAGACTGCTTTGATTTTTCAAATTAATGTTTAAAGCTTTGTGCGCCACAAAATTGTCTCAAAAGTCTATTACGTAACATTTGGTGGAAGCACCAGAATTTGAGAGAATCTTTATATAAACAATCAAGGTAATTGCTGCAGAAGAAGGTGAGCTTAATTGCATGATGTGAGACCAGCAACTGAGGGTGAGAATGTAGTCAGATTTCTTCTTTTTGATGTTTGAAGATTTATGGTAGAGATGTGAATTTGATTCAATCCCACAGCAGGCCACCTTTAGCTGTAATTGAATCAAAAACCTGACTGGATTCTAGATACTTTATTCAAGCCTTTACAGTATGTGTCAGCTAGTACATAGAAGAATTTACATGGCACATTTTGTAATAACAGAAGACATTAAAGAGATCTTTCCAACCCTGTATGACTTTCATTCTCTCTTGGGACACAAAAGAAGTTCAGCTGCTCTCTCCATACAGTGGAATTGGATGAGCACCAATGACTGTCAAGCTCCAAAAAGGACAAAAAAGCACCATAAAAGAATTTTAAAATATAGTCCATCTGACTTACAATATATGTTACACTGTATGTCAAGTGTTCTGAAACTATAGCTTTGTATGAAGAACAAATTAAACTTTAAGCTGTTATTCACCAAAAATATTGCCTTAAAAATCTGCCATGGCCATCATCATTCACTTTCATTGTATGGAAAAGAGCTGTATTCTGCTATAAATAAAATACTACTTTTAGCTCCATTTAACATATTTGAGTGTGTTTAAATCAAAGACTATAGAATAACACAAGACGCGTCACTCGTATTATTATGAATGGGAGAAAGTGCAATGTGCAATATGGCGGAATAAGTCCCGCCTTCTAAATAAGAGCCAATCGCCGATTAGTAAAGTCATCGCGTCACTGCAGCGGCCGTTAGAAGCTCCGGTTTCTATAGAAACAGTCAGACGCGCGTCTCCGAAATGAGGCAAAAGAGACACGCATTTAGGACTGCGCATGCGCATTAGGTTGATCCAGTCTGAAAAATACCTTTTTTTGTCATGATTCGAGTGTTTAGAAACAAAATTTTTGTCAGATTTCATTGGTGGTTTCAAATATGAAATTTAATCGAAAGCTTGGCAAACAGCTTTAGAGAATTTGATGTTTCCCCACTCAAAGAGATAGGAGCTGCACTTGGATGCCCGAGAGACGTTTCAAAGATGGCCGCCGAGTGAAATGACTTGTCTTAAAGGGACTTTGGTTTAAATACACTCTGATGTATTTATATCAGATGTTCCCCCAAGTCTGGTACAGAAGAAGTAAAATTACGGACCAAAAATGTATGTCAGAAAGGCTAATTCTGACTTTTGGCATCCTGAAATGCATGAGACAGCTCTTTGGACACAGTGTTTTATTATATGCACTGAAAGCTGGCACTTCATGTTAAATAGAGCAGGAAACCAGGAATTAGACCTTTATAAATATGCATATTAACCCTAATATGCCAACCAAAACATTGTTACACTGTCATTACAAGGGGCAAAGTACAGAAAGCAACAACAACACTGGCAGGCAGTTTGGGGTTTACCTCAGTAGAGGGCTTTTTAAAGAGACTCAAGGATACTTCAGCGGGGGCAGTGCCTCCAGCACAGCTGTGACCCAAACCCTTGCCTGGTCCCATCTGTTGCACACAAGCTCACATGTGCTGAGGTCAAGTGGTGCTGGCATGATGAATTCCCCACCCAGAAACAGAAGAAATCATGCTGCATGCAGTATAAAAGGTCAAAGGGCATCATGCTATCTGTCCTTTAGATGTGAACATGTTTGACAGGAGTGTAATGCAAACAGGAAGGACAGAGAAAGGCACAGAAGATAGTTTATGGTGTAGGAGTAGATTGACGAGATTGGAAAATATGAAAACAACATTTGTTACATGGCACACCACACTGGGCTGAAGTGTTGAAACCTAAACTCTCTTCCAAAAGAAAGTAAACTGCCTACGGATGCAGCATTTTAGGCATCATAGGCACCCTCTTGACATAAAAGCTGTTCCAAAAGGAAGGCATCTTAATTATTCGGCTTCCTAGATACTTTGTTTTGGCCAAATCTTGAGGCAGAATTGCATGTATCCTTTATGGAGAAGCCAATCCCATGATGCATTATAAGCACAGAAATTATGATAATACACTACTGTTCAAAAGTCTAGGGTTGGTAAGATTTGTTTAATGTTTTTGAAGTATCTTATTTTCACCAAGGCTGCCTTTATTTGATCAAAACTACAGTAAAATAGTAATATTGTGAAATGTTATTAATTTAAAACTATTGTTTTCTAATTTAATATATGTTAAAATGTAATTTATTCCTGTGATGGCAAAGCTGAATTTTTAGCAGCCATTACTCTAGTCTTCAGTGTCACATGATTATTTCAGAAATCATTCTAATATGCTGAACAGCACTGATTTGAAATAGAAATCTTTTGTAACATTATTATAAATGTCTTTACTGTCACTTTTGATCAATTTATTCCATCCCTTTCAAAAATAAAATAAAATAAATAAATCTTACTGACCCCAGACTTTTGAATGGTACACAGCAAAACCCCCATAGTTAAATCAACTCTGCTTAGAGTACATATGGTCCCTCTCTAAATAGTGTTAAAGTAACACTACTGAAGCAGAGTTAAAGTTAATGAGATAATTAAGGGATTAATTAAGTGATGATTGAGCATTAGTGATGAATACCTGCTGTTAACAAGCAGAATCACTGAAGAAAAGAGAAACATAAAAACTACAACTGACTTTAACTCTGTTTCAGTGTTACTTTAACACTATTTAGAGACGGACCATATGTACCATATGTACTGTAGCAGAGTTGATTTAACTCTGGGGATTTTGCTGTGTATGTATATTTAATTAAATGCTAAAAAAGTATCAATAAAACAAGTTACACTGAAAAATAATTTTTATCCATTATTTGTGTAATATTGTGAGCATTATGCTGTTATCATAGCAACACACTAACATTACGCTGTTATTGTTATTGGTGTGGTGCGCAGTGTAAAATACAACCATAAAGAATTAGTGTAAATTATTCATAAAATCATTTATCCAAACATTTTTATGACTGGTTTACATTATTAAATTAATTCTGCTTGTGTTTTGTGTACTAGATCCATTTTGTAATGCCTTAATCTGACAGAATTAATCATACATTGGGTTAACAAAAAAAAATCAACAAAAATACATAAACTGTGAGTCTTCATAGGAAGGGTAAAAAAAAAAATAGAATAAAATATGAGGACTGCTGACAACATGGCCGGCATGTTTTTGAACTCTGCAAACAGCAGCATGTGTTTCTATTTTGGTCTGATAAAACAGCCCATCTTTTGGTCAGCTCTGATGAGCTTATCCTCTTAAATCACTCACAGTCCTCAAATACTTGAAGTCCAAGCACAGGCAGCTAGCTCTGTTTGCACCAATCACTAGTAATCTTCGACAAACAGATCACTGAAAAACTTAAACCGCACACATATAAGAGTGCGAGCGAGAGCTAGAGAACAAGGTTGTATTACAAACACTGACACGAGACATTGGCCTACATGCACATTTCCACCAGGTGTTCAGGGATACAATGTATGAGTGTGATTGTGTTTGTCTGTGTGTGCTGGACTGACCCCTAACCACACAGTCTGGCTCTACTGTCATGGGGCCTGACTAGTCGAGACACAGATGGCTATCTCAGGTAGCGGCTGTGTAGTGTAAGGACTTTCTCTATGGAATTCCTTCTGCTGAAACAGCTGGTTTTCCCAGTCAAGCTCACTTCTTCCAGGCTCACTTCTTCCTAAAGCACACACTCCCAACAAATTAACACAAGTACACACCACCATAAATCTAACTGCAGATGCTACAGCACTCATTTTCCTCCCATTATATTTAGCTGGGGGGTTGATATATATAGCCTATGAACTGGATTTCTTATGGCCCCTATCAATCATATAATATAATATATATATTTTATTATAATGTATGTCTAGTGTCTTTTGTTGTTACTTTTTGTAAACTATATGTGCATTATTAAATAAATTAAATATACTTTCCTCATAAAATTATTAATAGTAGTCAGTGCTAGCCAGTTCATTTAGACTAATGTGACACAGTTGTCTAGACTTGAATATATCTACTGTCATAATTCTTTAGTTACCGAGTACTTTGCTTTGTCAGCAATTATGACAAGCTCTTACTGTATGTCATAAATGTTTTCAGGCAAAGCCAGCAGTCTGAAAACAATTACAATCTTACAATCAATTTAAAAGGTCATGTTTTAGTGCCATAACCAGTTTGCATTTCTCCAAAGACATCCTACTAATTTGGATGATATGAGTGCATCTATAGAAATAGCTCCTTATACTGAGAGCAGCTGAGCATGGCAGATAATTCCTCTGGTGGCAGGGGGCTGTTTGTCAGCAAATAGAGTAAAGTGGATTCTTGCCGCCAGTGAGGAACCAGTACATTATTGTTTGCTTAGTGGAACAAATTGAGTGGTAACAGATAAAAGGGAAATCACTTACAACTCAATGAGAAAAATGTTAGAATAAACTTTATCTAAAAAAATGAAGGCAGAGGCTATTTACTCAAAGTCATAAAGTGAGACAGATGGTATTTGCTCCCGGTGTAAAAACAAATTATATATTTTTTCTAGTAACACATATAAATTATAAATTAGTCTACTATTTACTATTTATATATGTGACCACCAGGGCTTGACATTAATTGTTTTGCTCACCAGCCACTGTGGCTAGTTACTAGCCACTCAGAATTTTAACTGGCCAGTTTTGACATCAATACCATGGGCAAAAACGGCCATATAGATATTTTTAATAATATCTCATAATTTGGCAGCACTTATATTAGGCTGCTGTCACTTTAAGACCTGATGCGTGAATCCATTATACTGTTAGGGCTTGTTCACAGAGAACTTTTTCAAAGCAAAAACACGAGACTTGGGCAGTGGAATGGAGAAATACGCAAGGTCTCGAGATGCGTTTTTTAAAAGTTGAACTGATTTTAACTTGTGCACCATGTTTTTAGAGCGGAGTATCATGAGAGACACCGCAAAAGACGGAAGACGCGAGCGCACCGATCATACACGTCTGTCTAGTGTGTGTCTGTCTAGGCCCCTACACATGCCTTTTCTTTCCTTTTTCTCTCTTTTTCTTTGTTTTTACGTTCACATAACTGACTGCGTTTACATGAATACTCGCCAAGACCGGCAATTTTGACATTATTTTGTGTGTATTTTACTGTGTATTTTACACTTTGGGTGTGAGAACCAAATCTGTGGGAATGAGTAAAATTATGTGCAAAACGTGCAGTCCCATGCCGAAATTCTATACATTATCCTGTAACACCAACAATATTCATTCATAGCAAATAAAACGAGTGAGTGAGGCGAGGCAAGTTTGTGTGTTAACTTGCTGTCGGAGAGATGAGAGCAAGAAAGCACAGCTGGTATCGTGTATCTATTCTGTGGAAAATGAGTATTAGAACAGTTTCAGATATATCAGTATCGATATGTATCAAAAAATCAATATTTTTGACAACACATTGCACTTTTATTATTTCAGATGCCTTTTTAAAAGACTACAATTGAAAAATGTATATTATATATAAAAAATTCAACTTGTCAAAGTGGCTAGTAGGAGTGACTGCGTTACACTTCACTGCTGAAATCCACCCGCACTTGGCAGGTGTTAATGTCAAGCCCTGGTGACCACTTATATTGTCATGATTCCCTGTGTTTAGTGTTCTTGGACTTTTATTTTGATATTCTCGTGTCTTGCTATGTCTGTTTTTTCCCCCTGTGTTTAGTTCCTGTTTCTATAGTTACTCTTGTCAGTCTCCATGGTTACTAATGTTCCACACCTGTTCCACATTACCCATCTTGTTATTCTTTGCTTGTTTCAGTCTGTAGTTGTCAGTCATTGTCTTTACACACTTGTTGTAAAGCTGTTGCGTCTCCTGTTACTTCATGTTTGGATTATTACCATTTGTTTGGATTATTACTATTGGCTTCTTGTTTGGATTATCCTTGTGTTTATATGTTCATGAAATAAAACTACTTGCTAAAAGATCCTCACCTCTCCTTGTCCCTGTAACACCTGTGACATATATCTGTTAATGTGCCATACATATATACACCACCGTTCAAAAGTTTGGGGTCTTTTTTTAATGAAATTAATATGTTCGGCAAGGATGCATTATATTGATCAAAGGTGTTAGTAAAGACATGTTATAAAAGATTTATATTTTAAATAAATGCTGTCCTTTCTATTAATCAAAGAATCCTTTAAAAAAACTATAACGGTTTCCAAAAATATATTAAGTAGCACAACTGTTCTCAAGTAGCACAACTGTGCACAACTGTTCTCGTGGCTCGTGCAATTCTCAACATAATAAGAAATCTTTCTTGAGCAGGAAATCAGCATATTATAAAGATTTTTAAAGGATCATGTGACACTGAAGACTGGAGTAATGATATATATATATATTTATAACAACCTACCAATACATGCCCTGAACCCTCCAGAGTCTCCAGCACCCAGATCACGCTGTGTGGCCAGCACTACAACGAACACGAATCACTCACTGACAAAATGACAATTCCATTAAACTTTCTGTATGATGACAGTGATCTACATTCATAAACCAACCTCATGAATTCTGATGTCACATACATTTTAATGTCAGACACATCCTTTGCAGGCTGTCTGTATTTGTAACCCAAATGATTTCTGCCTGTCATGGTATACCAGTCCAACTAGCAAACCCTCAAGCAGTGGACCATGTCAATTATATCCCATCCTCAGGCACAGATCCTATCCAGCGTCGTCTGCCAAGGCAAAGGTCAGTCGTGACCCAGGCCTTGGCATGAAATTCTCAAGTCTGAAAGTAAAGAAAAAAAGCTGTGTCCTGAGTCATTTATTCGATTCAGTTCTCACATTGATAATACTTTGTATCTTCAATACCTCACAATTTATCTTATCACCCAATTTATCTTAATTATCTAAACTGTTTTTCATCTGAGGTACTATTTTCCAGTACATTGTTATTGTCGACTAATTTGGGGCTGGTAAATTAGTGCCAACTGGCAACCGAGGGACATGCTAGGAGCTTAGCAACAAAGCTGTGTGACTGAAAAAAAAGAGGATTAAAAACAATAAACAAATGTCAGTGTTGAAATGAGAACATTGTTGTTCTCAGTGGCTTAGACAACCTGCTAGCTTCATAAAAACGGTACTGTACCTTTAAATATCAGTCTGATGCTCTGCGCCATGTATTGTATTGATAATAAATAAAACAGCTGGTGATGAACTCACTCAGTAATTGCTACTTCAGGGGAAATAAGTTTATGCCCAATCATTTCCCATCTTCATTCACTGTAGTTCTGAATTGCCTTGCATCACATTTGTGACCCGTCGCGTTGTTTTAGGAAATGAGGATGGATAGCATGATTACTCGGATCTCTCCGTGGCTCGTGCAATCAAGACCATGATACTTGTCTAATCTCACACGGAGCCCTTGCTCTCCAGTGCAGCCACGAAGACAAGTCTAACAAAATGGCCCTCTACGATGAAGTCCTCGGCAGAGTTTCGGTGATTAGCTTATGCAGATTGACATTTATATAGCCGCGGTAGAGCTCGCTTGTTACGCTCTTTATCAAAAAAGCACTCAAGTGAAAACATAGCCTCGTAGCTCTAGCCTCTATCATTTGTCAGTCCCAAAATGTATGCCCCTCTTCCCAACCTCCTGAGACTGATTGCCACGAGCACTTCATGTTTTTTCTCTCACTTGGAAGAATATTGCTGATGAACAGATCAAATCATGCAGTGCACATCTTTCATTTGGAGTGATGGAGAAGGAACAAGAAAGAGAGCGAAAAGGAGATGATGATGAATTTTCATCTTTGAGTGCATTGCGCTTGAAAGGAGCTTTGTAACTCCATACCTTGAGATCAATAGGTGGAAGTGGGCCAATGGCTAGTCTAAATCTGTCTGGGCCGTTGAGGGGGACGCCGTGGGCTTCCAGTGCACGGGGCCTTCAGTAGGTACAAATATCACATTACTGAGATGCCCCTGCAACACAATCTCTGAGTACCATGTATTGATCCAAGCTGTTAGGCTTACGCACTAAACTAAACACTTTCACGGCTTTCTGGCACACAGGAGCTCTTGTTTCCAATCACTGTGCTATATTTAGTAATGACAAGGGTCCCTATTGTTGGCCCCCTTTGGCCCATACGTGCTTCCTACAATGTTAGTCCTGCATGGGTTTTAATGGATGTAATTTAACATTGTTGAATCATTTACAGAAAATGTGCAAGGGATGACATATGCTCTACATCAGATGATTTCATTAATAAGTTGGAAGAGAGATTGACCCCCACAATGTGCAGATAAACTAAAACCATGATCAAAATAGTGGCTTTTGAGGTGCCATTTTTTGTTGTTTTTGTTTGTTTTTGCCCTTTTAAAGATGGGTTAGTGCAAAGGAGAGGTAGAATGAGATCGAGCTGTTCCAGCTCACTGCTACCTTTTGGAACTTGGAAGGGTTCAATTTGAGCAGATCACTGTCGTCAGAGCTCATTTCCCCAGTATATTTAGCATCTGGCTCAAATTCATGAAATTATCCATATTCTCAAATCATTTTCAAAGTTTTCAATATTTTGATCAATTATTCTTGAACTGCCCAAAGTATTACAAATTACAGTAATTATTTAGTAATGCATTACACCCAACACTGGTTTATAGTGCTTACAGACACAGACAGATAGACAGACAGATAGCTTGTCAAATACTGAAGCACTTTTGAAAACCTGGCAACCCTGGTCACAACCAACACTTTTTTTTTTTTCACAGTCACATAACTACGGAGCCCCGCACATGACATGCAAGAAAAAAAAAAAAATCGTGCGCACGATTTACTAATTCGTTCCCTCGATTTACTAAATCGTGTGCACGACTTACCAATTTGTTCCCTCGATTTACTAAATCGTGCGCACGATTACTATTTCGTTCCTCGATTTATAAATCATGCACATGATTTATAAATCTAGGGAACGTAAATAGTAAATCGTCGTGCACGCTTTAGTAAATTGAGGAACGAATTAATAAATCGTCTTCGATTTAGCCTACTATTTTTTTCCTGCATGTCATGTCCGGGGCTTCGTACATAACAGAGTAGCCAGCTACTCAAATCTGAGTTGTGACTGATGAAATTCATGGCAACTGACTAAAAACAACACTATTTTTACAGGAAGCACATCAAGGATATTAAAAACAAATTCTAATAGTCTAATAGAATATTTTTGGAAATATTATTTCTATTCTATTAAGACGAATATATATATATATATATATATATATATATATATATATATACACACACACACAGTGCCTGGCCAAAAAAAAAAAAAAAGGCGCTGTTTGGATTTAAATAAGCAAAAACTTATTAAATAGGCAGATCATTATTGCTGTGATTATTATGGTTCTAGCATGTTATATGTTAGGGAACAGTTCTTTTAACCCTAATTGATGGAGTGTGTAGCTTTTCATTTCTTAAAGGGTACATAACACACACAGTTTCGGCCAATCTCATGTTAATCTTGAGTACCTATACAGTAGTAGTGCATCCTTCATATCTCCGAAAATCTTTAGTTTTATCAGATTTATAAAACTTATGCTGTACCGAGACTTTCCGAAAAACAGCCAAGCTCCTGGAGGCGTGCCGTGGGCGAAGCTAAAGAGTGACGAGCACGCACAGCTTTTGAGTAGCGAAGCTATCAATGATCATCTGAACAAATGTATTTAAACACACAATACACCATCGCATTATCCCTGGATAACTTTTTATTAATTATACGTTTGTGTTGTTTACATGATATGCACTTATGCGCCGGCTGCCAACAAAACAGACATTTGATGAAGTTTTACTTACCACCTACGGTTCCGACTCATGACCGGGATCTTTTATCGCTGTGACCGCTCCGTCTTTCAATTACAAACGATCTGTAAATCCAGTGTAGAACTGGGCCTTGTTTATAAAACCATAAGCGCCG
The DNA here is from genome assembly GCA_037950665.1 of Hypophthalmichthys nobilis. Classification (NCBI taxonomy): domain Eukaryota; kingdom Metazoa; phylum Chordata; class Actinopteri; order Cypriniformes; family Xenocyprididae; genus Hypophthalmichthys; species Hypophthalmichthys nobilis. The sequence continues at coordinate 15,706,809 of CM075471.1, forward strand.
ATTCTGAGGGCTCGAGCAGACACAAGGTATTCTCCATTAATTTTAACCAATAAAAAATTGATTACAACTTTCAGACACGACTTTATTCTTATTTTGATAGTTAATTTAAGGCGGTTTCTATGGTTATATTAATGAAAAATGTCGATAGCGCATCAATGTAACTGTAATGCGCGAGCACAAATCTCTTAGCTCCACTTAACGCTGGGTTCTTTGGGAAGCAAAGTTATCTCTCCCTCACAACCAAAAACACACTTCTTTAGTGACATTGTTGATTTTGTGGTCTAAAAACAAAGTCATAAATTCTTTCTCGAACAAGTCCTGTGCAGCGCTGCCGATGACTTCCGTAACCTGATGAAGCAGGTCCATACTCGAAAAATCTGAAATCTGAAGGAGTGTATTTGGCACAGACATACTCCGTCATACATCCAACTAATTTTTTTAAACTTTGGCCATGTTTAGCAAAAGAATCCAACTGTTTAACAGTGTAAATAAGTCATAATGCATGAACTAGCATTAGACATATCATGGCCATATTCCAGGATGACAAAACCAAGATTCATCAGGCTCAAATTGTGAAAAAATGGGTGGGAGGGAGCATGAAGAATAATTTTCACACATGAATTGGCACCTGTCCAGTCCTTAAATTCATTGAAAGTCTTTGGGATGTGCTGGAGTAGACTTTACAGTGTGCACGACTCTTGAATTGTCAATACAATCTTGACCAAAAATTGATGCACCTCTTGATGGAAATAAATGTTGTGACGATATTTCCATCAAGACGTGCATAAATTTTTGGTCAAGATCTTGTATTGACAATGCAAGAGTCGAGCACTTTGTAGTGAAGTGAATTCCATCACATTCCAAAGACTTTCAATGAATTTAAGGTCTGGACTTTTTTTTGGCCAGGCAGTGTGTGTGTGTGTGTGTGTGTGTGTATGTGTGTACAGTATATATATTCCCACTTCTTTATGTCCATAAAAAAAGTAAAGGGACAGTTCACCCAAAAATGAAAATATATTCTATCCTTTACTCACCCTCATGCCATTCTAAACCTGTATGACATTCTTTATTCTTTTGAACAAAAAAAGAAGATATTTTGAAAAAATTAGTATTAGTCAATGACAGTTAATGTGGTCCAAAGTTGCACCCTAATGTTCTTTGAAATATCTTCTTTTGTGTTCCACAGAAGAAAGAAAGTCATACAGGTTTGGCACAACATGAAGGTGAGTAAATGATTACAGTTATTATTATTATTATTATTTTGGGGTAAACTATCCCTTTAAAATCTGTACATGAGTTGAGTTCCTCTTGTCTACATCATATACCTGATAAAAGTGAATTGCAGTAGAAAATAAATCATGGGCATTGAGTGTCCTTTCAGTAAAACAATGTCCAGGTCAAACATCCTGATCACACCATGCTCCTGGTGCATTGCCGAGCATGTGAAATGGGTTTAATGAGTCTGTCTGGTGGCAGAAAGCGGCTCTGACGGCCTCATGTGCAGCTGTGAATACAACCAAGTGATTTCAAAGCAATCTGACGTGGTGCCCATGAAAACAGAGGCGATAAAGCCAGTACCGGTATCTGGCCCCTCTCAGCATTACGTGTGAATGGTTTCTGTTCTCCTAATCTGCTTTCCAGATGTGTGGCTTAGAGCTGCCATATCAGGACATCAAGCTTCCTGACAAAGCTGCCCCGCTGCCAGCCGAGGCCAAGCGATTCAGCAGGGGTTGTGACTAGAAAGCGCCCAGCTGGTTAATGCCTGTGTCTCAGGCAATGCATAACACCCAGTCAAAGCCGTCTTCCCATTAGAAACGTGGAAGGGCTCAGGCCACTTTGTTACAGATGTCAGAGGGGATTATAATAGGATTGAGGCCAACATGTTTGTGATAGCATATAGTGACTTTCATATGGATTCTGATCCTGACCATATTTCACATTTAACAGCCAATATATGTTCATAAAACATGGAAGTTACTGCAGGACCTGGAAGGTGTCACATATACATGTTTGTTTGTTTTTTTCATCGTGGGAACCTTCCATTGACTTGAAACTGTTGTTTTCGTACTGAACTAATAATATTTTTCATCCTCAAACATTCACAAACCTATTTGCATTTTTAGGTTTAGATTTCGTTTATTTAGCCATTTATTTAATCATTGGCTATAGTGACTTAGCCATTGGCAATAGGTGATTTCAGGTTTTAATCCTTAATATAAGCAAAACCTGATCTACACTCATGTTGGGTTTTCAATGTTTTATGGGGACATTCCTTAGACATAATGATTTTTATACTGTACAAACTGTATATCCCCTCACCCTAAACCTACCTATCACAAAAAACGTTCAGCATTTTTTACATTATCAAAAACATCACTTGGTATGATTCATAAGCTGTTACTCATTGGGACCAAAAAATGTCCCCACAAGGACAAGGATTTCAGATATTGCCATCTTTGTGGGGACATTTTGTCCCCATAACGTAGGGTATCTTAAGGGGGTTATTTTTTGTGCCATAATTCTCTCAACAGGGCATAGTGTTGCACCAAAATTATGACTTCGATACGATACGGTCTAAAATACCTTGATACAGATACTGAATTTATACCACGGCAAATACAAAAATAAAAAAAATAAATCTTTTCATTTATTTATTTATTTAATTTTTAATTAACATTAATCACACAGACAGCAGCTGGTTTATTAGGCTGCTGTCACTTTAAGACATGCACAGATCCAATACACTGGAACACATCCGATACCCGACTGTGTTTACACAAATTCTCTCCAGGATGTACATTTTGACATATTTTTGACCATTCAAGGGCAATAATCCACGAAAGAGAACTGAAGCCACGATCACATGCTGATGCGATCAGCATTCAATGCGGCTTTCTGTGCGTGTGCTTCAGCAGTCCATTAGCGCGAGTACTACAGTTCATATCATCCTCATGGACTGCAGCAGATTTGCCAGTTTTTGCTGTAAGATGTTACCACCAAGACACTTGCAAGTTCTCAAACACATCTGGGTGGACACATGATTAAATGTGGTTTGGCATTGCAAGGATGGACCATGTAATGGGGAGGGTTGGGGAAAGCCCTGGCAACCAAGCCCGGAAAATTAATTGCCAAGAAAACTCATGGTCAGTCTCTCGCATATGGCAAGAGATAGCCATAGAATCATCAAGAGTCGGACACGACTGGAACGGTTAATTTAATACAAATCAAAATCACACACAAAATACTTTTACGTTTTCTTAAAAGAAAAAAAATATATATATATATATATATATATATATATATATATATATATATACACTACCAGTCAAAAGTTTGGACACACCAAACTTGACCAAGAAGGAGAGTGATGGAGTGCTGCACTAGATGACCTGGCCTCCACAGTCACCTGACCTAAACCCAATCGAGATGGTTTGGGATGAGATGGACCGCAGAGTGATGGCAAAAGGGCCAACAAGTGCTCAGCATCTCTGGGAACTCCTTCAAGACTGTTGGAAAACCATTTCAGGTGACTACATCATGAAGCTCATTGAGAGAAGGCAAAGGGTTTGCAGCGCTGTCAACAAAGCAAAGGGTGGCTACTTTGAGGAATCTAAAATATGAAACATATCTAGAGTTATTTCACACTTTTTTGTTTACTACATAATTCCATATGTGTTCATTCATAGTTTTGATTTCTTCAGTGAGAATCTACAATGTAAATAGTCATGAAAACAAAGAAAAAACATTAAATGAGAGGATGCGTCCAAACTTTTGACTGGTAGTGTGTGTGTGTATATATATATATATATATATATATATATATATAGCTGCAATAATACATTAACACAGTGTACAGTGCTCAGCTTAAATGAGTACACCCCCTTTGAAAAGTAACATTTTAAACAATATCTCAATGAACACAAAAGCAATTTCCAAAATGTTGACAAGACTAAGTTTTATATAACATCTGTTTAACTTATAACATGAAAGTAAGGTTTATAATATAACTTCGAGAACAAAATTTTCAGTTTTACTCAAATTGGGGTGATGCAAAAATGAGTACACCCCACTGAAAGTCTCTGGAGCAAAGCTAAATTTTAGACTACAAATGTCTAATTTAACAAGAATTCAACCACAGGTGAGTCTAATTATTCATTACACAGGTGTCCAGCAGACAGTTGACTATAAAAGGGTGTTAAAACCCCTTCCCATTTCATGCTGTCAGCAATGGCACCACATGGAAGAGAAATGTCACAAGACCTGAGAAAGAAAATAATTTCTTTACACCAGAATGTTGAAGGCTACAAGAAGATCAGCAAAGCTTTACTTATCAGTCAGAATACTGTAGCAAAAGTGGTACAAAAATTAAAAAAAAAGATGGAACTGCAACCATCTCATAGAGACGTCCAGGTCGTCCACGGAAGTTAACACCTCATCAGGAGCGTCTTCTAATGAGAAGGGTTGAAGAAAATCGGCATGCAAGTTCACTGCAGTTATCTAAAGAAGTAGAAAGCCAAACTGGAGTGACTATTTCCCGTGACACAATACGGCGTACACTGCAGAGGAATGGCATGCATGGGTGCCGTCCACGAAAGAAGCCTCTCCTAAAGCCCAGGCACAAAAAAGCCCGCCTAGAGTTTGCCAGGGCCCATGCTGACAAAGATGAAGACTACTGGGACTCTATACTCTGGAGTGATGAGAACAAGATAAATGTTTTTGGAACTGATGGCTTCAAAACTGTATGGCGTCGCAAAGGTGAGGAATACAAAGAAAAATTCATGGTGCCTACAGTGAAACATGGTGGTGGCAGTGTCCTTATGTGGGGCTGCATGAGTGCTGCTGGTGTCGGGGAGCTGCATTTCATTGATGGCGTCATGAATTCACAGATGTACTGCTCTATACCGAAAGAGAAGATGCTGCCATCACTCCGTGCCCTTGGTCGTCATGCACTTTTCCAACATGACAATGATCCTAAACACACATCTAAGGCCACTGTTGGATTTCTGAAGAAGAACAGGGTGAAAGTGATTCAGTGGCCAAGTATGTCACCTGATCTGAACCCAATCAAACACCTATGGGGGTCTCTTCATAATTTTGAAGAGACAAGTTGAGCAACACTCTCCATCCAGCATCCAGTCTCTAAAAGAGGTCATTCTTGAAGAATGGAAAAGATAAATGTTGCAAAATGTCGCCAACTTGTTCATTCCATGCCTAGAAGACTTGGTGCTGTCATTAAAAATCATGGAGGCCATACAAAGTAGTAGTAGTAGTAGTTTTTGTTGTGGGGTGTACTCATTTTTGCATCACCCTAATTTGAGTAAAACTGAAAATTTTGTTCTCTAAGTTATATTATTAACCTTACTTTCATGTTATAAGTTAAACAGATGTTATATTAAACTTAGTCTTGTCAACATTTTGGAAATTGTTTTTGTTCATTGAGATATTGTTTAAAATGTTACTTTTCAAAGGGGGTGTACTCATTTACACTGAGCACTGTATAATTGTTAAAAAACATAATATGTCTCTCTTTTATTTATTACTACTTGCTGTTGTTATGTTTTAAAGTTCACCATAAACAGCATGTGACTGATCACTCTATATCAGAACTCATTACAGCAGGAAAAAATATAAATACATTTTTGCGCTGTTAAGAACCCTCTTAAAACTGGACACTTCTGAGATATCAACCATACTATATTGACATTTTTGTGATTTATATGTGGCTTGCAGAGAATTTTATTTCAATCAAAATGCACAGCTACTTTTGAATGGCTGTCAATGGAGAAACATTTTGTCTGCATAACAGCATAATCAACCTACAGGGGCAAACCAACCAAAACCTCCAGGTTTAACCCATTTAAGCTGATTTGCCAACCGATTGCAAACATGATAGGCGATGATTACAGGGTAATCTAAAGCTAAAGGCACTGACTCTTTTCATATGACTTCAAATGTATGTTCACTGCATGCTACATGCACCAAGCTGAAGGGAGGCAAGAGATTTTCATACTATGTATTTTTTTGTAAAACACTGCTATTATTCTATATACTCTTGCTTCCTGTGCCATAGTGTTATTTGCTATATACTATATGTGCTACCAACTATAGCACTGAAATTCAGAAAATCAAATCGCAAGCATATTGGCTAATTAAGATAAGCTGCAGCTAAAAGGGTAATCAGTATTATTCAATGCCGGTTTATGGCCTGTTTTGTCACATCCATTAGTGGCTACAACAGATATGCCATTTTTCACACAGCATTTCACAGACAATTACAGCTCTATTTAATCATGATCATGCTGCATATTGTCATATGGTTTTGCCATGCAATTCATCATTTTTAAGTCAAAGAAATTGTTATTTCTTTGCTCAAATGAGATTTATTTGCTTACATTACCAGTTGGCAATGGCAGGAAAGTTGCAAGAGTTTTTTTGTTTGTTTATTAAAAACGAAGCATATGTCATACTCTGCTTATGCTGGTATTCATAGGATTTTAAATAGTTTGCTGAATCATATGTATTTGAAAGTAAGGTGGTAGATAACAACGTTCATTTAGATACATTGGAGTAGTACAACTGCAACTTAGCTGGTAACAAATAATTTATTGCTGTCAAGCCAAAGCAAGGATACACATCAGAGGTCATCTATATATTAATGAAGTAAAAATGTTAACAAAGTTAGCTTAGCAGATATACACATTTAGAAATTTACAGAATTAAGTAAGTTCCAATAAAACAAAATAAAATATGACTCATCCTGCACTACACAGATTTTTGTCCAATCGAATGCTCACTGAGAATGCCCCACCTACTCATAGAATTTTCAGCTGACTAAAGTAGCAAACCTTGGTTCAAAGTTATGATGTAACTAAGGCCTATGCTGTGTCCGAAACTGCGTACTGAGTAGGTACTACATTTGAATTTACTTTGTGACCATTAAAAAAAGTACACTCTGTGAAGTATGGGTAGTATGAATTAAATTTGGACATACTACATCCGCCATGTTGTTAATGTCACGTGACCTACAGTACCAGCGTCAGTTGCGTTGCTTCACTTGCATTCACAAATCCCCTTCCGTGGCCTCATGGGATAGTAAAGTGTCCATCAAATGTGCACTTCAGTGGAAGTAGGTCATCCAGGATTTTCTATGTATTCGGACATACTACTCTTTTTAGCATACTGTTTTTCGCATATATAGTAGGGAAGTATTCATTGTTTATTTGTTTATTTGTTGAAAACTGTGCTCATCAAGTGATTTTTTGGGATCTTTAACAGTGCATAATCTTTGATAATTTTCTGTCCACACACCCTCTTTAGCCAACTTCAGTAGATATAAACATAGATTTATTACTTTACAAATTAGGATCGTTTTTCCCCATCACATGGGTAACCGAGACACTGCTGAACTACTGGATCTTTAGTCATCTATTATAGTGTGTTGGGTTGCCGTGATGACCTCAGCACCACCGTGCCGTCCTGTGCTACATTCTCTTGTGTTTCTGCCAACTGTGCCACACTGCATTTTTTTTCTCTGTCATGCATCCAGTCTATGCTGCCTCACACACTGTTGATTATTATCCTACACATTTACATTTTTTTCCTGCCATTCCCCACTAATGTTTTCACTGTTTTAACTTTGAAATTAATCACATTGTCCAAGGATTCGGCAGCTCTCATGATACCAGTTTGTGCACCTCTACAATCACTCATGCACAGACATACACATGAACATGCCCAAACATGTCTTCTCTACACACACACACATATAGAGATGTGCAGGAGGGGTCACAAGCTTAACACCTGCTACCTTGAAATATGAAACACCTTTCACCTCGTCCACCAATCAAAGGATGTTGTGCGGTGAATAAAAGTATCTACACCACCAAGGAAAGAAAATATGTAACACTATACAAATAGTAATGGTAATAGATTCAGTAGTGATAATGGTAATGGACTCAATGGACATCTTTTATTCTGACTAGTTCCTTTAATCTATCATACAACATCTAGAAAAAAAAAACAGTAAGAATCATTTAGGACTGAGACTTATTGTTAATGAAATGTACAACCCTCAATGGAAATATGTGCCTGTGGTGACATCTCTGCAAAATATCACGTTGCTTCTTGAACATTATGTGACCCTTTCAAAGTGAAATGTCCAGTGAGTGGTGCTAAAAACATGTTCAGTTTTATCTGAAATAGATTAATGTGAATCTGGCAATGTTTTATTACATTGGTTGTTCTATTTATTGGGGAAGTTTGGAAATTAAATGTCCAGTCATTGGCGCTAGAAGATTAATGCTCTATTGGGTTTGAAAATAATGTACCACCTATACTAAACCCTACCCTAAACCTAAACGATAGTGTTAAAAAAAATTAGCTTATTTCTAGGAGTCTTTGAGCTCTTTTATCGTTACTCGTGTTTCAGAGGAGTACCCAAGCGATCCACATAGCAAGTGCAGAGCTGTACCAGGTGAGCTACTGAGCAAGTTTACTACATTAAAAGGGCCATATACTGTATTAGGAGCTGGTTATGTGACTCAAATGTCAAAATGTATCATTATTTTACAAATCGTGTAGTATGGTAAAAGTGTTTTCAGGTCAAGGAACCCAGTGAAAAGTCTTTATTAATCGATAATCTGTTCCTGTAATTTGCGTGAACAGGAATAAAAGTTGTGTGTGTTATACTGCCACTAGTGTTAATTTCTTTTGGAAACTGCCGTGAAGTATATATACCAAGAAAAATGTACAGTATGTAGAGGCAAGTTTTTCTAATGAGCCTAAGCTGGAAATGTACCAACAAATGTTACACGCTTAAAGGAGCTTTTCTGAGTAACAGAATCTCAGAGCAGGTATGGTCATGACCATTAGAGACGCTTGGTATAGCATCATAGATCTAGGACAGCAGCCGAACGAGGTCTCTTGTGAGGATGAATTGGCTTTCCTGCCTTTTCTAAGTCAAGATAATCAGGCTAGATCTAGTGCAGCCAAGAGAAAGAAAATTCAGAAAGCTACATTATTGTCCACTGAAGCCCAATAACATGACAACAGTTCATAACAGAATCATCTTAATCAGATCTGACTCTGAGGTAGGGATGTGCTAAATTTAGACATTAGCTTTGTTCCAAAACCTATTTAGCTGCCTCACTGACTACTGCCTACATAGGCTGCTGTCTTTTAAGGCAGCTCATAAGTGACTAAATTCAATACAACAGATTTTTTTATGGAGTTCTATTTTTTTTTCCATCGCACTACGAAGAAAACCGTTACAAGAAGTTGCCAGAAAATGGAAAGTTGTGCAGCGTTTTGTATATTGGAGTATTTCTGCTTTTCTATAAGCTCCACCTACTGTCAGAAAGTGAATTTGCACTTTCATTCAGCCTGTCTGCCATTTTTTACGCATTGGTCTGAACAAACAACTTGCATTACATGCATCAGACTTCATTTCTGAGCTAAACATTCCTGTTGGTATGAACAGGTCTTAATAAGCAATAATATACTAAGATCATACAAATTTTGTAAAGTAATCTTTTTATACTTCTTGAATGAAGTATTGAACAAAGTATTTTTTAATGAGCATTATGCTTATGCTTCCTGCACCATCTTGGACTTATTGCCTTCTCTGTGAAGGAAACCTATGTTACTGCCTTAGAATTTACATATATACTATATATAAATACTTAAAATAGTATAGGTGGTTTGGTAGATTTTGGAACAGAATATATATGTAAGTGTATGTGTGTTTTCTTAGGCTATGACTAATCTGTCTACCTGGAAGTTTGCTAAATGCTCTGAAAAAACACATTGTGGAGATCTTATAAAATGTCTTTTACTCTGCTGTAATTTTATAAATTAGCTGTCCCCTGTTCCAATGAATGCTTTTACGTTTTTTTTTTTATAAAAAAGACAGTTGGCATTTAAAATAGACATAAAGGGATGTTACCTTTTTAGACTGACACTTCGGGAGCTTTAGATTTAAAACATTCACTCCTGTTTAAACATCTGCTTTTTAAAGTTGCAATGACGAGATCACTGCTTTCATGCAGTTTATGACCCCTTTAACATTTAAGAGCTATTAATAGACTATATTTTGGTCACACGTTACAAAAAGTAACATGTTTTTGTGGATATGGTACTAGGTAATACCATGTTTTGGGACGTTAATACCATTGTATTCTCTGAAGTATTACAGTATATACTGTAAATACTAAGGTAGCTTATATACATATATACTTATATATCAGTAGTATGGTATTGCTATAAGCTGATAAATCTGGTTAAATTTGTTTCAATGGAGACACTGTTTAGAACTAGATAATATAGTCAAAACATCTACCAGGACGAGCTAATGAGGGCCAAACCTTGCCCCCTTGGTTTCACCTAAAAATATTGTTCATATTGGCCATAATGTTCACTGTTAGTTTTGTACACATATTCAGGTAGAGAGATATGCATAAAGTAACATTTTTCCTCAGCATGAGATCATTGTGATAATAACACTCTCAATGAGGATTGTCAAGTCCAAAAGTTTGTGCAGCTCTGCAACTTTTTTGGTGACTGTGCACTCTTTCACTACTCTGCCTTTGTTGAATTCAGGGAGACCCCATAAATACACTGGCCATCTGTGAAAGTCAAAGACTGTAAGCTTGCAGAAAGGCTTTGCTCATCTGTCTTGCTAATGTGCAAGTGAATGCAACGACCTCAACCCCTCCCGCACTAGAGTTAGAAAGAATAATGGCATGCCCCTCTGGTGAATTTTATTTTCAACAGCACACCTGCCTGGCTGACAGCCCCCAGAGACAAGATTGTGGTTTAATGGCACAATGTTTCTTCTGTCTCACAGCCAATGAGAGCAGAGCAGTTGCTAGCACTGTGCTGACGTTAACACTGTTAACCATGGGACGGTGACGGTGAGGTCCAGTTTCTCATTGTTGTAAACTGTAGGACGCTTGTATAATGACATTGGAACTCCAGTGTTCTGTAATGAGCTGAGCAAAGCAGAGATGGTAGGTTCTCATTAGGTTTATGAATATAAGGTAAAATAATGATTGTTTTTAAACAGGTTTTTTGAATACTTCCCCCATCTTCCATATTAGACAGAGAAACAGATAGTCTCGCCCCAAATGCATGCCATCGATATTTTTTTTTCTTTCTTTCCCCTTGAGATTTGGTCATTTAAAGGGTTCACACAAAAATGAAAATTATCCTATGATTTACTCACCCTCAAGCCATCCTAGGTGTATATGACTATCTTCTTTCAGACGAACACAATCGGAAATATATTTTAAAATATCCTGGCTCTCCAAAGATTTATAATGGTAGTGAATGGAGGGTGTGTTTTGAAGCCCAAAATCAATGCATGGGATAATTTTTGGGTGAATGGCGTTCAAAAGGGCCAGTAAGGTTTTTTTTTTTTTTAAAGAAATTAATACTTTTATTCAGCAAGGATGCATTAAATGGATCAAACATGATAGTAAAGACCCTTACATTGTTACAAATTCAGTTTTGCCATCACAAGAATAAATTACACTTTAAAATATATTAAAATAGAAAAAAGTTATTTTAAATTGTAATAATATTTCACAATATTACTGTTTCCACTGTATTTTTGATCCAATAAATGCAGGAAAGCATTACTACGGAGCCCTGCACATGACATGCAGGGGAAAAAAAGTAAATCGTGCGCACAATTTACTAAGTCTTTCCCTCGACATACTAAATCGTGCACACGATTTACTATTTCGTTCCTCGATTTATGAATCATGCGCATGATTTAGCAAAATTGAGAGAACGAATCAGTAAATCAAGCGCACAATTTATAAATCGAGGGAACGACTTAATAAAGCGTGAGCATGATGCACCCTGCGTTCCATTCGGAAGGGCTCATCCCTATGCCCTAATCCCTTCAAAGGGTTTACCCTCCAGAGTGAGAGCTTCGAAGGGATGAAGGGTGTAGGGGTCAAAAAAACTCTTTTTTTGGAACGCACTTCTGCATCATCTTAACAAGACAATCAAGGAGGAGTAGATTGTGCAAGCTGCACCCTTTGTTTAACGTTAGTTTATTTATTTATTTATTTTTGGTTTATCGCACCATATTGTATATTGTGTCTATGTATTTTAAACATTTGAATGGACTGATAAAGGGAGCTGTAAAGTATTTTTGTTGAAGTACAATGTCGTTTTGACCATAAAAATGTACCAAATCTAACTTGTATAAATATTACAGTAGTATAGAAAAATATTATACATACATTTATAGGTAAAATCGAACTCCGAGCCTCCTGTACCCATTCTGTGACGTCAAACAACTTCCCTGTGCAAAGGATCATGGGGGCCCAAAGTGTCCATCAGTTGTACCCTTCGTAATCCTTCATTCTGAAGGGCCCTTTGAAGTGGCCAGTTTTGAGCACTTTGGTTTGGAACGACCCTTCAATATGGCGGTGCCCTTCGGAGGGCGATATATCCCATTTGGAATGCACCGTTAGCCTACTATTTTTTTCCTGCATGTCATGTGCGAGGCTCCGGACATTAGATTCTTCTTTCAAAAACATTTAAAAATCTTACTGATTTACTTTTGAACAGCACTGTGTGTGTGTGTGTGTGTGTGTGTGTGTGTGTGTGTGCGCGCACGTGCATTATAGATAAGCATCATTTTTACTTTTTGTCTCACTCAACCTACAGTGTGTCTGTCAATAAGCCACAAAAAGTTATGACTTTGTCGACTTTTAGTGATTCTGAACATGTGGTCAGTTTCATTGCCAGCTAACTCAAGGGATGGTTAAATGGTTCCTGATTAAACAGTTTACGACATACAGGGTTTTTTTTCAATTGAGGGAAAATCATCCTACAAAAGGCTTATTTATAGTTGTCTGCATATCATATGAGTATTTTAACATCAAAAGCTGCCGTAGTTTTCTCACGAAAAAGATGATTCATGAACATCATCAGAAAGACCTGTTTTGCTGTCTTGCTTTGATACATAAGAAGGAAGATCAGAATTGGAATGATTCATTGATCTATATGTTGCCGGAAAGGAAACATAACACTTGTAAGGTAATCCCTATCGCACCCCGGAATGGCCTAGACTTGCTTTTTCAAAGGAGCACAGAAGTGAAAAAGAAGAGACAGGATGGAGTGCTGAACAGATGGGAAAGGACTTAGACTGACACAGAATGACAGCTAAACATGAAGATCTGTGAGTGAAAATGGGGATGAGGAAGCATGAATAATGTCGCTCAGGGACACATTTATACATGTTCTTTTTGAATTAGACCAGGAAGCAACCACCTAGCAACCACCCACAGTGCCCTAGCAACCATTCATAACACCCTGTGCTTTAGGCTGTGATGCTGATGATTTTGCACAGTGAAGACCACTCACATTTTCTTCATATTGTAAAAATCTTATGCTGAATGTAATTGATAAAGGTTTCCCTAACCGTTAGAAATGATTACACCGCAAAATCCCTTTTCTAATAACAGAATCCCATCCCAGTTATTTAAGTGTTGTCAGCAGCAAGAAAACATCCGTGTAAGCTGTTCCTGCTTAGGACAGACACATGGCAGTGCCAGCCAACATCAGTCTTCAAATCCAGAGACTAGATTACCAGTAGCTCAGAAGCTTTTGGCTGTAAGACAGAAAATAACCTTTGACTCTGAAGGTTCATTGAACAACGATGTGATCAAAGAAACTGCCATGCTTTTGTACACAGTTTTATCATAAATACTTAATGACAGTTTATTTAAAATTGAGAATTGTATTAGATCCTGTCAGCAAACTGCATATTTCAGAAACGTTTATTAAATTTGTTTTTTTTTTTTAATGCACAGTAAGCATTACATAAACGCATGTGACATACAGTTACATTTTTTCATTTATTCATTTCTTTTTTTTAAAGCTGCAGTCTGGAAGTTTTGCCTCTTAGTCACAATCTCTGTTCGAAACCTGCAATTGCAGTTATTTGTGGAATTATCATCTGTGCGTGGGTTAGCTTATATTACACAAATTATTATTGTTGTACTTTGTTTTTAAATTGTTAATGTTAACAACATCAGCATTGCGTGACTACATGTATTTAGTGTGTATTAGCGTTACCTGTAGATTTCAATTTCTGTGCAGTCTAATCTCTAATTGTCCATTTGTCATGCCATACAATCCGCCATCCAAATGATAAGTTTCATTATTCCAGCTGCTGTGAGAAAAGGAAATGAATGATCCGCCACCTGCAGCATTCTCACATGCCTTATAGACTACTAGCTGGGATTTGTACTTTATGTAAACAGACGTGACGTAATGACGCAAAAATGAATGGCGGCATGCTCGAATTTCCTGCTGAAACCTACAAGTACCACTTGAATTAGAAAACATTATTACAAGCTTACTGTTGTGAATCAAGGCTATGGTAAGGAGATAGTTTTGAACACTGGCTGGATATGTACTTGCTCAAAAATTGATTTTGGATCATTTTTAACCCTTTGACGCGTACGATCATGCTGGTGTGATCAGTCTTGGCTGGTCCCTGGAGCGTACGATCACACCGGTGTGATTAGAATGTTCAGCACATCACGTGATCAACTGCCAAATTCAAATGTGCTGGCGCCAAGCCAGAGCCGGACGCGCTCAGCGCTTTTCATATCACAAATATGCAGTTTTTTCAACCACATAATGTTTATTTTAGGCTTCAAACATTTAAATACACATGAGTACTAACAAGACAATACATTTAGAGTTTTTAAAATACACACTGATGTCTATAGAAGCGGCAATAACATTCCTTTCCATTATTCCAATTAGACGACACGTTTTATTCATATCAGATACACATTGTGTAAGTAACTTCAAAATTTACTCTATTCTTCCCCAGTTCACTGGCTCACTGTCATGTATTTCGGGAGAAGTGGATGAATTCACGTGTTGTAAATTCAACAGATCCATTTCTCTGAGCGGCGCAAACTAACATGGCGGCGCCCATCGCGTATATAGCTCAACTAACGCGTTATAAAGATGTTTAAACAGCAAAACACATCCGCTTACACATATTTGACAATCGGAATATCAAATATTTCATGCTATAGTTAACAAATTTGGGAAAATTTTGAATAAAAAAGGAAAAATTAAATAAAAGCAAATCATCAGTTATACAGCGCTGCGGTGTGTTACGTGACAATCAATGACGTGGAACCATGGAAACAATAAAGTGATACGTTCTAAATAACGGTCGCCTTGAAAAACTCACACTGGGGGGTCAGCCAGAATATTTTAAACTTGCGTGTGAAAGAAGAAAAAAGAAAGAAAGAAAAAGTTACGGACTGCAGCTTTAAACTTGATTTTTTTATCAACCTTAAAGGAATTTGTATTAAAACCCCTAGTTTACTGTGGTAATCTAAAAGATTTTATTTAAACATTTGATTAAGTCAAAACTAAAATTCAACGTAATGTAAATTAACATACATTAGGTTAATCTTTCTTTAAAATTAATTTTTAAGATATAAATAGTTCCTTATAGATCCTTTACAGCAACAATTAACAAAAAAATATTTTATTATATATTTTGCTCGTTTCCATCTCTATACAACATAGGCTTGTTAAATAATCAGATTATATTCAGAAAGAATGCAAGAAGAAAGAAGTAGCCTTCATTTAGCAGATGCTATTGGTGGCAATGCACAGTACTAGTGACGTACCTCCTGGAAAACTTAAGGTTACGCACACACATATTGATTTACTGTCATGTTGGAGACTTTCCATTGTATTCTATTGTTTTTATACTGAGCTAATGATATTTTCTGGCCCCTAACTTAACACATGCCTCTAAACCTATCCTTCACACCCCTTTGTGCCTTCACCTTTGTGCCTTTTCATTAAAATATTTATTATGTGTAATTAAACTGTTTTCTTCTTTGGGACCATTGGCTTGAATCACCAAAGGTGATTTCAGGTTTTACCGTCCTTGTGGGACACTTAGTCCCTACATTGTAGGCAGCACTGACCTATAAACACACACAAATATCTAAATAAAATGTATTTCCTTTGTCAAAACAAGTAGAAAATGCATCTTACTGTATCTCATTTTTACCTACATTTTAACATTAAATGTTAGCTGTGTTCTAATAGCTGTTATGTGTGGACAAAAATGTAATATACTGGAATATCTCATATTCTAAATGATTGCAAAAACTGTTGGCACCTCATCTGCCTTAAGCATTGAAAGCATGTCAAATGTAAACAATCTTTCAGATATGCCATTACAGTTCTTATTCTTGATGTAAGGTGAGAATTATCAGGGTTGTCAGGTCTGTTCAGGAAATTGTATGTAATTTACACCGTCAAGAGCAAAAAAGAACATCCAAAAGCCTATGAGAGCTCAGTACCACAAGCCTCAGCTTCATCCTAATGAACAGCGAGATCATTCTAGCCACTCCCTAATCCTATAGCTTCACACCTTTGCGATCCAGCAAAAAACTGGTCTCATGGGACATAGTTTATGGGAAATGTTTTGACCTCGGGTCGCACATATGCTGGCAGCTTTCCTATCCAGAAGTGCTCTTTTCCTTAGAGACCAAAGAAGACTCGTGCTAAGACAATCCCAGTGACACACCACAAAGTAGTAGCCTCCCAAAAGCCAGAGGAGAAAGTTAGGACGCCCATTAATTGGAGACCTTAAGACTCGCGCTGACTAAATAATGGCAATAATGGGCTTTGCCGCTACAGAACAAGGGATTTGGAAACAACAGACTGTGCAGGGCATTCACAAAGTCCCAAAACACATTTTGAAGGGTTCTGATCACCAAAAGCTGGTCATGCATAGGGTGTCAGCTCATTACCAGCTCTCCGCCCAGTCATTATATTCTCATTAAACAGTCAACAACAAATCATAAGAAGATGATCAGGTCACCCTGCAGAAAAAAAGTGTACAGGAAGTGTGCAGCTTTCATAGCTATATTCATTGTTTCTTCAAAGGGTCAATTACAGGTTTTCTGTAATGTATATTCTCACTTACTACCAGCTCAGAGACACAATCAGTACCTTTTATCTGAATATTTGCTCTGTTACTAAATTCAATGTCCTTGTGGTTTCGTATAACATATACAAACATGCATCCCCACCACAGGAAAGAGGTAATGCAATGAAATGCAATCTCCCTTTACCTTTCTCTCTTTCTCGCAGTGCCACCATTTTTGCATGCTGAGGCATGAACCAATTATTTCACATAAATAGATTGGTTTCCATCCGCACGTTGTTTATCATTCTGGGTTGGTAAATTTGTTTGTGTCACCATAATTATTCCTCCATGTAATATTTTCAATGCTCTCATTTCATTTTTTGATAAGATGGCACAGCTGCTCTACAGCTATCAACAAGGGTAATTAAAAAAATGTAGTCTTATATCTCCATACATAAATCAAAACAGCGACGAAACCCTTAAATTACTTTATATTGACATCACCCTGCAATTACTCTAAAATACTACAGCCTTAACGAGTCTCAAGGGCATCAGTGACGTTACTGAAAGTTACACAGAGCCTCCTCTACAATGATGTCAAAAACTGACCCATGTACGGGAGGATGGGGTAAGACGCCACCCAATGGAATTTATTTAGATATGAGTTCAGAATGATAATGCATAATATTTTTGCTATGGAAAATAAATGGAAACATTTGGAAATGCTGTTATCTGATGTTTGCAAAATGTATAAAATTTATTTGATATAAAATGCATTTTTGAAGTATCAATTATGTAAAATACTCCAAAGTCCTATTTAAATATACATTTTATCAATTTATTTTACTTAAAAAAACAAAAACACAGTCATTTTTAAAAATGTATTAATTAAAAGGCATATTTTATAACAATGAATTTATTTCAGAATAGCAACAATGCTATAAATTTAGACTGAGTTATTGCACTAATTCATTATAGCTTTTGATGAATGATAAAGATTAATTGAATAATTAATAGTGCTGTCAATTGATTAAAAAAAGTATTCAAATTAATCACACATTTTTATTTTTATTTAGTATTACATTATAAAAAATATATTAAAATCTTTGATGTTTGGTGCTATTAATCATGAGTAATTACAACTCATGATTAATAGCACCAAACATCAAAGATTTTAATATATTTTTTTATAATGTAATACTTTCACATTGAATCTCCAAAATAATGTAGAAACAACATAAAGATGGTATATTTTAATTATTTGTTTAATGGCATCTTTTTTACAATGAATGAAGGCCAGTAACACTGATACCAATACTGATCCTGATGTCTCTATTAAATTGATTTTTTTCCTCAATATTAGCCATAAATTATAGCCATTCAACATTACAGTATAATTGAAAGCCATCATTTTTAACATTTAATAGGCTTTAAAAAATTTAACCTTAAATTTAATTGAACTTAAAACAATCTTCACATAAACCCATTGTAATAAATGTCCCATTTAGCTGTGCCTTTAATATATAAGGACTCAATGCTAAGGATTTTTTACCTGCCCTGCTAAAATGCTAATTGCTAAAAGGTAGACATCCGCTTCACAAACAGTACGCCAGTACAATCCATTCATCTATTTTTTTAATGATCATTTTTAAATAATCAAGCTTTTTTCCCTGGAATTATTAAATAAAAAGTGCCATTTCTGAGTAGGCTATTTTATACCAAGGGTCTGACATTACTTTTCCACTAAAAACATATTTTCAATGTCCAATCTAAATGTATGAATCCTCCATCATCAAATATAGGAACTTTTGATATTTAATGTGATTGGCTATACCAATAGTCCCATTCATTAATAGTAGCCTACAATTCTAAAATATGAACTTTCAAGTCTAAGTTGCTGATTTGGTTTCATATAAGGCAGTGGAAAGGTAAGGCAAAAAAGAAGAACTCTGCTTCTAGTTAACAACTTTAATTGGCTGGCATGTATTCTTCTTAACTCTGCATTCAGATGTTGAAGGTGCTTTTGTGCACCTGAAAGTGCTCTGCAGGGGCTCTCTGAATTTAGCATTAGCATTTAACGTGTCGCAGAAGAACAAAGGAAAAAGAGGAAAAAAGCTTTTACACAAAACCTGACCTTTAAATGGTTCTTCCTTGGTTTTGTGAATGGCAATGGTGTCTGCGCTTCAGTGGCGAGCAGCTCATTATCAAGATTACTTGTGCTGTACAATAAAACTCATGGAATAGACTGATTCTACATAACAAGGGTTCGGTGAGTCAAATACAAGAAGATAGCTATAGGCAGCAAAGCCTGTTGAAAGAACTATTTACTGGCCAAAACGAGCCTCGGCACAAGGACATCTAGATGCCCGATGATTGCAGGGAACTTTCTTTTCCTCTAGCAAATAAACTCCAATGTGAATTGGACTGTCTGATGGTCAGATCTTGGACATTGCGTATCAAATGAATGTTTGCTTTATTTTTAATATATCTGTTCAAATCTGAAAGGTATTTCTATCCACTCAATCTAGTCCCAACCTTTTTAACTGTATATACGCAGACAGCCCCATCAGAAAAGATAAAATGCCTCTTTTTATTGATACTAAACCACAAATGTGTTTCTTTTAACTCATAAGCCCGGAACACACCAAGCCGACGCCGTCAAACTAGTGGCGATGAAAGCAGACTGAGGGGTTGGGTCACGTCGGCAGCGTCTGGGTCCAAAGTTGCCCTGACACACCAAACCGACGCTCGATACCCGACGGCCAAGTAGTACGTCCATTCTGCGCCTGGTAAGAAGAACTGCCTTTCCTTACCAGCAGGTGGCAGTAGCTGAACAGCCAATCAGAATAATCAGATGGCCCGACGGACTGATGAGCCCCGACGCCGATTCGACATGTTGAATGAAAAGATCGACAAGGACCAACTTCAGCCGACGGTGCGTAACACACTGAGAAAACTTAGTCGGCCGACGAACAAAAACTGCCCGACGGCCGACCGTCAGCTTGGTGTGTTCCTGCCTATAGGATCTCATTTAGTATTGCCATTTCTCATTTAGCTTTTATAAAAGTACTGAATAATTGCAATCATTTGCTTTTAAGTATACAATAATCACATGAGTGAAAACCAGATTCACAAAATTGCTTTCTCTAAATGTGAAACAGTCAAAGAATATTAAAACAGTCTATGACTGAGTCATTAAGTCATTCATTCAACTGAATTGTTCAAAAATGGTGATTCATTTAGGAATGTGACTTCCAGTGTCAGAATATGCCTACTTCCCTACAGTAGGTGAAAAACAGTATTTGAAATTAGTTAGAATTTCTGAATTCATAGCATTCATAAAAAAGTTGATGAAAATTAGGCCTACATGGCAGTGAAGCGACCAACTGACACCGTAAGCCAATGACAATACACATT
Organism: Hypophthalmichthys nobilis; assembly: GCA_037950665.1. Lineage (NCBI taxonomy): Eukaryota > Metazoa > Chordata > Actinopteri > Cypriniformes > Xenocyprididae > Hypophthalmichthys > Hypophthalmichthys nobilis. Next base: position 15,727,168 of record CM075471.1, read on the forward strand.
CATGTAGAACATTTTTTAATGAAATTAGTTCCTCATCAAATGTTGTATCTACTCAGACAGTATGTGAGTTTGGACACCGCTAATGTGAGTGAGTCGCTGAATCATTCACTCAACCGATCGGTTCAGAAACACTGATTCAGTCAGGAACAAAACACCACTACTAATTTTGCTGCTGCACTTATTAACATCATCTTCTAAATGAATGAAATCCCAGATACTTTTCCACTAGACCACTACCATCTCTGAAACTTGCTAGTATACTTTCCAGGTGAGTTAATCTATATCTCTGCATAACTATCTCTATACGTGAGTCCTCCTTCTGAATAAAGATGGTCAGAAATTTTCCCAGATTAGCAGAACAATGTATTCCATCTCTGCTTAGTCCCTGAAATGCTCTAATTAGATCAGCAGACCAAAGTGCTCCCAGCACAGGGAGAAAATTAAAATCATTAAATGAGCGAGAGTCTGCCGCATATTTAGGGCACAATTCTATGTGCTGCATGACGTACTGCTGCAGCTGCAAACTGGCATAAATGACCACATTGAAGAATTGTTTATATTTATAAAATGGGACATGCAATCTCTCACTGTATTTCACTTTAATACCCTTTGTTAGAGAACCAGCTGTGACTGTAGAGCACTGTGGATTGGCAAGTTGAGGTCAGCGGTTTGTATTAGGACACAGTGGGTAATATAAAGCATGAGAAGCACCTCTGAGAGTGTCAAGGCAGTAGTAGGTCTTTTAGGAGATTGGAACCTCTGCTGATACATCAGTCATAAACATTTAAAGGTGGCAAGCAGGCGTGATGTCTACTATGAATCAGATCCAGGAACTTTGAGCTCTCCTGTGGAAAAAACGTCTTTAGAATAGTTTTCCTCAGTGGTGGTGTGGTCAAGCAGGGTGATGACTCTATCCCCCGGATTCACAGACAAGGCTTAAGCTAGTCCTAGACTAAAATGCATGTTTGGAAATCATAAGTGAACAAATTGTTTTTTAATTTAATATACTGTTATTATATTTACTACTTTTATTTATTTTTATTGTATATTCCAATTAAGATCTTTAATTTATTTCTTAATTTTTTTTCAAACTAAATGTTTTTGGAAAATATTGTTTTAAATGGAAATAATTTCTTAGAGTTGTGGTATATATTGGTTTGTTTCTAAAACATTGCGTCATTTGACATTTCAAAATATCTCAATTAAATAATTTAACATGGCAAATATCACAAATAAATTAAGTTCAATCTTCTTGAGCCAAGGAATCAGTTAATAGCATAAATTTGAGTGCAAATTTTGACAGTTGGTGGCGCTAGAGGGTTTGAGTTAGAGACTGCAAAATCGCTGTAGTTAATGTTCAGACTGTCCTCTATCTGTATGCCAAATTTCACAACTTCCCCACAAGCAGATCTATGGGCTGCCATAGACTCAAGAATAGAGGGAGGAGGAGGAGAAGAAGAAGAAGAAGAAGAAGAAGAAAAAGAAGAAATTAAGTGTCCAAGCACCACAGAGGCAGAATCAGGAGCTAAAAATCAAGGCAAGGAGCATCAGACCAAATGCAAAAATGAGACATTTGAAAGACATTTTGGAGATGATTTTAAGCAAAATTGTTGAAAGCCCATAAATACAATTACTTGTATTAAAAACTTTAATTTGATTTGATCTGAACTTCTTTTGACCAGTACGTTTTTTTTTTTTTACTTTTGACCAATATGTGGTGGTGGTGCTGACACAAAATTGATCTGGTGTGGTCAGTGTTGAGTGAATATTACACATAAAGTTTGGTGTCAATATGTCAAATCTTTCCAGAGATACACCCTCAGATGCAGTTTGGCATTATGCCATCAAATTCGTTGATGTGGTATATGAAAACGGTTTTGTCTATCAACACTAAATTTTCCATAATTTTCAAAATTGAAAGGTTATTAGCATAAAGGCAACTGAAACTTTGGACAGATGCTGGCACTACAGTGATTGAGTTAGAGATTCCAAAATATCTGTGGTTAAAGTTCAGACTGTTCTCTATCTGTGTGCCAAATTTCATAACTTTCCAGCATTTTAAAGAGTGGTTGGGACAGGAATGTGTTGCTGGTTATAGTTATAGCAGAATTGTACAATAATAAATGCACAAAAAATAACATTACAATCTCTAGAAATCAATTTCAATAGTACACTGAGTTTAATTTATTGACATAGAACTTATGTTTAATGTGATACTGATCTTCTATAATACAGTATATTGTTAGTCTCGTGAGTATTTACACTCTAAAAAATGTGTTGGCTCAACAAAAAAAAAAAGTATGCAATTTTTTTGAGTTATGACAACTTTGAGTGAATTTATGTTCAACCAACAAGCTACACTGAGTTAGAGGAACTTAATAATTTGCAGCATAAACACAAATCTTTAAGTTTATTACTCAAAAAAAAAATGAAGTCGCTCCAACTACCAGAGTTATAGCCCTGGAACCAATTAATCTTATCTATTTCAGTTCAAATCAACAGCTGTCATAGCATAACTTATTTAACATGTATATTTAATGAACAAGTACAATATTAGGGTGAATTCAGGTTGATTGGGACACTTTTTCCAAGCCATCTCAATGGCAAAATGTGTCCTACTTGTCACTGGCATTATAGCACAGTCAATGCTTGTAGAGTCAATGTAGTGTTTACCCTCATGTATCTACTCTTCAGCACAATGGTAACCACAAAAACTTCAACATTACAGAAACTCTTTTAAATGTCAAACACAACAGCAAGCACTAACAGGTCTTTCCCTTTACTAAAAACAAATAAATTAACACTTAAAAAACACTTATTCTCCTTATCCAGTCCTATGCAAAGCATGCTGGGAACTAGAAATCCACTGCCTAATTTCTTAAGTTTTCAAGACAATTTCGTTAAGTTAATTAACTACAACCTAATTTTTAAAAAATGCCAATTAGCTAACGCAGAATTTTGAGTTTAAATTATAGACGATATTAAGTTGATGTAATGATCAACATTATTATGTCAACAGAACTCTACAAAATAATGTTTGCAACTTAAAGGGGCGGTTTACCGGAGGGGAAAAAACAAAAAAAAACTTTACTAAACAAGAGACAGTTCTTTTAAAGCAAGCTAAATACATCAACTGTGAAAAAAAAGAAATGCCTGGAAATCTGTTTGTAATGAATTCTATATATATAATAATCCTATGATTATTAATGCTTTTGTTTTGCCCTTTACATAGCAACAAACTAAACATAACTATTTACACATGTGATAATCAGTGTTGGCAGTCTATAAATTATACTGGTTTGATCCAAAGCACTATCATAGTGGTTGCTTTATTATATTTAAAATTAAAAAAAAAAAAAAAAAGCAAATATTGTAAGCAGGTCCTCAACCCAAGCACAAGCTCTACACTTCACCACAACGGTAATCTCCAAAAATCACAAACATAACAAAAACTTTTGCATAATACAACATTAAACAGTAAGAAGTCTCTCCATATTCTCATCTTTCTTAAAAAAAAAAAAAAAAAATGCATAAAATAACACTTTTTCAACATTTACTCTCCCAATTCAGCCCGGTGCAAAGCATGATGGGAAGTGAAAGTCCTGTTTGATAGGTTACTTGACAGAAACGTTATTTCAAAATGGAAACATCAAGTGAGTTCTAGTAACCAGTCAATTTAACATGAAGAAATCACATTTGAACCAGAAACAATGGTGTTAAATCAAAATAAATTGTTAAAATAAAGTGAACAGCATCAAAAAAAAAAAAAAAACATACATACATATATATATATATATATATATATATATATATATACACACATACACATATATATATATACACACACACTAACAGTCAAAAGTTTGGACACAGTAAGATTTTTAATGTTTTTAAAAGAAGTTTTGTCTGCTCACCAAGGCTGCATTTATTTAATTAAAAATGCAGTAAAAACAGTAATATTGTGAAATATTATTACAATTTAAAATAACTGTTTTCTGTTTGAATATATTTTATAAAGTAATTTATTCCTGTGATGGCAAAGCTGAATTTTCAGCACCATTACTCCAGTCTTCAGTGTCACATGATCCTTCAGAAATCATTCTAATATGCTGATCTGCTGCTCAAGAAACATTTATTGTGTACAATTGTACAAAATATTTGTGTACAATATTTTTTTTTTCAGGATTCTTTGAAGTAATGATGCTGAAAATTCAGCTTTGATCACAGGAATAAATTACTTTATAAAATATATTCAAACAGAAAATTGTAATAATATTTCACAATATTACTGTTTTTACTGTATTTTTAATTAAATAAATGCAGCCTTGGTGAGCAGACAAAACCTCTTTTAAAAACATTAAAAATCTTACCATGTCCAAACTTTTGACTGGTAGTGTATATATGTATACACACAGTGTATATCAATATCGATATATATCCAAGTAATACATGTGTCTTCTTTGAAACATAACGTTAATCTTAAATTAAACCTGCTTCCTGGTAGGTTTAATTTAAGCCTTAATTTAGTCATGGAGTACCTCTAGTCTTCCTCCAGGAAATCACCTTATTAAACTCTGGACTAGACTAAATCTAGGACTATTTTAAACCATGACAGAGAAAGCAGATTTCTGTTAATTTGGTTTAAAGGGCCATTTTTTTCTAGGACTAGGCTTAATCTCTGTCCGGGAAACCGCCCCAAAAGGTTTAATTAAAACAATAAATTTTTAACTTTTTAACATTTATTTAAGTTGTGGTAACAGGTCCCCTAAATTACTTTTTAGAGTATACATTAGTGAATAAATACGAAGACCGCATTAATTATATGTGTCTTAATGGACTGGTGGTAGACTTTTTGTTAAGCACACCAGAGGTTCTGGGTTCTAATCCACCCACGAAAATTTAATTTTCTCATTAAAGATGCTCATCAGTGATTGCATATCAAGAACAGGGACACGTTTGTGTGCATTTTGTTTTGTGATTTCACCGGAACGAATAGAGAGTCTTCCCAACAGCCTTAAGCGATAGATTAAAGCACTCGTTTGTGTGAAGACTGTGCACAAGCACCAAGAGAACACTGCTTCCTTCCGCCACTGATAACAGCGGCAATATGCACTCAGCATGATTTCAAAAACAACACATTCCAGCACCAGAACGCATATTTTTTTAACACAAACTAATAAATTGCTAATCAACTGGAGATGTTTCTTTTGTATTAGTAGACCTGCTGTGAGAGGTTTCAAAAAGTGGTGTGGACAATATCAGTGCTGGCAAAAAGTGGTGGGGATATGTCCTACCCGTCCCACCTTCAAATTTCACCTATGGCTGCCATAGACTTCCACAGCAGAAGAAGAAGAAGACTAACGATTACAATAGGTGCCTATGCTTGGCCCCTAATAAGAACACTAAGATGCGCCTACGCACATTCGGTGCTTGGCCCCTAATAATTATGTTGAGTTCACTGGTATTCAAAAGGTTTAAGCTTGAACTTGACTTTAGTTGTAGTGGAGTCCCTGTGAGGACATTTCCCATCATATGTCTCTTAATTTCATGGCCACAGTTTATTTTTGTTACAGGCCCTTCTTAAATGTCCCTCTTGTACAGACATATAATATTAGAGGCAGCGCTGTGTTTTGTTCACACATAATGGCTATTGGTCCTGAGTCCAGTGGGCTGTCAAGACTATTTACTATGAATGTTCTCTTTGAAGCTGCAGGCAGATCCAGTAAATGGACCAAGCCCTGCCAGGAGCTGAACTAGAGATGCATCAAACAACCATGCATTATCCACGCTACTGTTACATAATACAAAGACTATGCAGAGTGCAAGCACCAGTTCTGGAGCAGTTCACCGGGTTGTGCACTATTCAGAACTCATTTTAAATTCAGTTCCTGTATTTGAAGAAGACTTTATATTTATGTTTATTTATTTTATTTTTGACCATATTGGAAGAACACTTAATTTCTCAGAATGCTCTAATACCCCTAAATCTTTAAAATGGCGCCAGACAACATTAAGCAGCTTACAACATGGAAACATAATTTTGTCACAGAACTTCTGTTGGACTAATGAAATTCCTCCTGCTGTGCAACTGTGTTGTATTTCTTTGGATTGCAGTTCCATAAAATCCTTTTTGAATTCATTTTCCAATTCAATTTCCAACTCATGAATATAAAATTCTGCGTTTTGCCCAACCCCATGTCAAACGCCACAAACAGATTACTGCTATCTTCCTAATTACTGCTAATTAGATGAAATATATCAAATCCATGCATTGTGCCTCCAAGATAGATTTACAAATGAATGCAAATTTTGTGACATATAATTTGAAAATGTGACAGATTGTACATGCAGGAGATGTTAATTTACACATTTGCATAAAAAAGAATACTAGTGTTAAATCAACTAATTAATTAATTATTTGAGATATCAACTTTTTGAGGATTTGATACAATGTGGCAGTATAAAATGCATTTTTATTCATCAAGGAAACTATTAGTTCAGCACCACTGATACCAGCTGATACCAGGCACTTGTGAGATTATTTACATCATAAGCTGCAGTAATAGCAGCATTACACTCACTACTAGTTTATTTTCACAACTTACTTGTGCACCTGTCTCATAAATAATGAATTCAATACCTGTAGAGTGAACTTTCCCTTTTTGCCAGCTGGATTTACTGTAGTAAAGAGCAAAATTTAGTTTGAGTTCATTTAAATTCAGTTTACTTGTGTCAATTCATTTTTTTTTTCTAGCATACACAATGCGGCAAAATTGTCTTCTTTTATTGAGCAAGGATATATCAAAAGTTTCAGTAAAGACATTTATAATTATTTCTATTTCAAATAAATGCTGTTCTTTTGAACTTTGTATTCATTAAAGAATCCTCAAAATGTATCACCGTTTTCAAAAAATATTAAGCAGCATAGCTGTTTTCAACACTGATAATATTAAGATATGTCTAATCAGCATATTAGAATTTCTGAAGGATCATGTGACACTGAAGACTGAAGTATTGGCTACTGCAAATTCAGCCACCACAATTTGCCACCACAGAAATACATAACATTTTAATATATATTAAACAGTTATTTAAATTTTTTAACTGTATTTCACTGCTTTTACTATATTTTTGGTAAAACATAAGGTGAACATAAGAATTTTGATTGTTTCTCCTCACAGCCAAAAATATGATATCACAAAGGAATTCACAATAAAATTTCTAATGATATTATATTTAGTACTTTTATTCATGTTTTGTATCTGGAGACCCTGAGACCCCAGACATAAGTAATGTAATTTGGAGGACAGTTGGCGTGTGTTATTAATTTAAAATGTTGTCTATAATCACTTCTCATAACAATAAGAAAAGTATTTTAGTATCTATCTGATGTGAAAGGTTTTTTTTTTTTTTTTTTGAGCTATTAAAATGTCCTTGGGGTCTCTTAGAATCATAGGGCAACAGGACAAAGATGACAAAGAGAAATCATGAAGCAGAGAAGACTCCTCACTTTGTAAGGACTTCTTACATTTTTAATTAAAAAACACTTTATATCAGTCAACTAAGGCGCAGAAGTTTGTCTGCAGAAAGTGTTTTTCGTCTCCTTTAATAGCATGAAGTTCTCTAGAGAGATGTCTCTCAGGTCACGTACACACAATGGCGCTAGACCACTAAGACACAATCACAGGACAGAGTGAATGAATTGAGCACTTCTCGTTTTAAGAATGACGACAGTGCGATTGAGAGAGAGAGATTACTTTTCTTATCTCTAATGGCAGAGCCATGCTAGATTAGACTGTCAGGGAATACATTTTATCGAAAAAAGATGGCTGGAAAGTTTTAAGGTATAAATTGCGTGGTTTTATTTTTATTTTTAATAGAACAAGTTTTTGCAAAGATGCAGTGTTTCATCTTTATGCAATCTAATGCTGACGTCACCACAGCAAACAAGAATTTGAAATGTAGAGGTGGATGGAGTTTTGTTTGAGACTGACTGTTCAAACTGCTAGTTGGCCAGATCAGATTTTTATTGCACAGCGATGCATGAGATTTTAGCAATGGATGTTTCACAACTGTTTTTAAAGGGTTAGTTCACCCAAAAATGAAAATTCTGTCATTTATTGCTCACCCTCGTATCGTTCCACATCCATAAGACCTTCGTTCATCTTCGGAACACAGTGGTAAATTATGTGGTTTTTTTGGGGGTTTTTTTGCACAAATAAAGCACTCACATTGCTTCATAAAATTGAGTTTAAGCCACTGGAGTCACATGGAGTACTTTAATGATGTCTTTTTCCTACCTTTCTGGACCTTGGAGCGGTAGTTGCGTTGGAACTCTATAGAGAGACAGAAACTTCTCAGACTTTATCAAAAAGATCTTAATTTGTGTTCCGAAGATAAACAAAATATCTTATGGATGTGGAACAACATGTGGGTGAATAATAAATGACAGAATTTTCATTTTTGGTTGAACTAACCCTTTAAGAGGATAGTCCATATCTGCAATTCAAATTTGAATGCAAAGCAATATAATTAACATTAATTGAATTTCAAAGAAATTCTGTAATATTTATTTGGAGTTTAATAAGTAATTTGTCATTATTACTTGAAAAAAGCACACTTTGCCAAGACAAACTTTGAATGTTTGAAGCATTGTAAGCCTGACAGACGGACGGACGGGATGGATAGATAGATAGATAGATAGACCATGTTACAGTATGTATTTGTATATTTGAAATTTTAACAAGTTTAAATCCACTGGACACTGCATTTACTCAGTGCGAGTTAAGCCAAGCTGAACAGAGCTGTCAAATTGAATTTAACCCATTATGTAACTTGGCCTTGGAGCAATAGGATGCAGTCTTCCCTAGGGGAGGCAGTGGTTGAAATGTTCAGACTGGCCATACGTCTCTGTCTCTGTAGCTGAGATAAAAGCAGTTGACGACAGCCACCCACCCTATCACTTGCATGACTTCGGTGGCCTCTTTGTGATATAGCACTTCATCACGCAAAGTAAAACCGAGGGGGACATGAGAAAGAGCATACTGTCACTCCATACAGCTGTTTTCATGTTTGGCTTTAGGCAGTGTTTCATTTTGCTGTGTGTTGTTGACGCTCAGTGTGATCATATTAATCTTATAGCATATAAATCTTTTAGCCTTAAGCACCGTAGGACGAATAATACTTGGAATATCTAAATATTCTGTCCTGACACAAGTCATTGTTGATTTCACTGTTGTAGGGGAAAGACTCTAGGGCTGCAGATAAGACCGTTGCCATGGTCCTGAAGGAGATACCCAATAAGGCGTCCTCAGAAGGCAAGCCCCTCCTCACGGTGACAAACAAGGTGGGCAGAACTACTGCAGCTACCGCAAGAGTGAAACAGCACCTCCGTTCTCGCTGCATGATGATGATAACCAGTGGCAAGGCTTTGACCATCACATGTCTAACCTCTACATTTTAGCCTAATAAAAAAATCAGTGTGTCTCTGCCATCATAAATGCCTAACCGACAACACAACAGCAAACACATTTTTCATTCAGAGCAGCTCTGTGGGGTATAAAATTGAGCTTTTCGCATCAGGCAAGGCTTGTCACTGGCAATAGAAATTATCATTTCAGATGGACACATGGGACACACATGGATTTAAATCATAGCCTTACAGTATGTTTAGTGATGGTCAAGGATTTTACACCACAATATAGATCACATATTTAAGCTCTAAATACAGGGAAACACATTACCACATGCTTCTAAACTGTAATATACCCTAATAAGCAGTTCAATTTGATATATTTTACAAATATTTTACATAGTGACGCACAATATATCAATACTATATCAGTTATCAGACTATATTTTAATTGTGCATACTCATATTTCACCTATAGATTACCATTGCCGTCATCTAAATGCTTAATAAACTACTAACAATTAGACACGTGCCGGTATACGGTAATACGATATATCACGATAATGAATATGCGCGATATTGTTATCGTAGGCTCTTCAAAATACCGTGAATAGTTATTACGAATTATTCAGATTTTTAGAATACTTTAGCCATCAACCCTTTAAAATGCACAACACTGCTGTATGCTATCGAAGAGTCACACGAACTGATGTAAACAAACCCAACGTGCATGAGCAGCATGGCGGAACGAGTGAAGGAGACGCGATGAATGAAAATGCACTTTCAATCTCTGACAGCAGATGGCGCTGATGCAACAGCAACAATGCAGCGGTTACCCCTGTAACCCCGTAAACAAAGCAGCTGTGCTACAGTATTTAAATGTTTTAAACAGCCATTCAGATTACAACATGCTCCATTAAGGCTACATTATTTGACATTAGTTAATTAATTAGGCTAGTTAACATAAACTAACAATGAAAAATACTTCTAAAGCATCTGTTCTAATTTCAACATTTAATAACACTTTATCAAAATCAAAAGTTGTAACTGTATTATTTAATGGACCTGAGTTAACATTAACAGTTGAATTTTTAACTAACTTTAACAAAGAATAATAACTTTTGTAACAAATGTAGCTATTGCTCATTGTTAATGTTAGTTAATGCATTAACTAACGTTAACTAATGAGACCTTATTGTTAAGTAATAAATATTGTTCTTTGTAATTATTTTGAAACATTTCATTTATACATTTCTTATGTATTGCTTTAATGTATTTATATGTTGAGTTTTTTTTTGCTACAAGAAAAAAGTTATTAAACCTGTTATAGTATGACAAACTTTTTTGCAACTTATTTCAATATCGTGATAATATCGTATACCGTGATAAAAGCTTCAGCAATTATCACAACATGACAATTTGATACCGTCACATGCCTACTAACAATGTTGCAAATCCCAAAATGAACATACATTTTTTATATTGTACTTTATCATGTCTAAATTCACTTCATTTAACAATCATTTAAAATTATTTTAGTTTTTAGTGCTTTAATTTGTCATTTATTACACAAAATAGTATGAAAATTTCATAAAAGGCAATTTAATACAGAATTGTAATAGTGTTGCGTCATTTCTTTTACATGCAACAAACTACATGATATGATAGCAAACCCAAATTTATTTGATGCTGGAACATTTCTGACAAAAATACATTTCCTTGCTCTTTAGTGGTTGATATTAGTCTAGTGTCATAGCTTTATAGCTCATCTTATTGTTGCCTGTGTGGTCTGTGGCTCATTCTGTGTTTAAATCTTTTTAGTTGTGTATGTGTAACTGTCGTCTGTATAGTACAAGTCTGTGTGTTGTATTGATGCCAGACGGATTCTCAACTATTCGATAATAATTGCATTACACCAAGCTTTCGTAGCACTTAACTGGCAGCCACTCTTGCTTCACTAGTCACTAAATGACAGATAATTCAAATATGCCTTTGCAAAGCATGTAGTGGTTAGTTTTGTAATCAGTCAAGAATCAATAGACCAGTGACCTGAAGCCAACTGCACTCCTTTGCTTTGTCCATAATAGGATGAAGGTTAGTTCATTTTTTTCAAGATCGAACATGGTATGTGAAGCACAGCATCATTCCTCTGTGTAAAGTCTTGTCAATACTGATGCCAGTGTTATCAGATCAATACTGACCTATTTAACACAATGTGGAACCTGTAGTAACTTCGGTCTTGTAAAACAACTAATGGTAAGAAGTTGATTTCATTGGCAAAGTTTATTTGGGTGTCATACACTTATATTTATAGATACTAGGATATTTATAAAGAAGCCTAAATAACGTCCTGTTGAGAAATGATCACTTCTTATTCTCTGTGTCCCTAAACAATTAATACTGTGGATATTTAAACACCTGCCATCACTTAAGAAAATTGCAGAACTTACCGGCTAGACTCTTTATCTTAAGAGAAAGATTTTATAATTAGCCAGGAACACTGTGTGAATGACAGAGGAATGACAGATTTTTTTTTTTTTTTACTTAATTGAAAACACTTCGTCATTGCGAGAACCAGGCGTCCTTGTTTATACTTTAGAATGTTTTTCGATATTTGATCAAATGAGCAATCATGCTTGTGTTGCATAAACACTTTCTGTTCAAATATCAATTGTACAGTTAATTATACAGGCCTCACACATAATTTATAACTTAAGATTAAATAGTATAGGTTTTTAACAAGGTATTACTTTCACAGCCAAACACCTCTGAAAATCATTCCTCATACATGATGCAGTTGTGTACGTTCATGCTGTTATTTATAACACTAATAATTGACTCAGATGAGCTTATACCTCCCTCAACTTACCTCCCTAACGCTCCCCCTTAAGACTCCCGCTAGCTAAACTGGTTCCAGGTTCCCTTGACAACAATATCTTGGTGTTACCACCAGGAGCTAAGCCCACGTGACACAATTAGTTGAAGTTTTCCATGACATAATTCAGGATTTGCCCTCTGGCTCAACACAAAGACAAAAGTGAAGAGGTACAAAATGCTTGTGTTTTGATAAAGCATAGCTGAGAAGAACAGAAAAAAATCCGTTATATATACACTACCGGTCAAAAGTTTGGACACAGTAAGATTTTTAATGTTTTTAAAAGAAGTTTGGTCTGCTCACCAAGGATGCATTTATTTAATTAAAAATACAGTAAAAACAGTAATATAGTTAAATATTATTACAATTTAAAATAACTGTTTTCTGTTTGAATATATTTTATAAAGTAATTTATTCCTGTGATCAAAGCTGAATTTTCAGCATCATTACTCCAGTCTTTAGTGTCACATGATCCTTCAGAAATCATTCTAATATGCTGGTTTGCTGCTCAAGAAACATTTATTGTGTACAATTGTACAAAATATTTGTGTACAATATTTCTTTTTCAGGATTCTTTGATGAATAGAAAGTTCAAAAGAACAGCATTTATTAGAAATATAATCTTTTGTAACATTATAAATGTCTTTACTGTCACTTTTGATCGATTTAATGAATCCTTGCTGAATAAAAGTATTAATTTCTTTAAAAAAAAAAAAAAAAAAAAAAAAAAAAATTCTTACTGACCCCAAATTTTTTGAATGGTAGTGTATAATGTTACAAAAGCTTTGTATTTCAGATAAATGCTGTTCTTTTGAACTTTCTATTCATCAAGGAATCCTGAAAAAAAAAAAAGTACACAACTGTTTTCAACAATTTTCTTGAGCAGCAAATCATCATATTAGAATGATTTCTGAAGGATCATGTGACACTGAAGACTGGAGTCATGATGCTGTAAATGCAGCTTTGCCATCACAGGAATAAATTACTTTATAAAATATATTCAAACAGAAAAGTTATTTTGAATTGTAATAATATTTCACAATATTACTGTTTTTACTGTATTTTTAATTAAATAAATGCAGCCTTGGTGAGCAGACGAAACTTCTTTTAAAAACATTAAAAATCTTACCAATTCCAAACTTTTGACTGGTAGTGTGTGTGTGTATATATATATATATGTATTCCTGAGAGGTCCATAAACATTATTTTTCTTACAGTACCTATGAGTGAATTTATTCTGCTTTACAGTTAATGGGAATCAGCATTCACAGTAAAGAAATCAATTTGCATAAATTCCCATAATAATCAATCATTGTTTAAATTAATTATCAATTAATCGATTAATTGTTAATCAACGTATTAAAACCAAAGTGGGGGGTATCTGTAAAATCATCGTACATAACAGACAGACTTAAAAAAGGTTGAAAGGTCTCAACTAGCAGAATACAACAAGCATATTTGTTTCAGTTAGAGACCAAACCATACCAATTTGTATGAAAAAAGCACCACTGATGCACGTGTAAACAGTATACACATGATTGCTTTTGCGGCATGTTTTTGTTTGGAACTTTGCGAAACATTAATAAACTTTAATAGATTGCATAGCTTTATTTAGAGCAGGTGGTCTCAAACAAGCCCAACCACAACATAAGACAATGCGTAGATGACAGAGTGACATGACATGCTGCTTGGCTAAAGCTATAGGACTTCCAGAATCCGATTGTGTCGCGATCATGATGCAGTGTTTTCCAACATAATTTTGAAAGATCAACCGATGGAAACTGGGGTTGTGTCCGAAGTCGCTCCCTATACCCTTAAATAGGCCACTACTTTAGGGGACAGCCATTTGTAGTGGTGTCCAAAATCATAGTGGATGTTAGAGTGCACTCATTCAATCCCACAATGCACTGCAATAACAAATGTACAAGCGATGTACGCTCAATGGCTAGAGAATTCCCATAATGCACTGTGAAAGTTGCGCACCGAATATATTCCCATATCTGACCAGAAGATGGTATCCAGCTGAATCACCCATCCATCCATTTTCCAAACCACTGTTCCAATGTGGCTACAGCATAATATAGTATAGTGGGTAGGGAAGATGTGTAGAGATCAATCGGACAATGGGTTGGTTTGATCACTCAGATTGACAGGTCTTGATTTACCATATGCCACAGAATAGAAGCGCACAGCTGAAACAGCACTGAAAGATCATCACTCATCCACCAGGACCTTATTAGTTCTATGTACTTTTATTGTGGTGTTTTCACAAGTTATTCTTATGTTCAGTAAAATCACTGATTTGGAGGGTTTTTTGGACAATTGGTTAATTATGTTTCAAAATAAACGGTTAACCTACCTAATACATAACATGCCTTGAATACATTAATACATTCAGAATACATAACTACGGCGCGCTCGCTTCATTTCTCCACGTGTCTGCTGCACGTGTCTGATGACCTTGCTTAATCGACCATCAAGAAGTTTTATCAATTAAATTATTAACAGTTAATTGATAGTCGACTAATCATTAGCATCCCTAATTCATGGGGCTAAATGTAGTTGCTATAAATGCTTTTGAGGATCATAGCAAGATGGGACAGAAGCAAAATGAATCTCAGAATAGAACATTATGCACTACATGAATAATCAAATCCTAATTAAAGCCAAACTATGTGACCTTGATGTTCAAGTCTTGGCTGAATTTGGCATTGCAATATTCATTGTTTGAATTTATAGGGAGCCTCACGCTTATATAACACACTTCAAATGTATTTCCAATGTATCTTTTACTTGATAATGCTTTTATGTTGTATCTTCCGAGGGACACTTGTAAATTCACTGTTTCTTTCAAACAATGCCAGTAAAGAAATAGGAACGGATTCCAGTGAAACTAGGCACTCATTTTTGATGGAAATAAGGGTTCAAAATGTAAGCAGAAATTTCTTAATATTGTAGGAAGGTTTAAATTAAATAAACCACCAAAGTAGATAAAGACATTAATGTACTCTTGTCTATTAATATTCATTGAATATTTATGCGGGTTATCGTTGCGCCAGTAGGTGGCGACAAGTGATTGTCATTTTGAGCCATTAAATGATTCACGATTCAACCGATTCGCTAAAAATATGATTCAAGAACACCACTATGTGCTACTCAGAGATGCAGCTGTTAAAGGGTTAGTTCACCCAAAAATGAAAATAATGTCCTTTATTACTCACCCCCATGCCGTTCCACACCCATAAGACCTTCGTTAATCTTCGGAACACAAATTAAGATATTTTTGTTGAAATCCGACGGCTCTGCGTGGCCTCCATTGACAGCAATGATTCCTCTCTCAAGATCCAAAAATGTACTAAAAACATATTTAAATCAGATTCTGTGAGTACAGTGGTTCAAATATTAATATTATAAATATTATTAATATTTCAAAACACTGCTTCAGGAAGCTTCAGAGCGTTATGAATCTTGTGTGTCGAATCAGTGGTTCGGAGCACCAAAGTCACGTGATTTCAGCAGTTTGGCGGTTTGACACGTGATCCGAATCATGATTCGACACAAAAGATTCATAACGCTCCGAAGCTTAATGAAGCAGTGTTTTGAAATCGGCCATCACAAGTCGTTATTTTGTTTTTATATTCTCGTCGCTTTATAACATTAATATTGAACCACTGTACTCACATGAACTGATTTAAATATGTTTTTAGTACATTAATGGATCTTGAGAGAGGAAATGTCATTGCTGGCTATGCAGGCCTCACTGAGTCATCGGATTTCAACAAAAATGTCTTAATTTGTGTTCCGAAGATGAACGAAGGTCTTACGGGTGTGGAACGGTATGAGGGTGAGTAATAAATTACATTATTTTAATTTTTGGGTGAACTAACCCTTCAATTCTGCAATCTCAGTTCTGGAACTGTCTTATTGGAGCGAAAATAGACCAAGTTACTAGCAGTACTGTTTCTAGAGTGTAAGTTACTCTATATTAACTTAAGAATTATAGCACTCGTGCAATATTATTGCTTAACTGGCAAATGTACGTGCATATGCAACCAAAACTACAATAATCTGTTGTAAATACATAAGAAAAAGCTTTTCGAACATCTTTTTAGATATGTCAAGTCAAAAACGCTAATTACCTCCTTTGGTGGCTTTCTCTGCTTTTCTCTCATACCCACACTTGTCTGAATGCGATTACAGATCCTTTGCACATAAACAGAAGTTTTGTTTGAAATTAATTAATACATGTGGTGTAAACGATTATTTGAATCGGAGTGCAAAGTTTAGCATAACTATAAACAGTACTTTCGGAATCTGCATTCGTGTTGAATAAAATAAGTGCCTGTAAAGGTGCCGTACACGGTCATTTTTAGCTAACGTTAGCATCTCTGTTGCACAATGGTGTTACCATAGACTGTATACACGCTGCACTGCCATCTATCGACGTGAATCGGCATGACAGTCTACACGGATTACACGGATACTAGCGAGTTTTAGAGAGATGTTTACACAATAATTAATTCCCTTACCTGTCCAAGAAAAAGAAACAAAGTGGACATCACTACTCAGGATTGTCTTCATCGTCAAATCTTTCCACCTCGTGTATATACCCCGTAATGTTATCGATTTCTTCTAGCTTCAGACTCGAGGTCATACAATCAGTACAGGTACGTTCTCCCGTTGTCACTGCTGGTAATGCAAGATTAAAAAAAAAAAAGTGTGATTCACTGACTAATTTTCGCTTTTCGCATTACCAAATGATATGAAGTAGGCCTACATTCACTATGCAACTAGCGTATCTAAGACAGGCGGCAGCCAATGGACGTAAGGATTCTTTTCGACGTTTAGGTCACGTCATGGCGAAATACATTGAGCGAGCAACCCCTAAATAGTTTTAAAATAATAATAGTTAAATGATAATTTAATTTAACAATAATTAAATAAACTAACTATTTTTATAGAAAACTTGCAGTGCAGCCTTCTTGAACTCATGTGAGTTCACACCATTCAGACTCTTAACAAAAACACAATTTAATTCTTAATGTGTTAAACTTTTTAATTTAGCACCAAACGAATGCACTTTTAACTGAAGATACAACAAATGTGTTTCCTTCTCTCAGACAGAACAGCTTGATAAATCCTCTATCAACCAGATTGCTATTGAAATAATCAGACTGAGTTAATAAAGTAGCCGAACTGTTCTGTAGTGTGACTGTAGTTATCTGCTCTAATTACAAGAATGAGTTTTGTCCCCTTAATAATTCCTATTAATGTCAACAACCAACTTGTGCCAGAAATGAAAAACAGTTTTAAACAGAATACAGGGCAATCTAATTAAGTTGTAGAGCCCAAAATGTTTCCAAAACAATTCTCCCCCTCTCATTATGGCCCTAGTTCTGCTGGCATTCACAAGGGAGGAAATTATGCTTTTATAATAAGGCTTAGAGGGGCAAAATAAAAGTGAGTTCCAAATCCAGCTCACCTATAGTGATAAAACATCCGAACAGTAGATGCTGTTACATAACCCAGCCTGACACTTCAGAATGTTCAAGTGCTTGCTGATCAGCAAATCTTTCTGCATTTGAAAGAAGGTAAAGACAACAGAAGACAGAGTACCCTCATTTTCTTCACTTTCATCAAAAATGTATGAGGTGTTGTAACAGCAGGAGTTCAGCTTGGGTAACATCACGCATTCCAGCCAGCGAAGGAATAAATCTCCTCCCTGACACTAGCAGAGCCAGAGTTGTCTGTGCAACCCAATTAGAACTGCTGGGTCAGCGTTCTGGCACAGACTCTCACAACAGGAATGTTCTCACAAGCTCTCTGGCCAACATACACTGCTTGTGTTATTCATGAATATTCAGTATTTATTTCAAAGCTTCTGTCAAGCTACTGTACGTAGAGATCACAAACCCTCGTACAGTCGCTAGTTTGAAGGTAGAATATATACACCAGAAAATTGCCAAGCACAGATAGTTTTTGCTCAGAGAAGTATAATTCATTTTTTCGTTATTAATAATTAATGTTTTTCTATGTCCATCTCTAAATTAATTCCTGCCAGACTTTTGTCTCTAGGGTCTTATTTAAGCCCTGGACAAATTAAAAATAAATCTGAGGGAAAATGCAGGAGCCCTTAATTAAGCCAGTCTTGATAAGGTCAGAGTTTTCAATTGATAGTTCTTTTTAGTTTGTTTTAAATTATAAATATACAACAGTCTATTAATTTAGGCAGTGTTGCTTGAAGCATGTGTTGTTGTTAAGTCCATATATAGGACATGTGAATGTGACATGAAATTACATGTGTGCTGTTTTACAACCCCCAGCGTTTTGATGATACAGCCCTATCCTTGCACTATTTGCATGAAACATGTCAGCAACATGCAAACTAGGGGGCATTTCTTAGCTTCATCCAGGGGTACAGGCTCCACATTAAGTAAAATAGTGTCTCTTTTTTTCTAGGGGTGCCTGGGTGGATTCTCTCCTCAAGTAAATTGTTTGCAAAAACAGCTTTAAAGCTTTCAATTCATGCGACTTTTAGAATAGCATATTTACATTCTCTTGAGTACAGTTGTGTAGCATTAATGCAACTATGGGCTACAAATGCTTTCATCAGTTAAATTTATTAACTACAACCTAATTCTTAATAAACTACACATACTCTACTGTTCAAAAGTTTGGGGTCAATAAGATTTTTACTTTTTTAAAGAAATTAATTATATTATTCATCAAGGATGCATTAATTTAACAGTTTTACTATTTTTTAAAAATGCTGTTCTTTTGAACTTTTTACTCATTAAAGAATATTGAAAAAAAAAAAAAAAGAAAACTATCATGGTTTCCACAAAAGTATTAGGCACAACTGTTTTCAATATTGATAATAATAAGAAATGTTTCTTGAGCACCAAATCAGCATATTGGAATGATTTCTGAAGGATCATGTGACACTGACAACTTAAACTCAGCTTTGCCATTACAGGAATAAATTACAATTTTAAAATGTATTAAAATAGAAAAAAAAAGAAGTTATTTTGAATTGTAGCCTAATAATATTTCATATCTGCTTTAACTATATTTTTGATAAAATAAATACAGCCATGGTGAGCATAAGATAATTCTTTCAAAAACATTAAAGTCCCCCTGTAGTCAATAATTTTATCCTTTAAAACTCATCTTTGATCACCAAAATGAAACATTAAAAAAAAAAAAATTCCTGTGAAAAAAATTCTTCATGCCTTAAAATAGCTTGAATGTAACTCTACACCCTTGCTTCATTTATTATATGTAAATCTATAAATATGCTAATTAACCCTGCCTCCTCTCACTCACACAAGCTCAGAGATCCACTCGGTCAACTTACTGAGGTAAATGCTGCACAATGGTATCGCTTTTTACAACGTCGGACATGTAACAATAATTAGCCTTTTGCTTGATTATATTATCAAACAGTCTTCTAAAAATCAGCATCCTTAGAAATGCTTTGAACACCTTAGAACATCAGTGGAGAAAGACATATAGTTCATCATAACATTGTTATCGTTATATATCATACACCCACTATATTGCTAAATCTACCTGATTTTTTATATCAACAGAAAAATATACCGGAATACCTTTTTGAGACTCTCCTGCTTCAGAACGCTCATGGTTAATGATATGCTAAAGCCCGCCGGCACGTTGACGTGATTGGTCACAAGGTAGTTTGTGACGTCACAAACACCAGTTTTCACTGCAGTTTTAAATAGAAAATTCTCAGCAATGGTGTTGACTTGAATTTGCACATGGTTATTGTCTTAAAGCATATTAAAAAAACCACATAGACACAACATTAAAAACTTGATTTTCACCACAGGGGGACTTTAAAAAAACAGCATGTTTAGTGACTTTTGACCTTCGAAACACTTGATACAAACATTGCATTGTGTTTTTACTATAGTGAATATGACCACACCTAATGATGTTATTGTTAACATACAACTTGTCAGAAATCCAGGTATTAAATTTGTAAGCAAAATAATATACATAAACAAATTTAAATAGCTACTTATTCAGACATTAGCAAGTGTTAGCTTGGTAGCTAGCTGCCTTCCAGTCACGTAGTCACATAAGCAGGCAAATCTGAAAAAAAGAAAAAAAAGAGAGAGAGAAGGGAGGAGGAGTCTAAGGGGGCGAAGATACATATGGTTAGAAATGTTTACCTCACCTGGTGTGATCATCCTTCATGTCTTAAATTATGTAAACAATGGAGATTATCAAATCCAGTTAATAGATTAGCATGTTTCTCTGTATTTACTACATAAATATGCAATATGTAGTAATAAAATAATGAATTTGTCCACATTAGGGACACGGATTAAGCTTAAGGGATCTCTTTAATGTTGCAAATGTGTGTCTCTATCCTGACTAAAGGATTACATTTTCAAAAGAGTGGTAGTTATGGCTGAAAGTACAGATTTGCTGTAGCCATGCACTGCCCACAAAAGTGCTCTCCACCGATGAGACTGTGCCATGGCTGAATGAACACTATGAGAACAACCAGATGATGATTGATGTGTTTTTTCTATTCCATTCAGACACAAGGCCACCTCTACGCCAGTCTCTCAAGAGAACATACACACATTCTGTCACATAGCACACATAGTACACTGATGGGGGCTTTATAAAGACAGTCTCACACCTTGTCATAATTATATTCATACACAGTTATATTTTAATGGAAAAACAAGCATGACACATAGCTACTATTTGTGATTTTACTGGTCTGCCTTCTCTCTGTTTAAGTGAGAAAGGGAGAGAAAAACATCCTCAGGCTAGGGACGTTTGTCAGAGGGGGGCAAGGTGAGAATTGTCGTCTCAGTCCTGTAAATAGGCAACAGCTGTAAGGGTGGTGACTAGCAGCCTTACCAATCACATGCAGAGATGGTCATGGCGCAATGGAGGCTGCAACTCAAACAATAGGAGAACAGGAGGCCAAGTGTATTAATGTAGATCTCATCACACTCTTATGCTTGATTTTTCAGCTGGTGAGCGAGCAACAAGAGAGCCGTCCCTTGCTGAGCCCTTCTATCGATGATTTCCTCTGCGAGACCAAGTGTGATGGAGCTGCCCGCCCAGTAACCTCTAACACAGCAGGTACTAGAGATACTGACCTTTCTGTACTTCCTCAAAAAATCTGCTTCTCCACTATACTATACTCCACTGCACTATACTATTATGCTATAGTAATTCTGTAATGTTAAAGGATTAGTTCACTTCAGAATTCAAATTTCCTGATAATTTACTCACCCCCATGTCATCCAAGATGTTTATGTCTTTCTTTCTTCAGTCGAAAAGAAATTAAGTTTTTTGAGGAAAACATTCCAGGATTTTTCTCCATATAGTGGACTTCACCAGGGTACAACGGGTTGAAGTTCCAAATTGAAGTTTCAGTGCAGCTTTACACGATCCCAGATGAGGAATAAGGGTCTTGTCTAGCGAAACAATCAGTTATTTTCTAAAAAAAAATGAAAATTATATACTTTTTAACCACAAATGCTCATCTTGCACTAGCTCTGTGATGCGCCACACATTACGTAATCACATTGGAAAGGTCACGCGGAAGTACCGAGCAAGTGTTTACAAAGTGAACATGCAAAGACTAAGTCAAATGGCTTTTACAAAAAAAAAGGTAAAACAATGATGTCGGATAATTTTGAAGTTGGAGGAGAAAATGAGTTTTTTCACCCTACCGCGGTACTTCCGCCTATGTCACGTCACGTGTGGCACATTGCAGAGCTAGTGCAAAATGAGCATTTGTGGTTAAAAAGTATATATATATATATATATATACTAGAAAATGACCAATTGTTTCGCTAGACAAGACCCTTATTCCTCGTCTGGGATCGTGTAGAACCCTTTGAAGCTGCATTGAAACTGCATTTTGGACCTTCAGCCTGTTGGTAGCCGTTGAAGACTACTATATGGAGAAAAATCCTGGAATGTTTTCCTCAAAAACCATAATTTCTTTTCGACTGAAGAAAGACATAAACATCTTAGATGACATGGGGGTGAGTAAATTTAATTCTGAAGTGAACTAATCCTTTAACAACATATAATCTGACTTTTATGAACCAAAAACCAACAAGCATAGCAGATTAATTGGATTTTTTAATCTAAAATATACTACCATTCAATAGTTTGGGGTCAGTAAGATTTTGGCTATTTAAATTAATACTTTTATTCAGCAAAGATGCATTAAATTGATCAAAAGCAATAGTACAGTCTTTTATACTATTACAAAATAATTGTATTTCAAATAAATGCTGTTCTTTTGAACGTTCTATTCATCAAAGAATCCTAAAAGAGATGTATCATGATTTCCACAAAAGTTAAGCAGCACCACCATTTTCAACTGTGATAATAACAAGAAATGTTACTTGAGCACTAAACAAGCATAGCATCAGGATCATGTGACACTGAAGACTGGAGTAATGGCTGCTGAAAATTCAGCTTTGCCATCACAAGAATAAATTACATTTTAAAATATAAAACAGTTGTTTTAAATTGTAAAATAATTTACAATATTACTAATATTTTCGGTCAAATAAATGTAGCCTTGTTGAGAATTAGAGACCCCTTTTAAAAACTGTAAAACAGTATAGTGTAGCCCTATAGTGAAAAAAAATATATTTTGTTGTCCAGTCATTTTCACCTTCTTCCCAGCATGCATATTTGTACAAAAATGAATAGAAGAAATTGTAACACTCCATGGAAACTACAAATGGACCACCCTAAAGACACTTTTTGTGCATGATTTGAACTTTAAAAAGCACAATTTATCATAACAGTGTTGTTCAGTGTTATTCCTGATTGAAATTCAAATTGATTCAAATAGATGTACTTGCATGACTGGAAATAGCTGCCTGGTGGCATTACTAAGATAACGGCGGAGTTGAATGACTTTAAAAGGGACTTTATTAAGCTAAATAGGTAATTTTCAATTCAGTCACGACATTAATTAAATATAATTAAATTATAATTAAACAAAAGACACGCATACCTTTGCCTTATCAAACCAAACAAAATTCAACTTTAAACCAATGCCACTGTTCAGACAAATGTGTGATATTTTTGTGTAGCCATTAACATAGCAAACCTCAATGGTGGCTTCTAACACCAGATATCGCTCATGCTTACGTTTCTACCTAATTAATTCCTCACAGATGTTGTCTGCATTATATACATCTTCAACACTTATTAGCAGAGCTGACAGACACATTACTAAATGAGGAAGTAAGTGGCCTCTTACTTCATGACAGCTGTATTACGTGAAGTTCACACTGAGAGGCTGAGCAAGTAAAACTGCATTTATTTCACTTGCATCCTGTCTTGCCTACACCACAAAGCAATTAAGATAACCTCTCCTACTTCCTATAGAGTATCTTGTTTACTTTCTGATTGTGGAAAATAGCATATTCAATTTACCAACAGATTACGTTTGGAGGATATCTCGATTTGGTTGTAAAAAAGCAGCAGTCTGCTAATTACTGTGCCTCTGAACATAATGCATATTGAGGTTCAGAAATTACCAGGCAGAACTTTCTGCAATCAAAATGTCACATACTTCACACTATGAAAGATTTTCAGTCTGTCAAACACATAGTAAAAGTGCCAGTTATTGATTTATGTGTAGTTGAGAATGTAAGTACCTGGCTTGAAATGTGAAGCCAGAGACAATTACTAAGTAAACACTGCGTTAAATTCATCGTTTCTTGTTGGTACCACTTTAAATGTTTTTGCACAATGTTTATTAATATCTGCTGAATTGAACTACATTCTTGAAGAAGAATTTGAATGATTAGAGGAATACCAGGCTTTTTTAAGCAGTGTCTGTCTATAACACTAATGGAGCTGATTATAGAAATTTATATTCAGGTCTTTAAAGGGAACTGCTGTAATCTTTCAAAGGAAGCCTCTGAATTCAATTATTATTCTCTGGCAGATTCTCCTGAGTGAGCTTTTGATTAATTTTTCATTTTAGCAATAAACAAATCACAACTTGCTTTGGTTTAAGTATTGTCATTTCTTTTATGTAAGTGAGAATAGCAAAATAAAGTAAACTGTGACATATTATACCCAAAAATTCTTCATACAGTGGACTACCAGTAAAATTGATAAAAATTTGGAACCAAAAATTATTCACTTTGACCTGACCATGTTTGCTTAAGTGTTATATGACATAATTAAGATTTTTTTTTTTTCTGACAGTTTAACTCTGAGATCTTGTCATATCAGTTTTTTAAACTATAGTGAATAAACTGTTTTTTTAATGTGGGCACATTATATGTCGTTGACCCAGTTACCAAGTTTTATTGTCTAATCATTGAATTCAATCTTTCAATCAATTCATCTTTTTGATAATATTGATGGCTGAGGTTCTTGCAATCTGAGCTTGTTTTAAAGTAAAGGAGTTCAGAAGATGTCAAAGTCTTGACAGGTATTTGATGTGCAAGCTGGTTCTCGTGTGGTCGGCAGAGACAAAAGCATGTGGTGTTAACCTGGTTTCAGCTCTGATTTTTGTGCCAGATTTCAGAAGGTGTGCTGTCAAGCCCTCAAGGCTTGGGATCATGCATGCTCCATGCTGGCATCTATATGTAGTACTGACCTGCGTGGACATTTTGTCTACTACCTGGTTATGAAGACTTCTGTTCTGCTAACAGGAAGGCGGTAGAAGCTGCAGAATATGTCTGTACGTCCTAATGTTCACATACTGGACAATGGTGGGTTCGACCATCTAAAAGTTATATCTAAAAGTTTTTAAACTTTAATCTCACCTAATCACAAAAGCTGACTACATTCCCTCTGAATATTGAATGAACACATTCTTCTCAAACCTACATCCTCTGCAGCGGAATACAGTGTTCTGTAGAGAGAATTCCTGATAAAGCATATATATATACATATATATATATATATATATATATATATATACACACTATATCAAACGCTCTTTGTTCTCTTGGAGAGGAACATGCAACATCAAAGATTATTTGACACAGGCCCCTGAGCTGTCGGAACTGCCTGCTGTCTTTATTGCTGCGACCACGCAGGTAGACAAGTGCCCAGAGCAATAACTAAGCTAGAATATGTTTTTTCTTTCCATTAAACTCTAGACTTTTGGTTGATGTCATAATTTGAAACTGAGCAAAAACTTGCTAGTTCACAGTTTATTTCTAATGCACAAATGAGACTTTATGACATTGACTCTCAAATATTAGAACCTTCACCAGGGTTGCCAGGTTTCCACAACAAAACCTGCCCAATTGTTACTCAAAACAATGTTTTTGGGGGGGTAAAATCCAAGTTTCCCCTGGTAAAATTCGCATTCCGGGGCTAAATATCATGCTATTTGGAGTTGCTACAACCCACGGCAACAGTGTTCAAGAAAACTGCGGACTTCGAAACACTGACCTTCACCCTCTCAGTTCCTCTTGAACCTTTATTAAATTCACTGAGACCATCACAACTTTCAAAAAAGTTCCCTCTTTCTCTTCTTTTTTGTATTTCACTTTTGCTCTAGCTTGTGTACTAATCTTGACACTTGGCATTGGCCATGAGATGCATCCCACTCTTTCAGAACCACTAAACTTTCTGGAGCAGGAAGACAAATAAAAGTAGATGATATTTATTTTCTTTTTGCTTTCTTTGTCCAGTACTGTCCTCCTCTCTGGACTTGCTGGATCTGAGTGAGCCTGGTGAGAGAAGACACAGCAAAGACAGGAAGAGCCCTCTTTCTTCTAAGGGCACGCCATACAGGAAGAAGCCCGATGAAACAGAGCTGATCCAAGTGGATGTTGAACAGAACACACCCTGTTCCCACACACCTGAAAAAATTTCATTGGACTCAGGTATTAAGTGTCACACAGCTAATGTGAAGGACTGTTATGCCAAGAAATTCTCTTGTAAATCAGTCAAGGGAAATCAGATTGTTACACAAATGAAAATGTTTTTTACCTGAACAGATTCTGTAATGGATAGTACTTTTTCATTGAGAAGAACATTACGCGCTTACATATCATTACGTACTTGCCCTCTTCAATATGTGCATACTGCAGTTGCCTCAAACTTTGGTGTTTTTGTGTGGGTTGCATTATGATAATATATCTCTGTCAAACAACATGGCCTCATTTTGTTTACAGTAGCAGTTCCATCTTCATTGGACAAATGGGAAGAACTCAACCCACACCCAGAGCGAAATGGTAGCAGAAAGTGGAAACTTGAGAGAAGACGTTCATCCAAAAATTCTGGTGAATTTGTGTGGTAAGTCGCTGACTTAGAAATGAAATATGAAATGAAAATATGAAAATGCTCAATTGCTTTGTCTAAAAGATGTGAATAAATAGTTTTCAGTAACGTGACTGGCACTGAGACCTGGAGGGCAAAATATCCATAGAACTGCAGCACAGACCTGTCAATTTTGCATCTGTTTCAAGCCACTAATATTTAGATCACCTCTCAAAAAAAAAAATATATATATATATATTTTTTTTTTTATCAAAACGTGAGTTTTGGGCACTTATGATTCTTACACAGCACCTGCTGCAGTATTTCAGTCACTAAAAACAGCAGGACATTCTAAAACACTTAACATGAAACTTGAACTTAACATGTA
Organism: Hypophthalmichthys nobilis; assembly: GCA_037950665.1. NCBI lineage: Eukaryota > Metazoa > Chordata > Actinopteri > Cypriniformes > Xenocyprididae > Hypophthalmichthys > Hypophthalmichthys nobilis. The sequence continues at coordinate 15,754,102 of CM075471.1, forward strand.
TACACCTTATCAGAATTGGGAGTAAGTAACTTGAGTTAAGTTATCAGATTACTTTTTCAAGTAACTAGTAAAGTAACGCATTACTTTTTCAATTTACAACAAAATATCTAATTTACTTTTTCAAATAAGTAATGCAAGTTACTTTTTCACATTGACTGACAGCTTTCCTGTCCACTTGTTAAGAGAAATAAAGTGCAGAGGTGTTGTGTGCGCTGTGTGAACATGATGGTTATTGTAGTTCTAGACTAAATGTGAGCATGCATTTACTCATCTCACTAGCACGAAAACATTCAGTATTCTTCAAAATGAATAAAAACAGTGAAAAACAATCTCAGAATTTTACACAAACCTGTAATATGTAATTGACTATATTAAATTACACAAATATACTTTATGTATTTAATCTCATTTTATTAACCAATGTCTTTGCTGCTGACCTTCAGTGATCTAATTCAACCATACTAATAAGCAAAAATGACTTTAGATTAGATTTAGAAATAAGAGTGTTGAACTTCTTTCTTCTATATCCTGTTCTTCTTTAATTTATAATGGTAGCAGAGCTGAAAGGTTAGTTTGAGCTGCGCCCTCTACTGTACAGGAGTGAATTTACATTTCCTTCAGCCTGAGGCTAATTCATTTCACTTTTGGTGTGAAAAGGGCCTTAACATTTGCCAAAAATAGAACTTTTTTGTTGTTATTAAAAAAACAAGCCCAGCCCAGGTGAGAAAAAGTAGTGCAAAAGTAATGTAATGCATTACTTTTCATAAAAAGTAAACAACGCAATTAGTTAGCTTTTTAGGGAGTAACGCAATATTGTAATGCATTACATTTAAAAGTAACTTTCCCCAACACTGCACCTTATAGTGATGTTGCATACTATATATAGGCAAGCAGTAAGCAATTATGTTGGTGTATATTGAATTTGATCTTTTAATATTGCTGCCTTACTACAGTAGTACTTAGTACAACCTGGTAAAAAAATAACTAGCAGGCAATGGAGGAAAGCCTTGTTTTATTCTGCAGGTGGGCATTCTTATTATGGTGTGATGAGAAAACTATGAATAGGTAGCAGTAGCACCTTTTTTTAACATCAGTTTCTTATGATACAACCCCAGGTCTATGGATTGCAAGACTCAGCTAGACACTGCCCCCAGGAACTCCCTGGAGGTAAATAATAAAGTAGAGGCAGAAGCCGTGCCAGTAACTCAAGTAAGTGCAACACCAAGCAACACTTATCACTCTTTGATCATGATCATCTTTACATATGTCAGTGACTTTCACATGTTATTTCCCACGTGTCCCACTTTTGTAGTGTTGTCAAACATTATTATAAGTCCATCCACTTGAACTGTGAATGGTTTGTCACTCAATACATTGTGGAACATTCTGTGCTAATGTCTAGAATTCTTTATTTTCAGCTTAACAGGCAATATGTTAGTGGAAGACACGTAAGCCTCTCTGTGCACTCTTTGTATGAATCGTTGAATGGTCTATGCATTTGCACCATGGCAACAGCATCACCACCAAATTCAATACAAAAAAAAAACAAACCTTTTTGCCAATACTTGAGCTACATTCATGGCAAATGATGAACTGAAGTGGTGATTTTGTGGTGGGTCACTGTTTGCAAGCGCTTCCAAATTTGTTGTGGTGCTACAGGGTACAAATGTTACACGCTTTTACCCTCAGTGAAGCATGCAGGTCTGTTGTATTGCTATCTATCATGATTAGATTATTAGCAAATTAATTATTGGCCAGCCACTGTCCTATATCAACATCGGATGTTGTACATTATTGCCCCAGTTTGCTTTGGGAGAAGGCATAAAACTAAAATTACACCAAATATATAGTTTCCAACAGTGGGTGCCTCCTCCAGTACCTTTAATTTGCTCCTCTGGTTTGTAGTCAGGTTAAAATGTCATGTGGTGCGACTTCCCAATACTTATCAATACACTACCTTTCTAAAGTTTGGGGTCTATAAGATTTTTTAATGTTTTTGTCTCTCACCCAGGCTTGCAGTTATTTGATCAAAAATATGATAAACATTACATTTAAAAATTACATTTAAAACATTTATTATACATTATGGACACTGTTATACTAGGGGTGTAACAATATATCATGTCAAAATATATCGCAATACAAAAATGCAACAATATGTATTGTGGAAAGTGACAATATGTATTGTGTATAGTTCACCCAAAATGAAAATTAATGTGTGAGGAAAAAAAATCATGTTTACAGAGTTTTAGTGTCAGTACTACATTAAACTACTATATATAACGTTGAATATTGCTGTATTTTCAGCTTCAGAATCATGAAATATTTTTATTCTGGTGTCACCATTGTCCTGTGCATTAAGTTACCAGCACCAAATTTAAAAACATCGAGCTCAAATTGTCTTTTGGCCATGAGGTGCAGTGGAAATGGAATGTGTAATGTTAAAGGTAATTGTTGCACTGACACAGGGTCTGACAGGGCACATTAAATGTAATTATACAGAGCTGCACCAGCACAATGAAGCAAGACCAATTGTCCTTTTTGAGGCCTCCATTATAGCCTCCTGTATGAAATCCGTTTAACTTGGTAACCTTGGTAATTGATTAATATCCAATGAGGCAGGTGGCAAATACTTCATCGTATTCCTTTGATTCAGTCTGCCTGGAAGGCTTTGTTATGCCGAGAATTGAATTGGGGGAATGGAAGTTTTCCTTTGATAGCTCAGCACTTGACATTTAGAATGACCTCAGAACAAGATACAAATACAGAGGGTGAATTTTAAAGGGTAACTTTATGATTACATTATTCATTAAAATGACAAGCAACTTTAAAGTTTAAGGAGCACCAAAAACATTATTATTAATAAAAAAGCAACAACTAGGGCCGTCAATTTAACATGTTAATTTAGTGTGACTAATTTTTTTTAAAAGACACAATTAAAAAGTAGCACAATTAATCATGCCCCCTGGCCTGTACATTAATTTTGCAGTAAGGAATTTTCCTACCATCAGAGCAATGTAAAGACCACTAGATGGAAGATGCAATTATTTATGGAATATCCTGTAATTAATTTGATTAAAGGGTTAGTTCACCCAAAAATGAAAATAATGTAATTTATTACTCACCCTCATGTCGTTCTACACCCGTAAGACCTTCGTTCATCTTCGGAACACAAACTAAGATATTTTTGATGAAATCTGATGGCTCAGTGAGGCCTGCATTTCCAGCAATGTCACTGAACCTCTTAAGATCCAGAAAGCTACTAAAGACATATTTAAAGCAGTTCATGTGAGTACAGTGGTTCAACCTTAATGTTACGAAGCGACGAGAATACTTTTTGTGCGCCAAAAAAAAACAAAATAACGACTTTTCAACAATATCTAGTGATGGGCAATTTCAAAACACTGCTTCGGAGCTTTACGAATCGAATCAGTGGTTCGGAGCGCCAAAGTCACGTGATTTCAGCAGTTTAGCAGTTTGATACGCAATCCGCATCACTGAAACAAAACTTCGAAATCATCACTTCGAAACAAAATATTCGTAAAGCTCTGAAGCAGTGTTTTGAAATCGGCCATCACTAGATACTGTTGAAAAGTCGTTATTTTTTTGGGGGGGTTGGCGCACAAAACTATTCTCGTCGCTTTATAATATTAAGGTAGAACTACGGAACTCACATGAACTGTTTTAAATATGTTTTTTGTACCTTAATGGATCTTGAGAGGTGCAGTGACATTGCTGGCAATGGAGGCTTCACTGAGTCATCGAATTTCATCAAAAATATCTTAATTTGTGTTTTCCGAAGATGAACAAAGGTCTTATGGGTGTGGAACGACATGAGGGTGAGTAATAAAAGACATTATTTTCATTTTTGGGTGAACTAACCCTTTAATTAATTGACAACCCTAGCAATAAACTTATAGTAAAATATAGTATAGTATTTTATAGTGTTTGTTTTAACATCCAAAGCCGTCAGCAAATGTAAACAGAAGGTTCCTATTATTTATCATGCCCATATGTCACCCTCTAAATTTGAAACCTCTCCAAATGAAGCCTTTATGACTCTGAGAAAATAAAACCCCTGAGATCTTAGTGTTGTGTTTTATTTTGCAGTAAGCTTGATTTTCATTGCTGTGTGGTATATACACACACAGCAGTGTAGTCAAAATGAATGGCTTTGCCGCATGTGAAGCATGTCTTCAGGTGTACAGTGCTGAAAATGGTGTGTATTTGACAATTCATGCTGAGCAAAGGTCTCCTGCCATGCTATTTTCAGATTTGCATACTGAGAAAAATGTGCAGGGCAGCACGTTGTGCATGACAAGCCAGTCCAGAGCCATTATGAGTGTGAGAACATTAAGTGTGGACAGCAAGACCTCAAAAGAGTGAAAGTGAGAAAGAGAGAGAGAGAGAGAAAGAAAGAAAACAAGAAGACCCTGTGCTGCTAATGCTGGCATTTCTCCTGGCCTCTGGCATCAGGGGTTTGGCAAGGGCAGGGCCTTTTCTCCTGTCAGAGTGACTGAGAGATGACTGACCACGTTTTCTCTGACTCCTCCTCTGTGTGCATGTGTTTGACAGGGCCGTTTGAGCAAAGACCAACGGTGGGGTAGCACACTGCTGTCCAGAAACCAGTCTCTGGAGGAAGAGTTTGAGAGAGCTAAGGCAGCAGTGGAGGTAAGCCAAAAGCTTCTATTAAAGATGTCTATGTGCATCACAAACATTGCCTCATGGGTCATGAGCATTAATGGGCAGTGTCTATATACTAGTAGTTGACCAATATATCGCCATGGCCTGTATATAGGCCGATATTTGGCATTTTTTTAATTATCAACTTCGCCCGATACGTTTTTCTGTTTGACTGATGGGGCGGCTGCAGGACTTTTATTTTGAAGGCACTGAGAACACCAGCACTTGTATTCATGTCATTTTCGCTGTGTCTTCTGTAGAGCTGCTTTACAGCTGAAATTGAATTTGTTTCATATTTGATGAATTTTGCAACATTAACACTGTTATTTTCCCATTTATTACTTTGAAGCTCCTTTGACAAAATCTGTATTGTATAAAGCCCTATATAAATGTAACTTGACATGTGTCCCCTTAACACAAACGAACGAATTGCTAATCAACTAGAGATGTTTCTTTTGTATTAGATACATCCGTGCTGCGAGATGTTTCATAAAGTGGTGGGGACAATATCGGCCCTGGCAAAAAGTGGTGGGGACATGTCCCACCCACAAATTACGCCTGTGACCACAGGTGAACGTAATCAGTGATTAACTGGCACATGGGAGGAAACTAGGTCAACTTACAATGACAAGTAACACATTCAAACTGAGGGGCCGTTTACACGACACTGTTTTCAGCTAAAAATGGAAAACTTTTTATGTGTTTTGGCCTCTCATTTACACAACAACGGCCTGAAAATGCAAACTTTTGAAAACAGCTTTCAAAGTGCAAGTTTTTGAAAACGGTCTAAACAACAAAAACGCTAATCTGTGAAAACGATGATGTCAGGCACATGCACATTACATGTTCAGTCTATAGTGTTTCATCGCCATCTAATGGCCTGCCAGCAGAATACAGCATTTTAGTAATTTTCACAGATTCATATAAAGGCAGGAACACACCAAGCCGATGGTCGGCCGTCGGGCAGTTTTTGTTTGTCGGCCGACTAAGTTTTCTCAGTGTGTTCCGCACCGTCGGCTGAAGTTGGTCCTCGTCTGCTTTTTTTCGGCTAATTTGACATGTTGAATCGGCATCGGAGCTCGTTGGTCCGTCGGGCCATCTGATCATTCTGATTGGCTGTTCATCTACTGCCACCTGCTGGTACGGAAAGGCATTTCATCTTACGCAGGCTCAGAACTGACATGCTATTTGGCTGTCGGCTGTCGAGGGTCAGTTTGGTGCGTCAGGGCAACTTTGGACCCAAACACTGCAGACGTGAGCCAACCCCGCAGTCTGCTTTCATCGCCACTTGTTCGCCGGCGTCGGCTTGGTGTGTTCCTGCCTTAATGGGGATCGTTTTGACAATGGTGTCATGTGTACGCGGAAAACTCAAAGGAAAAATTTCTCTGTTTTAAGCATATTGTTGACATGTAAACGTACCCTCAAACAGAACCAAACCAAAACGGAATATACACGTTACAACGTGACTAAATGGGCGGTCACCTTACAATTTTTATTCCACTGACTTTGATTTACAGTATATGCATGCTAATGCAGGAGACAGGAAACACAAGAGATTGTATAGATTGTATAATTTTACATTTTGGATGTATTATGTGTTGCAAATTTTGCATGCTCATAGTCTAGTTTGACCGTGGCTTAACTCCATCATTACTCAGATATTTTACCTTTAGTATAAATAGTATATCACTTTAATTTGCACTTTTTGTGAATAGCATCTTTCACTGTTTGCACTATTTGTTGCTATAATACTTGGTGCAAATTGTATCTACTGCCTTTTTTTACACCTAGTGTACTGTATTTACAGCCAATGCTGCATTACTGTAATATTGTTCCAAAGTCAACATTTATTAACTTATCAACAGACAAAGATGGAGTCTACAGACATTTTCCACTTTTTCTATCCTGGTTTAATTTGCAGAATCCAGCAGAGTGGATTTAAATAAACTAAAAGGAGTGAACTAGAGCTTAGAGTACTACACTCATATTAGCCAAAAGCATTATTCAGTTAATTACATTTTTTTTTGCTTTTGTACACTCTTTGGGAAGGCAACCTACCAATGGCTTACTTATACAGTAGATGTCTCTGAACATAATAGATAGTGCACTCAAAAATAAAAAAATTCTGTAAATCATTTATTCATCCTCATGTCGTTCCAAACCTGTATGACTTTCTTTCTTCTGTGGAACATAATTTTTTTTTCCCATACAAGGGAAGTCAATAGTCACCAAAACTGTTTGGTTACCAATATTCTTCAAAATATCTTATGTTCCACAGAAGAAAAAAAGTCGTACAGTTTTCAAATTACATGAGGATGAGTAAATTATGATGGAATTTTAATTTTTGGGTGACCTATCACTTTAAATTTGGATTGAAGAAAATATATTAAGATCGAAAGAATCAACATGAAGTAACTTGGTGTGCCCTCTACTGCTAAAATAAATGTTTTAATAAGGCCCCACCTTTGTGGCTTTGGACGAGTTGAAAACCGTCTGCTGTCACGAGTACAATGTGATGCTAATTAGCCTCACTCAATAATTGATTGATTAGAATGTCATCACTGTTGCTCATGGAATAAGTTGAACCATATAATAACTTTCCATTGCTCAATGAAAGCAGAAAATAGGCCAGCCATGCAGCATCAGGTGGCAGAGGAGAAGGTATTGTGCTTTCAGAAACTAGATATGGGCTAATTCAGCTGGAGACCCTGCTATCCAGCATCATTTCCTCTGCTTCAGTGATCACAACCGCTGATTCATTGGAAGAAATCACTCTAAGGCCTGTCACTCAGGGGGGTGGACATCTAGACACAATATCGCTTATTCAACCAGAAAGCAATTTTTTGATATAACAGCTACATTTATATCAGTATTTTCAGCAGTTGTGCTTGGGTAAGAGAGTCTTTGAAATTTTTATTTTATTTTATTCATTTTAATTTTAAATGATTAATTTTCAGTCTCCAATACACAAATTAGCAACCAAAACTTGCAAATAAATATCATGTATATCATCACAATGTGACAATACTACTTAGTGCTGTGTTGAGTTCTCACTGCTTAATAGTTTATGTTGTTCTAATGTGTGTCAGTTGTTGCACTTATAAGAAGCCAGCTATTGTATTACGTGTTGCAGAGGTAGAGTGCTAAGGGCAAAAACATGGGGGATCCGTAAGAACAGATGAATAATGGAGGAGGAAGGGCACATCTAAAAGTGAGAGCAGTACTTACAGTGCGAAGAACCACTCGATGCAGAATTTATACTGTGCACAGAATCACTGGTTATGCTGTAGCCCTCAAGACAGCGGCTATTACAGCTATAGGACTGAGATGATGTTCGGTTTGGAAAAGAGTTGGAGGGGGTGGGACTTAGTGTACAGTAAGTAGTGATTCTAAGGCTGCAATGCACAAATGGAGGGTTGATCGATTGCACCATCCTTGAGTTTCGATCATTACGGGAACTCTGGCCTGCACACTGAGAGCTGCCCTTCTGCCTCCAGCCCCCCTATAACTGCATATATTTAATATGATTATTAGCTGAACGGAGTCCTGAATTATCCAGAAAGCTACTTTCTGGGACAGTTAGGCCAGTTTCCAATCATTTTTATTTGTTGATGTCCTGAATGAAGAAATACATTGGAGCCTAAAATGAATTGAAATGGAGATTCACTGGGCTGGGCTGCTTACTGAGCAGTGAATAAAGATGCAAGATAGATGGAAAATATATTTTATGCCCCAGAGTCTTAGGGGAGGATATTGGGACGCAGGAAACAGAATACAACTGAAATTATGCTGCTCTTTTTAGAAACAGGCAGACAGCGGAGGTCTATGCAGGATGTTGGCTGACTTTGTGCTGGTCAGGGCCAAATATAACACAAAGGTGTGTTAAATGCAAGGATTTGTGCTGTGAATAACAGCGTATTTCATAAATTGTGAATATAATGATGTATAAATACCATGTGCTGGCAGGGAACCTTTTGGGTCATTAAGACTTGTCACTTCCAAACAATAATAGCATTTATTTCACAAAGAAAGAACAGTATGATTGATTATATAGGATTTAGCTTTACAATAGCACACTTAAGCACAGTAACTCAAAATCCATCATCTGATCCTTTCCATCTTCTAACATGTTGGACGTTTCAAATGATGCAAAATGACAGGGATCGGTTTTAACAGCAGGACTTGACAGCTTGTCAATTCTTTTTTTATGTGCTCAACAAACCAAACTCTCACACAAAAAGTTCCTACTTTTCGGGGGGAAATACAGCTACTGAACGAGCAGTAGAGTAATTCGGTAACATGAGTTTTGTCCTGCAAACATTTTGGTAAGACTTATTTTACAGTGTCATTGTTACACATGTTACTGTAGTAATAACTATAAAATATGTATAGTTACATGCAATTAACCCTAAACCAAAACCAAAAAGTAATTATGATGGATATTAAATATGAATGTAATATTAATATGTATGTAGTAAGTACAATAGGGACTACTTCAATTTGTGTCTTGACAGTTTTGCTGACTCATATATTCAAAACTCTGTCAGAAGTTATTGTTCAGACGTTTATTAGAAGCCTCATTGGAATTTGTATGACTTCTATGTATGAGTGTCACGCTCAAGTTTTTAATTGTTTGTCACGTCTGTCTTAGGGGGTTTTATCATTCCAATCATGAACTGACCCTTGGTCTCTTTTAGTTTGTAATTATGAGATGAATATATTCACTTGCTCCTCTATTAAAGAGTTAGTCTTTGAGAGAGTTCAAATAATTCTTCGCATCCACCACCCCAACTTTTTCCTATTCTGGACAGCAAGTCAAACCTGTCCACATCACTCTTCTACACTATATGAATGTGTAAAGTTCACTCACTTCACTCACTTCATTCACTCTTTACAAGTTAGATTTATCCTTAAAACATTACCAAAGTAAAAAGAATAAATTCAAGATATATTTTCTGAAAAAAAGTTGTTATATCTTATACAGTTTTGCTTCTAAGGTAAATGTATCTTATTTTAGGTAATTTTACTGGAAACTAACACAGAAGTACTAATGAAGAACTATTTTTCAGGGGTAAAGCATGTGCTTTTGTGTACCGTCCAAATAGAAATAAAGGTCTCAAACTTGTGAACCAAAGGGCATTCTATTTCAGCAACAAAGACCAATTAGAAAAGACTTTCTCACCCCAGTAGAACAGCATGGCCTTGATCATGTGTCTCTTGTTTGAAAATGAGGAAGACCGAGCACTGACCCCCTTTGGAGCCATCAGTTAAGGCCTCTGCCATGGCCTGCTGAGCTCCTGACAACATTTCAGACTTTTTTGCGCTTATAAAGCTGTATCAGTCTCTCAAGGGACGTACAATGCAGTTTGAGGTAATAGAACTCTAAAGGAAAGATGCTAGTCTTGAATGACAGACAATGTCACATGGGTGTTCAGGAATGTTTTTTCTGTGCCCCATGCACAGTAACAGCTTCAGGGTATGTCATAACAGCTCTCGCTATTCTTCAAGGATCTTTTTCAGTATTTCTGACATATATTTCAGTGAAACATATTTTTAGAAATAGTCCAGGTGCTTTGCACAAAATAGGTGACCAAAGTTGTTAATGTAATAGTTCACCCAAAAATTATTTTTCTCTCTGTGGAACACAAAAAAGGAGGATTTGGAAGAGAATTTTGGTGACTGGAGCTTTCAAAGATGCTTTCAGGATTGGTGAAGAAATCAATGCTGTTGTGAACCAGATTAAACCAATTCATAGATTCAAAAGTACAATTCATGAATCAGACCTCACTATTACTTTTATTAATAACTATTCATGATTTTCGATGAAGAACGACTTAAATTTTGGGACTTGCATTTCCTTACACAAACCTATCATATGGATTAGAAGACTTGAAAAGCATTGTGCAAACTGTATGAGCTACTTTTGTGCAGTGTTATTTTAATATTATTTATTAAATGCTATTTTAGTATTACTTAATATTTCAGCTTTTATTTTTATATTTTACATTTAAATGTATGAAAGTCTTTTTTTGTAAACAAATGTAATGTTGCTGAAGTTATCAAAAAGAGGACTCTATAATTTAGAAACAATTGCGAAAAACATGCTGGATTAAAAAAAAATGTCTCTGATATGTTCGGTGAAGATGTGTGCTGTGAAGGACTTAACACAAATGTTCTGGCTATTAAATGTTCAGTCGGGCAGTCTTTCTCTGGATGAGAGATAATAAGTCTTCAACTTTGACCTTTGACTAGTTGGATTGTCTCTGTGCTGAGCTGTTGGGGGGAAGAGAGGGTGGGTCATCCAATTACCGTAATTGGCCACTTAGTGAAGCTGTTGCCCATCATAAAACATGGAGGGCCATTTATCTCCTCAACAAAAGATGTCATTGAACAAAATAACATCTCATCAACTTTCAGTCGCACAACATTCTTTGAAAACCCTCATCATAAATACAATCTCTGAGGGAATCAGGCCATGAAGGTTTTTGAAAAGCAGATAGCTCTCTTACATCAGTGCTTTTCACGTGAATATGAGCCATAATGAAGTGATACTGGGACCTGTATTGATTGGTAGGTGACTTCAACAAATACTCCTGTTGCTTCTGTTTTTATAAAAGTAATGTTATGTATTATGACAGTAATGTGTGAGGTTTTGATGAACAAGTATAACATGAATATATATATATATACAGTCAAACCAAAATTTATTCAGACACCTTGAACATGTCAGTTTATATATGAATATTCAGTTTATTTACAATACAGTTTATTTGCTATAGTTTAAAAAAAATGGTATTAAAATATGAGTTAAACTGTGTCAGACAAAATGAATCTTAATTATGTCAGATTATGATAACACTTAAACAAAACATGGTCAGGTCAAAGTGTCTGAATCAATTTTACTGGTAGTCCACTGTATGAAGAATTTTTAGGTATAATATTTCACAGTTTACTTACATAAATAAACTATAGTGTCCTGCACCCACTAGTAAAACTTTGACTGATATATATATATATTATTATTATTATTATTATTATTATTAACATTTCGAAATAATTTTCAACCATTTTGTCCTTTTGCATCAAATCAAAGTGTTTCAGTGACGTCAGTTTGCTGACTAATGCTATCTGAAAGTAATTTATTTATTTTTTTGATTAATCAAACCCTTTAGATGAGATTTCCAAATGTCCTAGATGGCTGAGAGCTGAATGATTGCTTGCGTGGCTGTGTAAGTCTCCTCTTGCCATCAATATTCATGCACAGTGATTCATTATTCAGATTGCTGAGCACAGAGAGTTCAGAGGCATGTTGATACAGATTTGAGACATTCATAAGTGTGGCACACCTGCAGAGACTCAACTAAAGACTAAGATTTACCCTGAGCATGATTTTACGGGGACACTTCATTTATTTTATTTTATTTATTTATTTTTTTTGTGGCTGGTTGCAGATAAAATTTCTAGTTGGATTAAACAAATTCTGTGAATTAATGAATTAAAATGGTATTTCAGCATCTCTAAAGTTTTTGACCAGTATGTTTCCTGTGAATCCATGACCTTGACGAGCTTCAGGAATCGCATCACTGTAATATCTCCAAAGGTTTTATAAGTGTGTGTGTGTGTGTGTGTACAGTATCTCAGAAGTGAGTACACCCCTCACATTTTTGTAAATATTTTATTATATCTTTTCATGTGACAACACTGAAGAAACGACACTTTGCTACAATGTAAAATGGTGAGTGTACAGCTTGTATAACAGTGTAAATTTGCTGTCTCAAAATAACTCAACACACAGCCATTAATGTTTAAACCGCTGGCCACAAAAGTGAGTACACCCCTAAGTGAAAATGTCCAAATTGGGCCCAATTAGCCATTTTCTCTCCCCGGTGTCATGTGACTCGTTAGTGTTACAAGGTCTCAGATGTGTTAAATTTGGTGTTATCGCTCTCACTCTATCATACTAGTCACTGGAAGTTCAGCATGGCACCTCATGGCAAAGAACTCTCTGAGGATCTGAAAAAAAGAATTGTTGCTCTACATAAAGATGGCGTAGGCTATAAGAAGATTGCCAAGACCCTGAAACGGAGCTGCAGCATGGTGGCCAAAACCATACAGCGGTTTAACAGGACAGGTTCCACTCAGAACAGGCCTCACCATGGTCGACCAAAGAAGCTGAGTGCACGTGCTCAGTGTCATATCCAGAGGTTGTGTTTGGGAAATAGACGTATGAGTGCTGCCAGCATTGCTGCAGAGGTTGAAGGGGTGGGGGGTCAGCCTGTCAGTGCTCAGACCGTACGCCGCACACTGCATCCGATTGGTCTGCATGGCTGTCGTCCCAGAAGGAAGCCTCTTCTAAAGATGATGCACAAGAAAGCCTGCAAACAGTTTGCTGAAGTCAAGCAGACTAAGGAACCATGTCCTGTGGTCTGATGAGACCAAGATAAATTTGGTTCAGATGGTGTCAAGCGTGTGTGGCAGCAACCAGGTGAGGAGTACAAAGACAGTGTCTTGTTCTGGGGCTGCATGAGTGCTGCTGGCACTGGGGAGCTACAGTTCATTAAGGGAACCATGAATGAGCAGAGCATGATCCCCTCCCTTCGGAGACTGGGCCACAGGGCAGTATTCCAACATGATAATGACCCCAAACACACCTCCAAGACGACCACTGCCTTGCTAAAGAAGCTGAGGGTAAAGGTGATGGGCTGGCCAAGCATGTCTCCAGACCTAATCCCTATTGAGCATCTGTGGGGCATCCTCAAACGGAAGGTGGAGGAGCGCAAGGTCTCTAACATCCACCAGCTCTGTGATGTCGTCATGGAGGAGTGGAAGAGGACTCCAGTGGCAACCTGTGAAGCTCTGGTGAACTCCATGCCCAAGAGAGTTAAGGCAGTGCTGGAAAATAATGGTGGCCACACAAAATATTGACACTTTGGGCCCAATTTGGACATTTTCACTTAGGGGTGTACTCACTTTTGTGGCCAGCGGTTTAGACATTAATGGCTGTTTGTTGAGTTATTTTGAGGGGACAGCAAATTTACACTGTTATACAAGCTGTACACTCACTACTTCACATTGTAGCAAAGTGTCATTTCTTCAGTGTTGTCACATGAAAAGATATAATAAAATATTTACAAAAATGTGAGGGGTGTACTCACTTCTGTGAGATACTGTATATATATACAGTGCTCAGAAATAAATGAGTACACCCCCTTTGAAAAGTAACATTTTAAACAATATCTCAGTGAACACAAAAACAATTTCCAGAATGTTGACAAGACTAAGTTTTATATAACATCTGTTTTAATAATAACATGAAAGTAAGGTTAATACTGTAACTTAGAGAACAAAATTTTCAGTTTTACTCAAATTAGGGTGATGCAAAAATGAGTACACCCCACTGAAAGTCTCTGGAGCAAAGCTGCATTTTAGACTACATATGTTTAATTTAACAAGAATTCAACCACAGGTGAGTCTAATTATTCAGACATTTGACTATAAAAGGGTGTTAAAACCCCTTCAAATTTCATGCTGTCAGCAATGGCACCACATGGAAGAGAAATGTCGTAAGACCTGAGAAAGAAAATAATTTCTTTACACCAGAAAAGTGAAGGCTACAAGATCAGCAAAGCTTTACTTATCAGTCAGAATACTGTAGCAAAAGTGGTACAAAAATTAAAAAAGAGCGTCTTCTGATAGAAGAGTTGAAGAAAATCGGCATGCAAGTTCACTGCAGTTATCTAAAGAAGTAGAAAGCCAAACTGGGGTGACTATTTCCCGTGACACAATACGGCGTACACTGCAGATGAATGGCATGCATGGGTGCCTTCCACGAAAGAAGCCTCTCCTAAAGCCCAGGCACAAAAAAGCTCGCCTAGAGTTTGCCAGGGCCCATGCTGACAAAGATGAAGACTACTGGGACTCTGGAGTGATGAGACCAAGATAAATGTTTTTGGAACTGATGGCTTCAAAACTGTATGGCATTGCAAAGGTGAGGAATACAAAGAAAAATTCATGGCGCCTACAGTGAAACATGGTGGTGGCAGTGTCCTTATGTGGGGCTGCATGAGTGCTGCTGGTGTCGGGGAGCTGCATTTCATTGATGGCATCATGAATTCACAGATGTACTGCTCTATACTGAAAGAGAAGATGCTACCATCACTCCGTGCCCTTGGTCGTCATGCACTTTTCCAACATGACAATGATCCTAAACACACATCTAAGGCCACTGTTGGATTTCTGAAGAAGAACAGGGTGAAAGTGATTCAGTGGCCAAGTATGTCACCTGATCTGAACCCAATCGAACACCTATGGGGAATTCTGAAGAGACAAGTTGAGCATCACTCTCCATCCAGCATCCAGTCTCTAAAAGAGGTCATTCTTGAAGAATGGAAAAAGATAAATGTTGCAAAATGTCACCAACTTGTTCATTCCATGCCTAGAAGACTTGGTGCTGTCATTAAAAATCATGGAGGCCATACAAAGTACTAGATGTAGTAGTTTTTGTTGTGGGGTGTACTCATTTTTGCATCACCCTAATTTGAGTAAAACTGAAAATTTTGTTCTCTAAGTTTATTATTATCCTTTCTTTCATGTTATAAGTTAAACAGATGTTATATTAAACTTAGTCTTGTCAACATTTTGGAAATTGTTTTTGTGTTCATTGAGATATTGTTTAAAATGTTACTTTTCAAAGGTGAACTCATTTACGCTGAGCATATATATATATATATATATATATATATATATATAGGATCATTTAATAGAATTAACTTAATGTAGCAGAATTAATATTACAATCAATTAGCAAACCATCAGTTTCTTAAGTCCAACACACCCTTCTTTAAAAGGGGTAGAGATACTTAAAGCATCAAATAATGAGACTAAGTTTGATACTTGCATGTCTCTCCCATTTGAATAAAACTGTCCTAAAGCAATTTGTTGAGGCTCCAGTTGATCTTTGCTGATGTTGTCTTGATGAGAGAGAACCCAATTGGGGTCAGAGGATCCTTGGTGAATGGAAAAAAAAAAAGGCCATAGCCTGGCACAAACTTAGGGCTCCTTAGAAGACTTCTAGCTCAGCATCATCTTCATATCAGAGTTTCTCAGAATCCAAGACCTTGTGATCAGTGATCTTTTAAAGTTTGAAGATTTCACACCCTCTGGAGATGTGTGAGCCAAAAAGAAGTTGTTCCTTTGGAGGGAAACTTTACGATCCTTTGCCCTCTGGCAGGTATTTGCATATGTAATTTGATTGGGTGTTTAAGAGAAGAACCTTCAAGATTCTTATAATACTAATATGTTGCATAGGTATCAACATATAATATACATGATCGTGTAGATATCAAGAATGATATACTATATGCGAGCTTGATTAATCGCGTAATACTAACACATGCATTCAAGGATTAATACATAGACAAAACACTAAAAGAATGATCACATAGTAAATTCGAATACATGTTGATACATTTCTCAAGTGGTTATATATAAAATATATATAGGGTTAAAAGGGTTTATTTGTCCTTTTCAACGAGAATTAAGTGAGAGTCAAAACTCTCTGCAAATTCCTTCTGGTCATAAACCTCTGTGTTACCACAGTAACCAGAGGCCTGGTGTTAGCAGCATTTGGGATGTTATTTGCAGTTTTAGGGGATGGGTTAACAGAACTATGTTTGGAGAGTTTTTTTTTCTCTATTATTCATTAAATATAATGAATAATTGTGTGTCTGATTGGCCCAGAAGCTATATATCATTAATTAAATGAAATATTACAGAATGATATAGTATAAAATCTATTTTAATATTTTAATACGGTACTGTACATTGTGTCAACATGTCTTTCTTATTTTTCCAAGAATTTTTTTTTTTTTTTTTTTTACAGTAGAGCTGTTTTATTTGACTCCTTTCTCAAATCTCTTTCAGTCAGACACAGAGTTTTGGGATAAGATGCAGGCAGAGTGGGAAGAGCTCGCTCGCAGGAACTGGTTAACAGAAAATGACCAACCGCAGATTCCCTCCAATGTGTCTCCTTACGAAAAGGTAAAGGAGAAACAATTCAAACAAATGATTAAAAATGTATTTAATTATTTTTCTAGTATGTAAAACCTTCATACATTTTCCACTACTTAATTATTTCCATAATTTCTTCCTCAGGGATACTACTTCCACACAGATAACCCTTTCAAAGACTGGCCAAATGCATTTGAGGAGGGATTACGCAAGTCGAGAGAGGGAGAACTGCCTAATGCCGTACTTCTTCTGGAAGCAGCTGTGCTGCAGGACCCTCAGGATTCAGAGGTGAGGGAGTGGGCTTATAAAACAATTGTAAGCCAGGTACTTTCATCCAATCAATGTCTGCACAGCTTGAAAACAGCAAGCTACATGTTCTGCCAATCAGACTACCATCATACCTTTCCTACATACAGTGATAAGTGGTAGTTTTGTTCTTGCCCACACTGAACATTTTTACTGATCATGGCATGATTAGCCAAGGCAGGGGGTTCCATGTTCACACTAATTTTCAGTGAGAGCTCTGTATTAGACATCATACTTGACAGTGACTGATGGCAAACCATTAACACTCCTGTAACTGAGTAGGGTTCCCTTTTTCAGACGATTTAATGATGTAATAGTTCGGTTACATCCCAGGAGGGATTATCCCTCTTCTCCTGGAATTACCCTACCTCTAAATGATTGTGTCTCCAAAACAGCTGAATGTTACCAGATAATATTACAAGCAAATAACATGAAATATAATAAGTACACTATACTCATTGTACCTTAGCTAGTTAAGTGCCCAGACTCAGCCAACCTTGTTAAGATATTCTATTTATAAGTCTCATTAATACATTTTCCGTTGTATTCACAAACAGTAGCCTTGTCAAAAGGGTTTTGAAATGCAGTTTCTTCCTACACAAAGTTAATAAGCTTTTCTTCAAATAAGTAGTCTTATTCAGTGTTTATAACCTTACAAATGTTTCATTTAGGAATCATAGCATAAATATTCATTCAGTCACATAATAAATCATACTAAACTTCCGATATTTGTCTAGCAGTATTGGTACATCCAATGTTTCATTTTCTCCAAGTAATGGCAACACAAATCCATTCAGTTCCTCACTGACATTGTGTTGTATGTCTGAGCCACAGGCCTTTGAAAATGAATCATTTCCCCCAGGTTAGCACTGTAGCTCCTGTACAATAGAAGCTCCTCGCCAGAGTCAAGGTGATAACCCCAAAGCTCATTGTTCAGTACCTATTTTCTTTTCAGGCTTGGTTGGTGCTGGGAACCACACAAGCAGAGAATGAAAATGAGCAGGCAGCAATTGTCTCCCTCCAGAGGTAAGGAAGTATCCCTGCATGAATCATATGCAAATGATGTTTTACATTGAGCCGTTTGGCGCATGAAGTTTGAGTCATCACACTTACGATATGACTGAGTATTTATGACAAAGTAGAGTTGGTTTGTATTAGTACATATGCTTGATGATTGTGAGGTATGTACCGAGATAAACCTAAGATTCTCATCACCATCAATGTCAAGATTAAGGTTAATCAAAAAGTGAATCATCATTCAGAATAGAAACGGTATAATAAGTAATGAAAACAAGACCCTTCTGCATGTTTTATGAGAGTTTAATGCAGAGAGGAAGTTCAACCCGAAGAATGTCAAACAGGCCTTGAATCGAACACCTCCATGTGGTTATCTGTGACACCAAATGAGACAAAGCTCTCTGCTGTGTCCTCTCCTGCTCGAGATAAAGGGCTACTGTAATAACCCGGTGATCCAATTAAAATTGCATTTCATAAGCACAGAGGCCTTTGGGAGATTATATTCATTTTGGATAGAACAGCCAGTCATAATCTCATACAATTTTCCTCTGAGCGACCGGGGTGAAAACTCCAATCTATGGGTGTTAAACAATGGTGACACTCAAAGCTGTGTTTTGGTACCATGTATCCGCATCACTTTTGAATGGAGTGATTTTATAATGTCTACCTCACTCATATTATCAAACATAATTTAATATGTCATTTTAAAATGGTGTGTCATCTGTGGTTGGCCCGTACAGTTGCTATGCCCCAATTCACATCCCGTTTGTCTTAAATAGTATGTAATATTAGAACTAGTATGTTCTGGATCAGTTTCAGCTGTACTAAAGAGGCAAGGAATGCAACATCAAAACTGCCACAGAATTTTTATTAAATATATGACTCAAAAGGTTAAGAATTGTAGGTAATGAATTTAGCTAAATGCTAATGCAGGTTACATGTAAACAAATAACAAAGTGTGGTGTCAAGACACAATTTTACGGCTTATATTGTACACAAACAATTTGTACAATTGTACACAATAAATGTTTCTTGAGCAGCAGATCAGCATATTAGAATGATTTCTGAAGGATCATGTGACACTGAAGACTGGAGTAATGATGCTGAAAATTCAGCTTTGATCACAGGAATAAATTACTTTATAAAAAATATTCAAACAGAAAACAGTTATTTTAAATTGTAATAATATTTCACAATATTACTGTTTTTACTGTATTTTTAATTAAATAAATGCAGCCTTGGTGAACAGACGAAACTTCTTTTAAAAACATTAAAAATCTTACCGTGTCCAAATTTTTGACTGGTAGTGTACGTCGCAGCTTGAGCTATAACGCACCTTTTCTTACTTTTTTACTGATAGTCCTGTATATATTGAAATATAGCCTATTTAAGATCTATATATCTGTTTAAAATTTCATCATAACATGTTTATAAGGTCACCAGGAGTATATATTTTTGTATACATATGGTTTCAGTTGTTCCTACATTTTTTCGTAATTCAGAATACATTTTAGAACAAAAGTTGATAAATCATGATTTGTTCATGAAAACGTTTGTTCGCAGATTTCACGGACAAATTTGTGCGTACGCATGCTTCTTCTTTTTTTTACGCTTACAACAGTCGAACGCACAGCCTTCACTTGACTCGTACGCATAGACAGGCATTCAATGCATGCGCAGTTTTGAGCAATCTCTTGCCTTGAGTTACAACCCATGTAAACATCTTTGTATTCTTTCATGCTAGAGTTGTACAAATGAGGGTACTTTCTAACCTCTTCACACAATCTCTCGTCTTTGTAGGCCTCTATTGTCACCGTACCTTGCATGCGTTCTGGTCTGTTCTGTTTATGCAGGTTTGTTTGACTACCTTGTGAATCAACAGCCCCAAGACACGGTTGCCACCATGTGTATTAACTAATTACTGCAAAAAAATTAAATGAGCATGTGCGACCTGGTTACAAAAATCCAGCGGTGCACGTACTCTTCTGATGACATTGCGCAATGTACGCGCTGAACCTCTCGTACATGTAAATAGTGAAGTATACTTTGGGCTTTAGTGAACGAGACCCATTGACATCCAATCAGAATCCATCCTGCTGTAACAAGCTTGAGCATTTAAAATGACAGACAAGGGCGCGCTTAGAATAAACAGAACAATATCATCCGCTGGTGTGGACGCTGATATAAATTCTTTATAGTTATCGTTCTTGGTGTGAACCATCCTTAAATGTTAACAGGCTTATGGAATGGCCATTCATGAAAGGATTCAGTTGCTCACTTTTGTTTGGAATGACCCTATGGGTACTGTAGCTTCCCTTGTTGCCCTTCAAAGGTCCAAAAGTGAAGACTGGAATTGTAGTCCTAACACACAGTTCCACAATAAGTTACTTCTTACTCATAAGAAACACTGAAGTACATATTTTTAGTATTTTAGTATTTAGTACACAGCCGACATCTTGTTTGGGCTGGAGGGGGTGGGGGTTGAGTATACTTTTACCTAAATCTGATTAGATGAGATCAGATTAGATTAGAATTGATATTTCTGATGGATTTAGCAGGCAAATCATCAGCAATGTGCACTGCTTTTGTTTTAATGGACAACAAGAGAAAATGTTTTTACTGACTGTCACAAAGACAACCTAGTAAAAGTCTTTTATTTGGCATTGTTACATTTCCATATTCATTCTTCAATACAGCTGTGTAGCCAATGTGTGGAAATAAACAATATCTAGATGTCACCCTCAGTGTTTTTTCTTACACTTGTAAAACAGGGAACGTGACTTCCATCATAAACCGAGCAAATGATTTATTTTAGTTTTATGAAATATGTTTGCATTGTCTCCATGCAGACACATGAGATGACACAAGCGTTCACCCATGAATTAAAACCAGCACTAATAAGGAAGCATCTGCCTCTCATTATGATGGCAGACAGCTAATTAGTGTCCATCAAAAGCAGCGGTTCTTTAGATGCTTCCCTGTATGTGTGTGCAGGTGTCTGGAGCTCCACCCCAACAACCTCCAGGCCCTCATGGCCCTGGCAGTGAGCCTGACCAACACGGGCATGAGACAGGAAGCGTGTGAGGCACTGCTGGGCTGGATAAGGCACAACCCCAAATACAAGCATCTTCTGAAGAGCCGCATGCACCTGCAGGGCTCACCTGGCTCACGGCGACTCTCCCACTCCTCTTCAAGTGGCTGGTATGGTTTCAAATGAATGCAGTGACAATATGTAGTGAGGAATATACAGCAGCTCCAAAATTGGTTTGGATACTTAACTTACACTTAATATATGAATTTCAATACGTAGAAACAAAATGTTAACAAACAAGTGGTTTCAAACTAATTATTTCAGAACTAACTTAAAGTTTTAGCCATGTTTGCAGTTACGTCTAACCAACAGGTCATTTTAGTGAATGTATGATTGTATGTTGTATGAATGAATGTTGTTGTTGTTATGATAAACAACCATCCCTCAACTCCTTCCCTCAACTCCAGTTCTTATTCTACTTACATATATAATTGTTTCTTAATTATAAAATTTTAATTATTATTATTATTTAATAGTTTGCATGGTTTTTATACCAACCCATAGAATGTAAAAAAAGATGGACGACGCACCTTCACTCTCTTCCATTGTAGTAAGTGAAGCCGCCAGTGTGCCAATATGGCACTGACATCTTGAGTCACGAGTCTGCGCATAGTGAACTTGGAGCCTGAGTCTGCGCAGTAGTGAGCATGAAGTGGAGCCGCGATATCAAGGTTCCGCCCACACTCCCGCAGAATCGGTTAATACTGCTGAATAACTCATTATGTCGGTGTGAAATAAACAGCTCCAATCTCCTCCTGAAGATCCAGAAAAAAGTCCATTGGTGCTTCAGTGACTACTTCACTCAGAGAGGCTGTCAATCTCAGCTGTCAATCATGACGTCAAAAAAACACGCATTTTTATAGCATCAAATAACTAACTAAAAACAACCTTATTTAAAGAATAAACACTTTAACTAACATCAGCCTGATAAAAAAAAAAACTGCCTAAAATGACAGAAACCATCTTTAGAAAAAAATATATTTGAGGTGTAATTTGACTGTTTAGTTTGTCTCACGTCCCATTACATTACATGGAGAGGGTGGGGTTTATGACCTATACTGCATCCAGCCACCTGTGTGGCACACTTGTACCAATCTAATTTTTATGCGTTATATTTATATATTATATTGTTATATAAATATTTTTTTTTATATGGTAATACCTTAGTATAAGGAACACATACTAACTATTAACTATGACTTTTTTCTCAATAAACTCCTAATTTACTGCTTATTAATAGTTAGTAAGATAGTTGTTATTGTGGTTAAGTTCAGGTATTGGGTAGGATTAAGGGATATAAAATAAGGTCATGCGGAATAAGGCATTAATATGTGCTTTATAAGTACTAATAAACAGCCAATATGCAAGCTAATAAGCAACTAGTTAAAAGTGATAATTATTACCTATACTGAAGTGTTACCATATGTAAATATATATATATATATATATATATATGCAGTATTTCCTGTATGTTTTTTTAATTACTATTATTATTAAAAAATATTTTTTCTTGTTTTTATATCAACCCCTTCCCCCAGCTCCACTCCATTTAATTTACTATTTAATTCTAAAACATCAAACAAGCTGGAAATTAACTGAATAAATACAAAAAATAATTTGTCTAATTTTTTATGTCCTACAAATCCTAAAACTTCTACTGTCTACTGGTCATGTATTTTTAAAAATTTCCTGTGGCTAATTTTTATATGATTAAACTGACAGGGTTATAGCTTTCCCCAACATGTAGTGCTCCAAACCCTAAATGTTCTTGGAACCAACACTTTAAATCTCTCTCTAGAGAGTCCCCTTCCCTTTTCTTAGCTATTAAATGACACATTTTGATGATGTTGCTGGTAGGGATGTCCCTGAAGGGCAATGCCTCTGAGTCTCTCATCACTTTCTCTCTCTCTCTCTCTCTCTCAATCTTTATCTGTCTTCTGCTGCACCAGCCCCCTGCTGCCAGAGGTGAAGGATCTGTACCTGGACGCTGCCCAGCAGAACTCGGACACTATCGACCCAGACCTGCAGACAGGGTTGGGAGTGCTGTATAACCTCAGCTCCGAGTTCAACAAAGCGGTGGAAGCCTTCAACGCTGCGCTGTCAGTGCGGCCGGAGGTAAATCACTGTTCAGTGTACTCGACTTACAAACTGGGGCTAAAACATACAGAAACCCTAAAGGCAGAGGGCAAAGGAGATAGGGAGAAAGTCATCGGGGCTTACAAAGTGCCTCCAAAATCTTTGAAACAGTTCATTTGAAACTTGAGGGAAGCTTTACCATTCATGAGCGCTGACTCCAGAACCCTGTGGGTCACCTTGTCGACGATTGATGCTTGCTAAGCCAAATTCTGTCCCCCTGTGTAGACTGCATTTACACTCAATCGAAAATCCTCCCCATCTGCTTGACTTGGTAATGTCTGCTTGCCTGCTGGGGGGCTCAGAGCGTGAATACGATGAAAGATAATGGCAATGTGGAAGTGAAACTCTGATACCAAGCTCCTTTTGACTTCTTTGTACAACTGTTTTAGACCGTGTCACAGTACTTAAAGGTCAAATTCATGTTTTTATCCCAAAAAGAAAGAGAGCAGATCATCACTTAATGGTATTAAACATGGTTGCATGTAACCGCATAATCTTTCAAACGCAGAGTGATAATTATTTTGATCCATGACACTGAGCCAGAGGGGATTTTTTTGCCGTTGGTGTGTACAGGACTACCTGCTGTGGAATCGGCTGGGGGCGACGCTGGCTAATGGAGATCGCAGCGAGGAGGCTGTGGAGGCCTACACCAGAGCCCTGGAGCTCCAGCCCGGCTTCATCCGCTCACGTTACAACCTTGGCATCAGCTGCATTAATATGGGCGCTCACAGGTTTGTGACAGAGTTGTCCTGAAAATTATGTAAAACTTCCTCCCCAACTTTTTGTATAAATACTTTGATCCTGGGTTTATGCCTGAATAAATGCAGCATAAAAAAGAAACATTTATTCCTTGATTTATGGATGTTTCTTCAACTACTGGTACTTTTATGTCCCAGGGGTTGATTTTTTTTAAAGAGTTTTTTTGTTGTTGTTGTTGTTACTTTGATATGAGGGTCATATAAACTGTTATGGAAAATGTTGCCTTTGTGGAAACTATGCCTTCGTAATTTATTTGTGCTACTTTTATTATTATACCCTTGGATCTTTAAAATATGAAACTCCATTATATAAACATTGTTATTATGTTTTATATATTATTATATAAAACATAACTATTAAATTTATTAAATGTAAACAAATATATGATAATCTAAAGTAGGATTAAAAATGGAGGTAAAAGTAATTTGATATTTATTGTGTGAAAGTAATTTTTATACATTTTTACACAAATTATGGCTGTTCTTCAGTCAGCATTTTTGCCATGACTTTGTTTTATGTTTAGTAGATAAAAATTAAATTAAAAAAAAAAAAAAAGGAGGAAAATAAAAAAAAAGTTAAAAATGACTTGTGAACAATACTTGGTGTGTGCAAGATATGTCAAATTATGTGAAAATATATTTCATTTTGTATATTTAGAATACTAAAATTTAAGATCTTAAATTAGCCTTAGCAAGACAAAGGAGTTGGCCATTTTATTGCAAAATTTTCAACACTGTAATTTCCTCCACAGAATCCTATTAAACACGATGTATAATATGAGAAAACACTGTAGTGGAAATGTTCATATTAACTTTACAAAAATGACAGAATTCTCCTTTGATGCATGTTTGTCCATGTATAAATTAAATAAACTAGTAAACTAGTTGGAAAAATTAATATATATTTTCTGAATAGTCAGTCACAGGGACAAAATTACCCATAATTGTAGAAACGCACCATTTTGCAACCTTTTTTTTCTTGCAGGGAGGCAGCCAGTAATTTCCTGACGGCTCTTGGTATGCAGAGGAAGAGCAGGAGTCGGCAGCTTTCGCACCAGGTCATGTCTGGAAACATCTGGGCAGCCCTTCGGATAGCACTGTCCATGCTGGACCAGCCAGAGCTTTTTCAAGCTGCTAACATAGGAGACCTGGACTTACTCATGAGAGCCTTTAACCTGGATATGTGAGCGAGAATACCCTTTAACCATGGCAAATATCCAAAGTACTTAATGGGAAGAACTTTGTCAGAAAGCAACATTTTTTTCTCGCAGAGCACCTTTACATTCCTGAGAACTGAGTGCAGGATGATACCATTTTAATAGATTTGCACATCAGTTTACGATTATCCTAAAGAGCACAATGTCAGGCGAAGATTGTACAAGTATGCCTTAGAGAAAATATCAGCTAGACCTGCAATGTAACAGTGGGAATCGGAGGAGAACTTAATAATTCCACAACTGATCAGAGGAACACAGACTATAAATGTGCAAGAAGAACATTGACTTCACATCAATGACTTGATTAGAAATGTACTGTACTGCGTAGACTTTATGTATTGGTTCACTTGCACTCTTTATTTGAGATGGTGGGGTTATTATTGATTTTGGTGGCACTTAGTTCAACCCTGGACACTCCTCACCTGATCTCTGCTGCATCATCCCCTTTATTTCCTGGAGCTTGCAGACCAGATTAAGAAGCCTTACTTTATCGTGCATGTAAAATAAATAATTAAGATGTTATCAGTATGATATCAGATAAAAGCCATTCCTTGCCATACAATGACCTCTTGATATAACTGAGGATAAGTCTATGTTCCATCAAGGTCTTTTTGTGAAACACACCACATCTTTGAAATGTTATTGGACATAGCATTATTTTTTACAAAATTCGATGCAGGGAATTCTGATATACTGCCCCCTTTTGCCACAATTATCAGCCTGGATTTATCAGGAAAACAAGTGTCTCTGTTTTTGAAGAAAGCTGCCCAATATCTAAGCCAAACATTTGTGATTTTTCACAGTTTTATACCCTAATACTGACGTTATTACTCATATTATTACGGTTTATCTCTAGCTTGCATGACTTTCCTTTTTGCTCATCAGCGTGAACACGCAAGTGCTTAATGTTGAATATGCGTTTCAAGAAAAGTCAGTACATAGGTGAATGATTTTAAAATGCTATGCAAAACCTATAGATTTTTTTTTTTTCTTCATGCAACCCGGAAGCAGAAGAAAATCCTATAGCATTTTTTACATGCTTTGTCACTTTTAGGGCTTTTCACACTGAGCTTAAAGGATTAGTTCACTTTGAAATGAAAATTAGCCAAGCTTTACTCACCCTCAAGCCGACTTCCGTATTGAAGTTGTGAAGAAAGTGTAAACTGGCATCATGTCAGTTACACTTTTTCCGTAAGTTGAATAAAGAAAGCGTAGGGCGTAGCGTAAGCTTTGTGAACTGCAAGAGTTTTACACTTTCTGCGTACGCTGAATACGGAAGGCGGCTCGTGAGGAAGCTATTTATTTTACTTAATAACTTGTTAAATATGATTTTTTTAAATAAAGATTTTTTTTTTCATAAATGCATCGCTTCTATTCAGAAGGCCTTTATTTACCCCCCGGAGCCATGTGGAGCACATATTTATGATGGATGGATGTGAATGGAAGCACTTTCTTCAGCTCATACTCATTGATCCCTATCACTGCCATTATAAAGCTCGGATGCGTCAGGATATTTATTAATATTTCTGCTATTATGTTCATCAGAAAGAAGAAAGTAATATACACCTAGGATGGCTTGATGGTGAGCAAAGCTTGGGCTAATTTTCATTTCAAAGTGAACTAATCCTTCAACCCCGGGTTATCGTCGTTCTAAACACCGCTTTTAACCCCGGGTAAAGGAATGTTTCATATTTGTAATTTTGAAGCGGAGTTAGCACCGCTTTTTACCCGGGTTTAGAAACCCTGACCGGAGCAGGGTTAGCACCGCTTTTGCGAAAATTACAGCTAGACGCTTAGCAACAGCAATCGTGTACTCATATTTGCCTGCTTTGGACAGTCACGGAAACGCTGCGCATTGTATATAAACAGTAAATTCAGCATTTGAGAGGAAAAATGTCAAATGCAGACTGAAAACACGACAAATTGAGTGAAGAAGAGACCGTTTCATTCTTACCTTTATAGTCCGATACGCCCACTCAGTATAAACTCGGCAATACGATGATGCATAATGCTAGAGCAAGCCAATGTAAACAGGTCGCGTGCTGTGTTTATCCAATCAACGACACTGCAAATATGCAAATAAGAACGTTAATCCAGGGTTTAGGAAAGTACAATGTAAAACGTCAGTTTATGAATACCCATGATTTATTGTTAACCCCGGGTAAATTAGGAGCAGTGTGAAACTTGAGGCAAGAAAACCCAGGACTCCGTTTACCCAGGGTTTAGAATGACCCAGGGTTAACTATTTCAAGTGTGAAAAGCCCTTTGTGTTGTAAGATGTAAACTGGTACAGTAGGGAGAAGATCTGGTAGTCAATGGTCTATTTTACTTTAAATATTTTGTTTCTCATTTAAAAAGTCTCCCTGATCCAGCTGAGCTTATTTGTAGCATCATATATTTTCATTATCCCCACACAAAGTGGAAGAATTTATTTATTAAATAATATATATAAATGAAAAAGCATGCAAAGCCATTCAAGCACCCATTATCAAGTGTTATTGTTATTATATTTAATTACTGCACTCTGTATTTGTTTTATTATTCTGTATCCGAAACTATTTGAAAAGTCCTGTAAATGCTCATCGATACAGTTAGAACAGGCTTGTGCTTTGTAGCCGAATGTTACAGTAGACACTGTAGATTCTCTCATGCCTGAGGCCAAACCTCTTTTCTAGAACTTTGTACAATCTCAGGTGTGATTGTCTAGATGAATTCATGCTCCAGAAATACTCCTGATGTATGATCGCATGCCGAATATACTTATTTTTGAATGCTGTAGATTTATTTATATGCATGAACTTGACATGCCTATTTTAATCTATACCCTTCATTTCTATGACTTATTTATCACTGTAATCACAAAATTTTGCATTTAACTATATATATATATTGATCTGAAGAATACGGCATATTAACTGTAAAATATCTAGAAATAACAAGGAGTTTTTGCAATGCCGTGGGTAAAATCTCAACAAGACGTTCTTTATAGTCACTTATATTACTATTGCAATAGCCAGATTTACTAAAGCCTTTAGAATTAGAGGCTCAAATACATTATGCATCATTCAGAGCTGTGTTTCTGAATTTGTACGTGCAAACTTTCTTAAATGTTTGCCAAAGGCTTTAATAACTCTGGTCCAATATTTAAAAGATAGATGCATACACAAAAGTTATCTTTTAAAATAAAACATTGTAATAAAGTTTGTATGCCTGGTTGTTGCTGTCGATCAAAAATTATTGCCATGAGTGCATTTAGCTGTTAAGGGACTCAAAAACAAATGGTTCCATGGATAAAATCTCCTGTTTCAATACTGGCATCGCCAAATATGAAATGGTACAGATAAACAATTGTGGATTTTATTGAACAATCCAAACATTGATCCACAAGTATGTTTGAACAGATTTTCAAATGAGGATTCCCACATTTGCCATGACTGTGTGTTTATATATATGGATCAGAAAATCCATTAAAAAAAAAAACTTATAACAAACAAGTGAGCAAGTTTGTATAGTAGCTACAGAATTGGCACACCTTTTTGCAAAAAAAAAAAAAGTTCAACAATAACAACATACCACTTAACCTTCAGTTCCATGAAAAACAGAACCCGCTAAAAATCAATAATATATTGCAAAATGTCAACTGACTAACCTCTGAGTTTTAGTGCACATTCTGAAGAAAAAAAAAGAAAAAAAAAAAATCAAGGCATGTTTGATAAAGGTGAGGTAAAAGCATCCACTTTCACACCCAATATAAAGACAAAAAAAGAACAGAAAGAAAAGAGAGAAAGAGAAAGAGGAGGAACTGGATATGAATATTCATTCAATGTAAGAAAGAGAGGAAGAGAAAGAGTGAGAGAACCTCAGATGGATACGCCAAAGGAAGACACATGCACAACACGAGGTAAATGGACAAAGACACGGACCTCCCAACGTAACAGGCAGTGCACAATAGAAAGAAACATGACAGGGTACAATCTACAACATAATGTGCAACATCAGTTGAAATAAATTGAGATGAACAGGCCCCACCTCAGCCTGAGCGAGATCACGTCGTAAAACAATGAATATTAAACTTTAATTCAGCGCTAACCTTCAGACTGAAGCTAACAGCATAATAAAACACTTTAAAGGATACTTGCCAAGAACGAATTCGGGTTTTGTTTGGTAATGACATGCTTCTTCAGCAAATAAATGAAATGTCCAAGATTTGAAGGCGATGGAGGCAGAGCCAAGTTTGTCAGATATGTTGTAAAGCTTAAGAGCTTGTGATTTGGTAACACTGAGCACCAATACATACGTGTATCTGAGATCATTCTATGAATAATACTGCATATAATTCTGCTCTATACAGTATGTCATCACATATTGCTTAGGTATGGGATAAAAATAGTTTTACATTCTTTGAGACTGGAAATAAATTAAACGAAACGACTTCAAATGCATTCCAGTCTTTAAAACTGCTAAAGATATGATCAAAGTAAAGCACTTGAACATTGCATGAATTTGTGATATTGGTGCACTTTCTGGTCAGATATCACAGACTGACTGAAAGCTATCATGGACCTAAAGCTGAATGTAATGTTATTGTACAAACAATATTTTTTAAAGCCATGCCAATAAATGAGGCTCAATATTCTTGAATATATATATAAATAAAAAAAATTTACTTCTGCCTGAAGGTATAGAAACTGGACAAACTTTTGCAGTTGGGGAGAATAAACCTGAAATATAGATTCCATTAAAAAAAAAAAAAAAAAAAAAAAAAAAAAGTCGATGATGCCACAAATATGGATCAATCTAAATGCTAGAACATAAATCTAGCACATATCTATCAAGCAAACTAAGACCTACCAAACAAGGACCACAGTCCAATATTTCAATAAACTTTTTTCCTCTATGGGCATGAGTCAAAAACAAATGTTTTTGTGTAATAACATTACGTCATAGATCGATGATGTTGCAGTTTCATCAAAATCCACTAAACATGATCTCTATTTGAAATCTACTCTGACAGACTTTTTGTTGTTGTTGAACAACTAGGTAACCCAAAGAACATGAATTGAACTGAAGTGAGTACATTCTGAGATGGCAGTGATAACATTTGTAAATGCAGGCACGTGTTATGTTTTCAAAAGAAGTACGCCTTGAAAATACTGGCACAGGAGCTTAAAGTATTCAAAGAGAAACATAACAAATAATTTGAGAATATATTAGGAAAATAATCTGCATACTTAAAATTGCACGCATCCCACTGTACCTTTAAAGCAGACACAAGACGAACAAATAAACAAAACTCAGACAGACGACACACACTCGTTTCCCTGCTCGACCGTTCCTGTGGTATTAGTGTCTGTGTGGGTCTTGGCAGGGACTGAGAGGTTCTCTCTCCGTCTCTCAGATGTAAATGCTTCCCTAGTTTCCAGCAGTGTCAGTGGTGCCCCACACACCTCTCTGGCCAAATGGCTGTGCATAAGGTTGTGAAGGTCCAGATCTAGCAGCTTGACAGGCGCCGGTAAAAGTACATGTAGCCCAAGTCTTTAGGGGGTCTCTCTGACAAACAAACTTTGTGGTCATTGTAAATCAGCCATCTAGAGAAGTGAAAAAAGTTTGAGTAATATATATATATATATATATATATATATATATATATATACACACACACACACACACACATATTATATATGAATATATATATGTATGTGTGTGTGTGTATGTGTGTGTGTGTGTGTGTGTGTGTGTGTGTGTGTGTGTTTGTGTGTGTGTATATATATATATACACACACACACACACACACACACATACATGTACATATACATACATACACACACACACATGTATGTGTATCTATTACATTTTTTTCCTAATAATTCCACTTTAAAATTCTAATGATAAAATTAAAAAAAAGTCAAAAATGTAGTTTAACTAATTTTTTTCCTAATTATATTTATCATTTTTTATTTTTTAAAATAATTTTAACATTTATAAATGTTTATATATATTGTAAATATAAACATTTTTCCAAACAATTCAATTTTATCATTTTTATTTAATTTTATTTATTTATAATTTTACATTACAATATATATATTTTTATTTATCTATTTATTAATGATAAAAAAATTGATTTTAAACATTTATACTTATTTATGAATGTAATTATAATTGGTTAAATTATTTATATTTATAAAAATAATTAAAATTTTTATCATTAATTAAAACATTTTAAATTAAATTAAAGGTGCAATATGTAAGAATTTCGCAGTAAAATATCCAAAAACCACTGGGCCAGTGTTATATATTTTGTTCACTTGAGTACTTACAACATCCCAAATGTTTGCAACTATTTGTAAATTGTGAGAAAATTGCAATTTTAACCAAGGCTCCGGGACGTGTGAGGAGTTGCCTGTCAATTGCGTCGTTACCCTCTGTTTCCATGGAACCATGGAAACACCAAAGACACTTTAATATTTACATGTTTTAAATATTAAATATATGTTTTGTGAAGTAGCTAACATAGCATAATCAGATGCAACTTTATGCAGCATTTTCTCCATCATACAATACGTTTTAAAATTAATTGCATGCCATTTATCAACACAAGCCATCCAGCATTTAATATGATATTCTTAAATCGATCTTACTGCAGAACAAGAGTCTCACAGCAGCCACCGAGCGAACGCACAGAGTAACGTTATAACATCATTTTCAACACTCTTAAATGTATCTAATATGATAAACAGAGCTGTGTTACCTCATACTCATGACCGGAATAGCGGAAGCGGCGCCAGCGACTGTGGCATAATAAAAGTTCCGCTGCTCGCAGCGTGTTTCGCAATCGCTCCAGCGGCCTCGTTCACCTCCCACAACACTCGGTCATGCTCTGCTTCATACTACAGTAACGTTAATAATTACATCCATGAACATGATTTCTTCCCGAGTCCCATCCCAATTCTTTTCCACCGGCCGTTGAGGTGAAGACCACATGTCCCAAGATTCTGTGCTCAAACTTGGCATCATCAAGCTACGCCTTTGTTTTGAATAGGCCTCTATCGACCTCTAGCGGACAGAAAATTTTACATATTGCACCTTTAATATGTAAAAAAATTTATTTCAAAATGTGTTTTCCTTATATTTATTAATATAGGTTTTATTTTCTTTATCATTTTAACACTTTTACATGTTTCTTCTTTTTTTTTTTTTTTTTACATTTATAATCATTCACCTATACATCATTGTTTGTTGTTTACAGGCACAAAACAATTGTTCTTTAGATGTTCTCTGCAATCGGTCTGATTGTAACATCCACAAAATGAAAATGTGCAAATAAATAACACACATTATAATCAGCATACCTGCCCTCTTTTTTGATATGACACACATAATGACCAGACATTGTGGATGTTCCCATGTGACTGATGAAGGCAAACAGTTCATAACCTTAGAGAAAGAAAAAAAATTAAATGAATGAAATATCAGAATGAAATATCAAACCAGCAATGTGTGTAATCCTTAGTATGTGTTGACCCTCTGTTTGTTGAATTTAGTAGTCAGTGGGCACTTACGCCCTGGTCCGTCTCTGACGCGGGGGCTGGACAGGTCCTGATCTGGAGAGAGCGAGGAGTCGCTGTGGGCATTGGCGTTTGAGAAGCTGTTATCGTTCGGCTCTGTGTCTGCTGTGTCTGACATAGCCTCAGTCTCTTCCTCACAGTCTGGGTGTGTGAATATCCAGTCAAGAGCTCGCTCCAAGTTGTTGTTCTGTATAGTCAGACAAGGAGTAGAAGAAAGACAAAATTTCACTTAATGATACTGTAATACATTTTTACTGCTGCCTTCAGGCAAAAAGACAAAATACTTTCATCACTTAAGTGGAGGAGCTCTTAATATACATAGACCACTTTTACATAGACCACTTTTTTAGGTTACTAACAGCCTAACTGGACAAAAAACATGGCAAGCTTTAATTCCACAAGAAAACACTGAACATCGAAATTATATCCTCAGGCAAAGAGCCATTTTTAAATTGCCCAGACCAGTCGAAAGTCCTTGATTTAACTGAGGTCATTCTAGCGTGGTCAAAAGACTCATTTAGGCATAGGCACTAATCTGAAATAGCGCCGTGATTCACTGCAAATGCCAGCAGTGAAAGCAAATGTGGCCTGACGCTCTCATCTTTTCCTGGACAAATGTGAACGACGTAGGTTGAAGACGTCCACTTGTTACCGTGCTATTATTGGCTGCTTGAGAGGCTATTTTTAAACACACATACACACACACACACACACACATGCACAGATATGAAAAACACCACCACACTGACTCAAACACAAAGCCAAAAAGAAATATTCAAGAAAAAGCAGGTCCTGCTATGAAGCAATAATGTTTAAACATATAACATTATAAACATCAAAAATTCTGTAAATAATAATAATTATATATATAACTAAATGTATATATACAGTACCGTTTAAAAGTTGAGTCAGTAAGACTTTTTATTTAAAAGAACTTGATAGTTTTATTCAAAAAGGATGGATTACGTTAATTAAAAGTGACTAAAGAAATATGTAATATTAAACATTAAACATTAAACATTATTCTTCAAATTAATGATTTTCCTTTGAATTTTCTTTTTCATCAAAAATCCATATATATATATATATATATATATATATATATATATATATATATATATATACACACATACACACACACACACACACACACACACACACACACTACCAGTCAAAAGTTTGGAATTGGTAAGATTTTTAATGTTTTTAAAAGAAGTTTGGTCTGCTCACCAAGGCTGCATTTATTTAATTAAAAATACAGTAAAAACAGTAATATTGTGAAACATTATTACAATTTAAAATAACAGTTTTCTGTTTGAATATATTTTATGAAGTAATTTATTCCTGTGATCAAAGCTGAATTTTCAGCATCATTACTCCAGTCTTCATTGTCACATGATCCTTCAGAAATCATTCTAATATGCTGATTTGCTGCTCAAGAAACATTTATGATTATTATCAATGTTGAAAACAGTTGTGTACTTTTTTTTTCAGGATTCCTTGATGAATAGAAAGTTCAAAAGAACAGCATTTATCTGAAATACAAAGCTTTTGTAACATTATACACTACCGTTCAAAAGTTTGGGGTCAGTAAGAATTTTTATTTTTTTGAAAAGAAATTAATGCTTTTATTCAGCAAGGATGCATTAAATCGATCAAAAGTGACAGTAAAGACATTTATAATGTTACAAAAGATTATATTTCAAATAAATGCTGTTCTTTTGAACTTTCTATTCATCAAAGAATCCTGAAAAAAAAAATATTATACACAAATATTTTGTACAATTGTACACAATAAATGTTTCTTGAGCAGCAGATCAGCATATTAGAATGATTTCTGAAGGATCATGTGACACTGAAGACTGGAGTAATGAAGCTGAAAATTCAGCTTTGATCACAGGAATAAATTACTTTAGAAAATATATTTAAACAGAAAACAGTTATTTTAAATTGTAATAATATTTCACAATATTACTGTTTTTACTGTATTTTTAATTAAATAAATGCAGCCTTGCTGCATTTACGAAATAAATGCAACCTTGCTGCATTTACGAAACTTCTTTTAAAAACATTAAAAATCTTACCGATTCCAAACAATGGATTTTTGATGAATAGAAAATTCAAAGGAAAATCATAAATTTGAAAAATAATGTTTTTGTAATAATACACATTTCTTTAGTCACTTTTAATGTAATCCATCCTTTTTGAATAAAACTATCAATTTCTTTTAAATAAAAAAAACTTACTGACTCAAAACTTTTAGACGGTACTGTATATATACATTTAGTTACCAAGCTAATTTGTACTAAATAACAGCATGATCTCTGAAGAACTTCAAACCAATAAAAATCACATTTCCTTCAAAAAAAAAAAAAAAAAAAAAAAAAAAAAAAAAAAAAAGTATGAACTTTCAAACATACAGTACATTAAGAGAATGTGAAGGTTAGCCAAGTACCAAGTAGTTCAACAGAAGAGATCGGCTTCTCCGATCTCACATGCTTAGTCGAAGAGCAGCGAGTGACAAAACGGATTCTGACATGCTGAAACATGTTGCGTCTGTGGAACATGACGGAGTGTGATAATTATATTCCTGCCAAAGAATCACATCTAAATATTTGCAGCTAGGAACAGTTCAAATTAGTAACATCCAATATACAGTGGCCCTAAAAATTACATGGACACTTTTGGACACTTAAAGGTTTAGTTCACCCAAAAATGAAAATTCTGTCATTTATTACTCACCCTCATGTCGTTCCACACACGTAAGACCTTCGTTCATCTTCAGAACACAAATTAAGATATTTTTCATAAAATCCGATGGCTCAGTGAGGCCTGCATTGCCAGCAAGATCATTATCTTAATTTGTGTTCCGAAGATGAACCAAGGTCTTACGTGTGTGGAACGACATGAGGGTGAGTAATTAATGACTGAATTTTCATTTTTGGGTGAACTAACCTTTTAAATGCATGAATTTCATCTGCAAACAAATGACACTAGAACTTTTATCAGAACTAACTTGAGCCATTTCTGAAACTACATTTAACCAGCTGGTCTCAAGGTAATTTTTTAGTAGATGTATATGTAAAGTTCACACAGGTGTTCTAGCAGAGTAACCACAGGTGTAGTTTATCATAATGCAATGACATTCATACATTTAAGTGTGACCTAGGTATCCAAATTCTTTTTCTGGGCCACTGTCTATGAAGCAGATGAGGCAGGACACTCACTGTGGCTTTGAGTGCCTTGATTGTGTGATGTCTGGGGAAGCCCATGGAGGTGAGGATGGAGATGCTCTCTTCTGGAGGCTGGTTGTCCAGAGCACTGGTAGTAGGGAGGCTGGGGCTGAGCAGGTCCGGTTCCATGTAAGAGGGAATTGCCAGAGGCTCGGCAAAATCTGCAGTTAGTTAGTTAGTTTCACAAGAGACGTAAGAGACAGTAATAGTAATAACAGTAAATTATATGCAACTAACCCTAAGCCAAACTTAACACTGACCCTATAGTAAGTACATGTTGTTAATTAATATTACTCAGTACTTAAATATATAATTACACTGTAACAAGGACACCTTACAATAAAGTGTAAACCAAGTCTTTTATCACACATATACTACATATCAGAACACAGACAATGCAGATAGTAGATGTAACACCAAGTACATTATGTAGTCCTTTAAATCCAAAGTATCTCAAGAAGAATTTCAGATTCAGTCTAGACTGCGGATTTATTCACCAAGTGTGCAGAGAGAATGAAAATATCACACTCGCTGCCCTATTGAGATTACACAGATAAACCGGAAATTCAAATGAACACGAGCCATGTAATCCATTCCCTGTAGTCTGCAACTAATCCTTTAATGTTCAAGATCAAATGCTGTGCTCACACAGACAAACACACTGTATGACAGCACCATGGTTGGCCACTACAAACTGACCTGCCTCAGTCCTACATGAACAAACATTCTACTTAA
This sequence comes from Hypophthalmichthys nobilis, assembly GCA_037950665.1. Classification (NCBI taxonomy): domain Eukaryota; kingdom Metazoa; phylum Chordata; class Actinopteri; order Cypriniformes; family Xenocyprididae; genus Hypophthalmichthys; species Hypophthalmichthys nobilis. Next base: position 15,790,856 of record CM075471.1, read on the forward strand.
GTATTAAAGTTACTCCTGTGTGCCATGCCTAACAATGGACTTTAGCCATGATATTTAATCACAACCTCCAGTTCCTTAATGTTTCTATAAAAACTGCTGCTACTGTACATAATAAAAAATTATGGAAATAATGGATTAAATAAGGATAGAAATTAAGCAAATGTAATTATTACATATTAATTACATATTTATTATGAATTAAATATGAATTATACCATTTTTGTTCAAATTAAAAGTTATTGTACCATGCAGATATCTAAACAAATGGGAAATGCATCTCTCAAGTTTCTATTTTCTGTTTTAAAATCTAATCTAATCTTTATATTATCTATTTTATAATAACATCTATAATATCTATTTTTATAATTATATACAGTAAAATTGTAATATTGGGTGAAATTTTCTTTTTAAATATATTTAAACATTTACATTTATAATCTCAGTTCAAAAGTACACACATTATATATATATATACACACACACACTATACATATTAGATATACGTATGCTTTTTTTTAATTAGTTAAGGCAAACAAGTGATATAATACAAAGTATAAATTGTCTGTATTATAATCATAGAAATTATTATAATTATAGATCTGAAATTATCAATTTTGTAAAATTATAAAATTAGGCAGAGCAGATTTTTGAGTAAATGTTTGACTTTTTTTTCTAAAAAAGTTAAGATTTTTGTTTTCTTTAGACTAGCCATATATCACCACCACAGTACAGAAAAACTAATGCAAGACTAAAAAAAAAAAAAAAAAAAAAAAATAAAATGTTATGAAGCTGCGTATAACACACTCTATATTAATAACTCTGTCAGTGGCGACTATATAGGAACAGGCCCAGCTGTAGCTGTTGAGCAGACGTAAGCCACATGAGTTCAGGAGATGTGAAGCTAATGGTGTTTGGACCACTAGAGACTCTGTTTGTGTGTAGAGATCTCTGTTTGTGATCTCAGGTGGCTGCTTAACTGGGGCAGGAAAGTGAGGAGAGCAGAATTCCCAGCTCACAGGTGATGCTGAAGTGTGAGGACTGTGTTTACTAGCCAGAGGTGCCATGATAAACAAGGGTGCCTAGCAAGAGACTTGAAATACAACCTTGTGTAAACTTCTTGTGTAAATCTACTCAGCTAGAACATTCTTAGTCCAACAATATAAAGCAACTTAGATCTAAATTGCATTTGGATTAATTCCTTTGGCATGAATCTTTCCCTATCAATAAAAGTATGCAACTCTTTACGTCACATGGCATGCTCCAAACATGAAATATTCCCCTGTGGCTGGAACCCAGATAATGAGCCTCACAAAGCACATGCAGCTTATTTATCTTGAATGCAGCATAGGCGGCAATTAAAATGGTCTGTTCTGAAAAAAATGCAATTAACTATATATTCCTTTCGTACATAGTTGTGATAGCAAAGTAGGCTAATAAACTTTTATAAGGGAGGAGAAAATTCTTCCCATATCTTTTGTTGTTGACGTCAAAGTCTGTACGTCACATTAAACTCTACACTGTTGTAATGCAAATTCATCTTGGTAGAAACCAGACTAATTAGGCAGATGCTTCACATAGCCATGGATATGACCCAGACTACACTATATACAAGAGAGAGGGTTTGTTTTTTTCTGACCACAATGGTTTTGCAAATTATTGATTTACTAGAGCCTGAAACATTAGAATTCATAAGACATTTAGAAACCAAATACTCAATTACAATATTGTATTGTAAATTGGCCCAATATCTGGTCAATGTGTTTGTTGTTGAATTTGAAAATAACTTCTGGATCATAAACAATTTCAATACTAAACTGATTCTCAATTTGATTTCCAATGAGGCCTAAAGCAAAACCAGTTCCAGAATCACCTTAGTAAATATTGTTGTGAAACTGTGCTGGAGTTCTTTAAAAGAATGTCAGCTGGATGACTCATATGCAAATGACAGCAAGTTCATTTGAGTTAAATGTCTAAAATGTCTACAATGTTCCTTTCGAGGCAGCATGTAATTAGGTGACACTGTCTTCTGCTCAATTAGACTTTTTCCTCACACTTCAGTTCCAACAAAATGGCTACAACCTTTTAGCCAATGGAGCTAAAATGGCAGACACATCAGTGTTTTCCCCTTGATTACTAGACTATTTGACCAGAGCCATTAGAACAAATAAGATCTCATACTTTTGATACTGTCTCAGCTGCAAGTTTTAAGCGATAACAAGCATACATAATTTGTTATTTGTATATGGAACATTTTGTAGTTTTACATTATTATTATTATTATTTTAAGTAATGCTTTTATATGGAATAAGCAAGGACACAAAGGATATGCCTTTGTTCAAAATGTCGGTTCAGTCAAGATACGAGGTCCTACCTGGCTCTTCCATGTGCGCTATTATCCAGTTAAAGGCCATCTCTGCCCCCATATTCCCAGTGTAGTACACTGCTTTCCGACAGGCTTCCAGAGGGAAACCCATCTCTGCCAGTTGCATCACGGATGATTCATCTATTTCTGGAGCTGAGAAACAGGTAAAGAAAATGGTTGCTTCAAATCAACATCCCACACCTAACAATAGATATACAGATTATATTTGAGGTTAATTAAAGCAGTTCATTAAAACTTTTAATATTGTTCATTGAATAAGTAATTTTGTAGTGCATGTGTACAATTATAAATGTATGGAATATTTACAATCAAAGTGGTACTTACATTCCAAAGAGTTGTTTGTTGAACTGTCTGAATGCGAAAACAAGACTTAGTTAGTACAGAGCAAAAGGGAACAATATCCAATTGTGCAATTTCAAGCAGGCTGTTTTCATTACACTGCATTATATATATATATGCTGAAAATTCAGCTTTAATCACAGGAATAAATTACTTTATAAAATATATTCAAACAGAAAACAGTTATTTTAAATTGTAATAATATTTCACAATATTACTGTTTTTACTGTATTTTTAATTAAATAAATGCAGCCTTGGTGAGCAGACAAAACTTCTTTTAAAAACATTAAAAATCTTACTGATTCCAAACTTTTGACTGGTAGTGTATATATATATATATATATATATATATATATATATATATATTACTCTCAATAATTATTATTATCAGTGCTGAAAACAGTTGTGCTGCTTATTTTTGTGATACATTTTTCATGATTCCTTGATGAAAAAAAAAAAAAAAACATTTATTTGAAATACAAGCTTTTTGTAACAATTTAAAAGTCTTTACCGTTACTTTTGATCCATTCCATTCTTGCTAAATAAATAAATTTCTTTCTAATAATAATAATAATAATATTATATATATATATATATCTTACTGACCCCAACCTTTTGAATGGTAGTAGTTTCTCACCTCTGGTGTCTTCAGGAATGACAATGGGAGGTGTAAGGTCAGGCAGTTCCTCTTCTCCTGCCTGTAGCCCTGTTGCCCGGAGGCGATTCAAGTCCAGGAAATCAGGTACATCTACAGAAATATCTGTAGCACATAGAAAAGATCTTTGAAGGAAATCATATATATGACAAAAAGATATATACTGTATGCTGATACACCCAGAACAGACTCTGGGCATTATTCCTTTCCAAAAACCTTGCCAACATTTTGCTCCACCACAGAACCGAAAACTTTCTCTGATCCCAAAATTTGTCATATAGAAAAACAGTGTTACAGTACCCTCTGCTGGGCAAGGGAAGAGCTTCTGCTGAACAAATATAACACCTTGCAAACTGATAGTCTTTTCATGCAAGCAATCATGATGCATTGCTCAACATGCATGGCATGTGATGGTCTGAATTGCACAAGAGAGCATGTGATAGGCAGACACAGATGACAAACAAGAACATGACATATTAATAAATCTGCTTTGGCAGGAGTTGGATGGATTAAAAACAAAATGATCCAACATTTTGTACATGCTTTGGCCAGCAATGTGTTACTTTAACTACAACAATGTGAAATCAACATCAAATCAAGACCACTTAAATTTACACACCTAACTTTTTGGGCACCCAATCAACACCAAATGTGAACTTCTTTATCTGCACAACCATGTACTCGGGGAAAGATGCGAAACGAGAAGTCCTAAGCAGAGAAAAAGACAGAGAAAAAGTCTTAGAGAGTAGGGGTTTTCAACCTGTAATAAGATTATTGTTGATGCAAACCCTATGATATTATTCTAAATTTTGCTGACTGTTTTGCAAGTCATTCGAAGGTCTCAAAACCAGAACCTTGCTTACTTCACTCCAGCTGACTTGGCTTGCAGCGCAGAGCTCCAGAAGTCTGGAACATTCTCAGGCTCAGTGAAGGCTTGCAGACAGGCACTGAAGGGGATTCGGGCTCTCACCGGCTCTGGAGGGGGCCGCATGTTCTCCTCAGCTTCCTTCCGCTTACTCTCAAATGCTATTAGCTCCTCTGTACAAACAACAAAACCATAAGCAAATAAAACTCAAATATGTTTACCTGCACATTGGATTCATAAAATGACATTAAACTTAAAAACAAACAAATAAGTACACTGGTTTTATTCAAGACAAAAAATATTTATTATAAATGAATCACCTAACAATATTAGGTTTTATTACTTTTTTAGAGGCAGATCAGGTAGAAATAGCTCTTTAAAGTAATAACCGCACATTTTAACTTTGTGTAGAGCAGGAGCAGATCAGTTGTAGAAGGTATTACCTCTGTTGCTGGCTGCCTCCAGGGGTGCAGGAAGCTGCATAAGGTAGTCCACTCGCTGTGTGTACCGCACCTTCTGTGTCTGACAACACTGCACTCGCTCCTCAACTACGAAGCGAAACACATCGCTGGGGTTCTCTGAGCCTGAATTGTTCCTCTGCAAGTGGCAAAACACAATGTAGCCTATAGAAAGTTTTCTTATATTCGAGCCATGGCACAGTGGGTAGCACTACACATAAAAAAGCTGTTGTGCTCATGGAAACACAGGTTTGAATCTGGCCTGTTCCCATTTGCCTTTACTCTATAACTTTCCTATCTACTTTTCAGGTCCATTAAAGACAAAAGAACACAAAATGTTTGGTCACACTTCATATTAGGTGTTCTTGAACTACTATGTACTTAAATGTTAGGTACAGTGTACTTATTGTGTACATGCAAAACACTTTTGCTGCTACTGAGGTGGGATATGGGTAAGGTTAGGAAGAGATTTGGTGTTATGGTTAGGTTTAAGGGTGGGTTAAGGGGTAAGGGAAGGGTCAACAGTGTAACTAAACATGTATGTACACAATAATTGTATCAAATGATTCATTCAAATGTTAGTCAGTCCATAACACTTCAAAAAGTTCATAAAAAGATTGTAAAACGAATCCATATGAATCAATCCAAATTTTGTTAAAGTCCCCCTGTAGTCAGTAATTTTATCCCTTAAAACTTATCTTTGATCACCAAAATGACATATTTAAACATTATTTCCTGTGAAAAAAATGCTTTATGCCTTAAAGGGATAGTTCACCCAAAAATGAAAATTCTGTCATCATTTCCTCACCCTCAGGTTGTTCCAAAATAAATTTCTTTGTTCTGTTGAACACAAAGGAGTATATTTTGAAGAATGTGGGAAACCAATTCTGGGGCACCATTGACTTCCATAGTATTTTTTTTTCCTACTATGGAAGTCAATGGTGCCCCAAAGCGGCCTGGTTACAAACTTCCTTCAAAATATCTTCCTTTGTGTTCAGCAGAACAAATAAATGTATACAGGTTTGGAACAAATTGAGAGCGAGTGAATGATGACAGAATTTTCATTTTTGGGTGAACTATCCCTTTAAAATAGCTTGAATGTAACTCTACAGCAGGGTTGCCAGGTTTTAACAACAAAACCCGCCCAATTGCTCCTCAAAACTAGCCCAATCGCATTCCACGGTACAAATTGCTTCCCAGGGGGGCAAAATTTGCGTTTTTGGCGGGGCTCCCCTGGTAAAATTCACATTCCAAGGGCTAAATATCACATTATTTTGGGTCGATTCAACCCGCGGACATGAAAAACAACCCGCGGCAACAGTGTAAAAGTAGCCCAATTCCGCGGGAAAACACTGCTCTACAGCTTTGTTTCATTTAGTATAGGCGGATCTATAAATATGCTAATTAGCGCCGCCTCCACTCACTCGCAGGAGTTCAGAGTTTCATTCGGTCAACTGATATCGCTTTTTACAACGTCGGACATGTAACTGTAATTAATATGACTGGCCTTTGGCTTGACTATGTTATCAAACAGCTAATAATGTGTTGCTAATGTTACACAAACCATGTTCCCGTTCACCATCTCAGAGACAGACAGCTGCATTCTGAAAATCAGTATCCTTAGAAACGCTTTGAACAACTTAGGGCTCATTCACACAGAACGCATCTTTGCATCTAAAAACGTGAAACGCAGTGCTTAGGAATGTTTTTTTAAAAAGCGAGAAATAGGCTTTTGAGATGTGATCCAATAACGGAAATAATAGAAATAGGGAAACAACAGATAGATACTATTTTTGAAAAAAGAGAAAATAATCGCACTGGCTTTGGCCTCCTCTGCCATGTAGCAGTCAAATAAAACAGTTGCCATGCCAACTTGCTACTGTAAACAGAAGCTCGCAACGCTTGCCCTGCCTCCGAGTTCTTCTGATTGGTCCACTGTTTAGAAACTGACATTGATGAACGGCGTTGCGTGTAAAAGTTGAAATTATTTTAACTTGACACGGCACCTTAAAAACATGCCGCTCACGTGCAAGGCGCTGCAAAAGACGCGAGCATAACGGTCATACACATCCGCCTAGCACGTGTTTACATAGAAAAACAATGGAAAAGTAGCGCATTGGAATGGAAAAACGCGTTCTGTTTTAACGATATAAAACGCGTTCTGTTTGAACGCGTTCTGTTTGATATAGTTCATCATAGTATCGTAATACACCCGCTATATTGCTAAATCTACCCGATTTTTCATTTCAACAGAAAGAAATACCGGGATAGCCTGGCTTCACAGCATAGTAATGATATTCTAAAGCCTGCTGGCACGTTGACGTGATTGGTTACAAGGTAGTTTGTGATGTAAACACCAGAGATTTCAAACCACGTTTTTGAGACTGTCTTTTCCCCCCTTGCGGTTTTAAAGAGAAAATACTCCGCAATTGTGTTGACTTATGAATTTGCACATGGTTTGTCTTAAAGCATATTAAATAAAACCACATAGACATATAAACAACATTAAAAACTTTATTTTCACCACAGGGGGTCTTTAAGAGACACGATTGCTTTATATGATAAACAGATATAATTTAGGCTTTTATTCACGTTTAAAGATTCCACTCACACATCAGTTGTGGTAAACAAGTTCAAGCATGTTTGCTTGACATGCGAAAAACAATGAGGTTTATACTCATGTGTTACGCAGCACATTCGAGCTTCCGCAAGAACAAATGAGGTTTGTTCTCACGCCGTCAAGCAAGTACGACGGATCTTCTGTTTATGTTCGCTGATCAATTTATATGTGAATAAAAGTGTAAATTCAATCTGTTCATTATATAAAGCAATCCAGTCTCTTCAGAAAATTTGGACTAAACCACTCAATTCATATGAATTAGTTTTTGAAGTGGTAGTTGCATGGACTGTCAACGGAGGGCCAGAAATCTATCAGATTTCACTTAAAATATCTTCATTTGTGTCTTACAGGATTTGGAATGACATGAGGGTGAGTAATTGATGACAATTACATTTTTGGGTGAACTAACCCTTTAAATTCAGGCATCTTTAGGGACAGTACAGAGTTAACCTGTAATTAAGATCAACGAGGTCATCCTACAGCAGTTTCGCTATTCTGAGGCCATACAGAAATATACCAGACCTCCTCTATCAAGTCTGAGATACCAGAAGCCACTGAGCAGAGAACAAACCTGCTGAGGAAGTAGAAACGCACTGTAAAGTCCCCTCACTGTTCACAGGCCTTATGCCATTTCACACAAGGCACAGCTGAAGGCAGCTACAAATAAACCAGTCAACATTTCTGAGCACTAAACATTTCAAGGGACTATAGCTCAGTCTTGGTTTAATGAGGTTGACCCTCTTGGTATATGTGCACTGTCAGGACCAAAGCAAATGTTAGCAAAGATTAGGTCTTGATTAGATGTATCACTTCAAAACCAAACAAAATAGAAACATATCAAGCTTGATATATTTGTGTAAACAACCACATCAAATCAAAATGGACCCTTTTTATTTTCATAATACAGTTTTCGATCTCTATTGTGAAAGATTCATCTGTGCATGTTAGTTCAAATATAAATATGTCCACAGACATTAACATTGGTTGCTAGTAGGCGTTCCTACTCGACCGCATTGTCCAGCTATATGGTGGCTGATCACTGCCTGCACTCCCATTGGTAGTCTCCACATCACATCACTACTTACACAACCATTCAAAAGTTTAGGGTTAGTAAGATTTTTAAAAAAATAATAATAATAGTTTTATTCAGCAAGGATGCATTAAATTTATCAAAAGTGGCCTTTATTAAAACCAAAACATTTCTATTTCAGATAAATAATGTTCTTTTGAATTTGAGCATCACAAGTGTTTTCAACATTGATAATAAAAAGCAATGTTTCTAGAGCAGCAAATCAGCATATTAGAATGATTTCTGATTCAGAAGGACCATGTGACACTGAAGACTGGATTAATGACTGCTGAAAATTCAGCTTTACCATCATAAGGATAAATTACATTTTAAAATACATTAAAATACAAAACAGTTTTAAAATGTAATAATATTTCACATAATTGCTGTTTGTACTGTATTTTTGATCAAATAAATGCAGCCTTGTACCAAGGCTTATTTTAAATGTGACTTCTTAAAAAAATAAATAAATAAATAAAAAAAACACCCCAAACTTTTGAACAGTAGTGTATTTGCAACTTTGCCACATCACCATTGATGCTTATATCGCAACATCATTCTGGTCAAAAGCAAATTGCTATCAGTGTGAATGCTCCTTAATAACTTGCTAACCCTCCGAATTGATTTTCTTTTTCAGCTGATGTCAACAAGCACTTATATTTTCCAGCCCCTCCCCTACTACCACCTGTCAAATAGAAGCCATTTTGTATGATCCATTCAATTCTGAAGTATGTCACATTGTAAAATATAAAATGGGTTGGGAACTTGTTCTTATTGACCTACATAGTATATCTCACATTGTAAAAGTCTAACAGCGTGGCTTCTACTGTTGTTTGTTTTTAAGTCACAGAAAAGTGTCATGGAAGGCAACGGTTTTCATTCTGGACATAGACCAAGTGGGGAGGGTAACAGGAAGCATTATCTGTGTAACTGATAGGGGTATCTAATTTTAACACAGTTGAGAAAGTCACTTGAAGTGTGTGTCTGCCAGTAGAGGGGTAGAGAGTACAGTTCAATGTGTCTCCTGAAACCAGAGCCTGCTGACAAGACTCAAAGTCTACAAACACGTCTGGGGAAATTCCGGCCAAACCCTAGAAACCCATTTCTCTGAAATCATTTTTTTTTAAATATATGACGACTAAAAACAACAATTTTGTCAGATTTATTTTCCTGTGTCATTCCAAACCTATATGAATTTCTTTCTTGTATGGAACACAAAAGGATTAGTCAAGAAAAATGTTCAAGCTGCTCTTTTTCCATAAAATGAAAGTAATTCATCAACATCTTTCAGCTAAAGAAAGTCAAATAGGTTTAGAGTGACATGAGAGTGATTATATAGAAATTTCATTTTTGGGTGAACTATCTTTTTAAGACACGACATCATAATAATCAAGGTAATATTACGTTTCCACAAAAGAAGCACATAAGATAGAAAAACACATTCGTACCTCCACCAGGTTAATTAAGTGCAGGAAGAATTCGTGAGCATCTTGTTGCCGGTTTGAGGAAAACTCTGGATGTCCTTTACTGACCAGCGCTTTGAACATCTTGGGTGAAATCCCTCTTTGCTGCTGCTACAGAAGAAAACAACATGACACATCTAGACTCAGGGTCACCAAACGCACTTTAAAATGCCATCAGAAATCCTAAGAAAGCTGGCTTGCAGTGGGACATTCTTAAACAACTCTTAAAGGCCACAAAGCTATACTTTAGGAAAATAGCTTGCAGCATTTTTTTTTGTTTCATATAACATGAAATTAAAATAAAACACAGTCCATGCTTTCTTTGAATGAGAAAGGAAGTATATTATTATGGAAGCATATTTACAATTTGATAGAAATACAGTGGAACTTCCAAATTACTATAATTTAGTCATTTAGAATAAACATAAAAACACATACAAAAAAGAAGGCCACCCAAAACAATAATTTAGCTCAAGAATATTACATAACGGTTGGGATAAAATGGTTAATATCTGATATTGTGGCTTCTCTCAAACAAACAATTAAACAAGATGTACAAGCATATTGGTCAAGCAACCAAGGCAAAACAGCATGCAAAGGACTGCACCTGCAGATCTAGTAAGTTTAAGCACAGTTATGCAAACCTAATCGAGCCAAATATCAACAAGACAGACCAAGTCAAATACCTTGTATTCTTCTTTCATCACCTGTTCAATTAGTTCTGATTTCATTGGCGGTTTTGCATACTGGCCTGAGAGAAGTCCATGACCAAGTTTTGCCCTTGAAAAATGAGAAAAATATTCCAATTTAGATACCATGTCTTAATGACACACACTTAAAGGGTTAGTTCACCCAAAAATTAAAATAATGTCATTTATTACTCGTTCTACACCCGTAAAACCTTTGTTCATCTTCGGAACACAAATTAAGATATTTTTGATAAAATCCGATGGCTCAGTGAGGCCTCCATTTCCAGCAATGTCACCGAACTTCTCAAGATCCAGAAAGGTATTCAAAACATATTCAAAACAGTTCATGTGAGTTCAGTGGTTCAACCTTAATATTATAAAGTGACGAGAATACTTTTTGTGTGCCAAAAAAAAACAAAATAACGACTTTATTCAACAATATCTAGTGATGGGCGATTTCAAAACACTGCTTTGAATCTTTTGTTTCAATTCAGTGATTCGCATCGCCTGTCAAACTGCTGAAATCACGTGACTTTGGCGCTCTGAATCACTGATTCGAAACAAAAGATTCAAAGCAGTGTTTTGAAATCGCCCATCACTAGATAGTGTTGAAAAGTCACACAAAAAGTATTCTCGTCGCTTTATAATATTAAGGTTGAATCACTGAACTCACATGAACTGTTTTAAATATGTTTTAAGTACCTTTCTGGATCTTGAGAAGTTCAGTGGCATTGCTGTCTATGCAGGCCTCACTGAGCCAATAGATTAAAAATATCTTAATTTCTGTTCCGAAGATGAACGAAGGTCTTACGGGTGTGGAGTGACATGAGGGAGAGAAATAAATGACATTATTTTCATTTTTGGGTGAACTAACCCAAGTGCTGCCATATTAAACCAGTTGTAAAGATATGTATAATATTGCATTGCATTGTATTACACAATAATTAGAAATAATTTGAATTTCAGAAATCACAAAAACACGATAAATGTAACATGATATTAACATTCAATGACAAAAACACCTACATCTGTGTGTTGAAATCCTGAGTTGGATCAAGAGGCGAGTAGTCATATATTCTCTGTAGGTTCCCAACATACCTACAATATAAATATTGGTAAGAAAAGCAATCATTTCTCACTGTTTACACCTGCATATTAAATTCAATGGGTAAAGAACCTGGCTAGATGAATTTGGCATTGAATCAAAATCATCACATAAAAGAAAAAAACAGTGAGACGGCACAGAATAAGAGCCTAAATACAAGTTTTCTCAGAAATGACACTTCTACAGTGTGATAGCATTCAAACCTAGATTCTTTTTCTTTCACAGACCCAATGATAAAGGGAGGAGAATGTAGACGAGTATTGTAGAATGCATTGGACCACTGAGGTCTTTAAGGTACTCACGCTCTCTGGAACTCTGGAATACTGAAAAGCACTTGCATAGTGGTGCTCAGGTAGCAGCTGTTGCCCAGGTTTTTGATGCCCGTGTATCCTGGTCCATAGACGGGCTTTAGCTTTAGACCAGCCTCCTGAATCACTTCCCAGTCACTCACACGCAGCTGCACGTTGTTGTCTGTATGATGGCCATTCTCTGTCTGAGAGGGATAGACAGACATTTTTTGTTGCGTTGCTTGTCTTTGCTTAAGTAATTAACTATTGTTTAGAACAGGGGTTTTCAAACATTTTGATGCCACAGACCCACAAATATGACATATTTCCTTTCCTACAATATAAAGGAAGCTACATATTTTCATGTATAAAGACCCATTAATACCATGAAAAATTAAAAATATTATAAATATTTGTAAAATATTATCAGTAATAGATATTTATTTAGAAATGTATAATATATATTTATAATAAATGAATGACTGACTACATGATAAAATGTAAAGAAATTTATAAATAAAAAATTAAAATATAAACATACCCTTTGCATTTGCAGCATATCTATTCCGAAGTGTAACAAATGTTCTGATATGTGAGGATCAAGCACTGCTTCTTCTTCATCGAAGGAATAAACATCTGCAAAAGAGTGAATGGAACTGAAACATCTGTAAAACCTTCTATAAACAAAAAAAAAAGTTATCTGTTTTTTTTTTTTTGGTCTAAATTATGTTTGAGCTTGAAATGTTTGTGTGATATACATGCAGGCCAACATATTTCCTGGAAGACTGTGTGACACATGAAACTGTGTGAACCTGTCTTGGAGAGACACTTACCTGCTCCATCTGGGGTGATTGTGTTGAGTTTAACTGCCAGGGGGAAGTTGGTTTCTCTGTAGTGCTCAAGGGCATGTCCGTTCCCTCCGCTCCCATCAAAGAACCATTTCCCACAGAGGACAGAGCCATCCGTCAGGTTTAGCCACAGGTTTTCTCTCATTTCACACTTGGCGCACTTCCAGCCGCTAATAGGACATAAAGCATATTGAAGACTCAAACAGGCAGGAGAGGAACTCCTCAAATTTCAGTCCAGGTGATGCAGGTGTCTTCAAAGTGATGAGGCTATGTTACTCTATAATCCACTGACAATATACTGTAATCTATTGGTGTAGACTAAGATGAGAGCATTTCCAACACATCAATATATCGGCTAGACCAATCAATTGCCAATATTTTAGGTCATTTTGAGATCATGGTTACAGAAAAGAGTTAGTTCCCCTTCAGTGTTGTTATTGTTAACTAATACTAATACTAAAACTATTAAAAATGTTGGTAATTGAAATAAAGCTAAAATATAATAAAATATGTTAGATGAAAATTAAAAAAAAAAAAAGAAAGAAATGTTGCTCTGGAAGTTTGAGTTGAAATACTAAAATACTAAATAAAAATAAATTCAAGATAAATATATAGAAATATTTTTTTTTTTTAAAAAATGACAAAAGCACATAACAAAATGACTAAAACTGAAACTAAAATGTAAACTAAAAATGTAAAAATAAAAGCTAATTCAAAATATTAATAAAATACTTAAAAAAAAAAAAAAAAAATGGTTTCCCCCGTTCTAAAATCTAAAAACCTTGGGAATGGAAAGTGTTTTTAGATAAATATGGTAAAGAAGTACTACTTTTAAAAACCACATTATATTAGTCATTAGACACCCTGCTTTCCAGATATCAGCATCAGTATCGGCCACTGAAAACCCTTCACCAGGGAATTTTGACAGCATTAGTACACTGTAAAATAGAACTGTTGATTAACTTAAAAAAAAAAAAAAAAAGTCAGTTACCAGGCTGCCTCAAAATTGAGTTCATTGAAATTAAAAATTTGAGTTAATACAACAAAGGCGATTGGTTTAATCAACAGAAACTCAAAATATTATGTTATCTGAACCACATTAATTATCCTAATGGATAGGATCCATGAGTATCCTAATGGAAATCTTCTTACAGGATTTGAACATAAAACAAAAACTAGATCTTTCAGAACACACAGTTACTAATAGTTCTATTTTGATTACCATAAAAAAAGGACACTGTAGGACATCACAAAAAAGAATTTAAAGAAATTCTCTCTCAAAAAAAAAAAAAAACTGTTAAAGCTCCTTTAAACAGTTCAATAGCAAGACATAAAGATTACACAATATCCATTCAGATTCAATCCTGTAGGGATTTTAGTTTATCTGAAAGGATATAATTTGGTTCCCATTTAATTCTATTTAGAACCATATATGGGGGATATCAATCAATGACTCATCTAAAATGCAGTTAACCAACACCATGTTTTGCCTCATAGAAATTGAACCATTCAACTGGGTGTATTAACACTAAACATATAAACATCAATAGCTTGTTTTGATATTATTCCACATGGCAGGGAAAACAGACATATCAGATTCAAGGGTGATCTGAAGTAAGCATCAGAAGACTCTAGAGTGCTAGTCCTTATGACTCTGGGCTTCCATGTGACCAACCTGGGAGGAATTCGAACCCCATTCTCCTGCTGTCTGAGGCTTCTGGCATGTTTAGATACTTGGATCTCCTCTTCCCATGAATCTAACTCCTGCTTTTTGTAGGGTGATGGCGCATTGAGGACGGCATCACAGGCTATTGTCACCTAAAAGTTGAAGGGGCATGTGAACATTATTTTATCGCCATTTCATTGCTAAATATGATATTGCATATAATGACTGTTTAAGAAACCACAGCCAGCTGGAAAGTCATGCAGACTACAGCTAATTAGATTTAAAAAAGTTGAAACTAAAGCTGAATAAATAATAAGTAATAAAGAAAATAAATATAAGGGAAGCAGCAATAAGTACACACACCATGCAATTACAAGCGTCTACAAGCACAAAAATGTGTGTTCACTTGTGTGCTACTTTAAGTATTGTATGAACAACTAACATAGAACAACATAAACTGTAACAAATGAAGCTTCTTGCATCATGTGTACTGATAGAACATTACATCAACCAGTGAATCCTCAAATATCTGAGATCGGTAAGATTTGTGGTCGGTAAGATGTTTTAATGTTTTTGAAATAAGTTTCTCATGCTCACAAAGGCTCATTTTATTAGATAAAAAATACAATAAAACAGTAACATTGTGAACTGTTTTCTATTTTAATATATTTTAACATGTAATTTATTCCTGCATGGCAAAACTGAATTTTCTGCAGCCGTTACTCCAAAGTGTCACACAATCCTTCATTCTAATATGCTGATTTGGTACTACATTTCTTCTCATTATTATTATTAATGTTGAAAACAGATTTGCTGCTTTATATTACTGTGGAAACCATGATTCTTTGATGAATAAAAAAAAAATATTTGAAATTTTATTGTAAAAATATAAGAGCCTTTACTATTACTTTTGATCAATTTAAAGCATCCTTACTAAATAAAAGTATTCTTTTTTTCAAAGCAAGTCTGTGTCTACCACTAAAAAACCCATTCTGCTCTTAATTTCAAAAATATATATTAAAAACACAGCACATGCTGTGTATTCAGACATAAATGGTTCATATTGGTCCCATAAATGGTTCATAAAATTCAGATCTAATCAGAAATAAACTTTAATTTAACTCATTTTAGTGTATAACAAAATAATCCATCATAGGTGAGAGTGGAAAACTAAAACTCATATTACAGCAACAACACATGACATCACTGCACACAGTAAGAAGGATGAACAGTGAGTATATAAAGTATAAGGCCATCTGTCGACAGAATAAAATGTAATGATGTGACGTTTGACAAGCAAGCACTGAAACTGAAACGGCAGATCAGGCCTTTGGCATGCAGGGCATACAGGGCGCATGAGCACACACTCTCACTAACCAGTGCGGGCAACTCCTCAATATTTGGTAAAGGGATCTCAAAGTGGTCTGGAAATATGACAAGCTTGGCTTCATCTTCATACTCATAATCATCTCCATTAAAATCACGGTTAAGCTCTAAATCTTCAGGAAAGGAAGCAGAAAGAGTTATTTTTAATCAAGAGCTGATGGGCTGACTGCATTTAGAACAAGTGCTTGAAAAAATGTCCCAAAAAAATTAACTAATAAACACATGATGAAACTGCACAAAATGTACACACACAAAAATAGCTTTCTATTCATGTTTATCTTGTCCTTCTCTTAAAAAGGGTATGATTCTGCCTTTCGATTAAACATTTTCTTTAGCTCCCTTGACTGAACCACTAAAATTAAGATTTGAGGTTGAAATGTATATGAATGTATAATAAAAAGTCTAGAGGCTGCAACTCTCATTTTGTCTTTTTCAGATTTGTAACAACCTTTTAAAATAGCTTTTTGCAGTTCACTTAAATAGCTCTGCAATGGGAGAACAAATTTTCTTTCTAGTCTCTCAATTAAAATACAAACTGCAAGTTTGGTCATTATAAAAGAATAATAAAGTAATTCAATTCGTTTGAGTATGAATGTTATAGTTTTGTCTGCATTAGAACATGGCAACAAGATCTGACAGACTAAAGAAATCACCTGATCGCATCAGTTTTCGCTCCAAGCTACTGGTGACAGGCCAGACATTATCCTTAATAGAACAGTCAGAGTGGTCTAAATGACATGTTTGGCAAAGCATTGTGGGTTTACAAAATGACTGGCATCCTTTCTGACGTATCATCCTCAAAGAGGCGTTTATATTGACTGTATGCATGAGAATAAGAGGCTGCAGGTTCCCCACCTGCTACGTCACACCTCCAATGGCAGAAGTGTGTCAGCCTGGGGGGTTGATAGGGCACAGCAGCTGACAGGCATAGCCGGCCACTGTAAACCAACCCTCCATAGCGCAAGATTAGGCCAGGGCAAGCATGTGGCACTTTAGATTTAGAATGGTTACTAACTGCATATACAAATAAATAAGCTAAATTTAGCCCCAGCCAGTAATGACTGGGGTGGCTAAACATAAAAATATAAGGCTTATTCAAAAGGGTTTGAGCTAGAAGATTCAGTCTGGGACTTTTTTCTTTTTTAGGACGTTTTTCAAAACAGACTTACCTAAAAATACTTTTCCATTCCTTCTTCTTGGTATGGCACCCCCTGCAGCACCTGTGGCTTTCTGTAATTAAAATCAGGAAACAACAAAGCTAAGTGTAACGTTACAGTTGCAAAACTGTCTATATAGAACAACAAAAATTACTGAATCATGTTGCAAATTTGATGAAATCTGAATGATGCGCATCTGAAAGCTTTACATATGGGAATGATCGTTCTGTACAAAGCACATAATGGTAAAATCAATTGATTGTGGAGTAAAGTGGACAACTAAATGGTTAATGCTGACACACTTTTCATGTAATCCCAAGTAAAAACAGCAAACACAAGAGCTACAAGAATGGGGCCAGCTGCTTGATCCAGACAGGAAAATAGCAGCATTTAACCAGCACATCCAAATTCACTTGGAACTAACAAGAAGCCATTAAATAATTAAGATCCTATTCTAAATGACCAACAGATAAGTCATCATTAGGCCAATGTATAGGAGCAAGCTGGGAATCAACAAAACCGCTAAGATATGGAAAGATTTCCATTGTGACATTGAAAACACGAGACAATACCTTAGTATCTGATGATTTAAAATCTATCATACTGGATTTAGTACATATTTAGTGACAAACAATATAGATATGGTGTTTTAAATAATGCAGCTCATTTATCTTCTTTGTATGTAACATGTTGTTAATTTATTTATCATGCTGTAAATATATTTACTGTAATTATTTCAAATATTCCTTTAATGCTGGGCTCATTAATTATAAACCAATATGTCAAAGCCATTTCTATGAATACACTGTAAAAAAAAAAAAAAAAAATGTCAACTTCAAAACTTAATTAAGTTAATTAAGCAAGTGAACTTAATTAAGTTCATTTGCTGCCTTAAATTAAGTATAATCAACTTGGTTGTTTCATTTCACTTCAACTTAAATTATATTAAACTGACTTAAAAAAATAGTTGAATCTCATCTAACTTATAAAAAATAGTTGAAATTGCTTAAATTATTTTGATGAGTTAAAGTAATGTAAAACATAAGTTGCCTAATCATATCATTTTTTACAGTATAGCAGCAGATTCTTAAAACTCTCTGAAAAAACTAAACTCATGATGAAGAGTGACAAAAAAAAAAAAAAAAAAGTACACAAAATATAGCTGCATCTTCAGCTTCAAAAATTTTTTCTGCAGCAGCTCAATAACACCTAAAACCTTTACATTCCATTGGGTATTCACCTCAAAACTCTAAGCTGTTTTCTAAATCCAACATCAGTCATCAGTCTCTGCTAAATTGAATTTTTCCACCTTTTGAAAGTAGTGTGGGATGGCAGATCTTAAAACTAAAAAATGATCACATAACATAAGAGGGAAAAAAAAAAAAAACATCAAAAGATATGACTTAATCCACAACTAATTTGATTATAGATTAATTGCATCTGCGCACTATGGACGAAAAACATCCGCCAGTCACGATACTTAATAGCTGTAAATGACGCATTTGTATGGACAAAACACATCTGGTAAACAGAAGAGGTTGCAGAGTGAGCTGCTATGGGAAATTCTAAAATATTACAATTTGCTTCTACTTTTTTTCTAAAATATTTCTTGTTAGGCATTAAAAGTAAGTTTAAAATACCACAAGTAATTGTATTTTGTTATGAGAGCAGTAACAGTAAAGGACAAAGGGACTATGAAATATTAATGTAATATGTGTGTTCCTCCTACCTCGTACTAATGTTGCACGATATACCCGTGCTAGGACGAAATCACGATACCCTGCTTTTAAAAATGGTGCGATTCCTCATTTTACTAGTTATACATTATACTGAAAGTTGTTTTAATAAGAGCAGTATTTCCCGAGTTGCGTCAATGACAGCATCTGTGCAGTGCTCTGCTTCCACTTCCTGCAGGCACACTGGCTTTACCAAACTTTATATATCAGCTCAGGACTGCTTAAAACTATTGACAAGTTAAAGCGATAAAGAAACATGCATGAATGAGAAAATAAAGTGCGGGACGTGCTTGATGGTAAAAAGAGTTATTAAGAGCAGTAAGCTGCGAGAAAGAACTCAATGCAGTACTCACACGCTATCACACACCCGAAGCACCGTGCACAAAGCCGCCTCTCAGACAGCATGCAATGTCGAATTCAGATCTTTTTCGCAACTTATTGCGTCTGAACAGTCAAATACACACACAGTTATATCAAAATGCCCGTCTTAGCGAGAATTCACGTAAACGCAGTCAGTTATGAAGTGAATGTAAACAGTTGGGAGAAAATGTGTGTGTCAATAGAGTGGGGCAGAGATGACGTATTTTTGTAGGCTAACCAGGAAGTTTTCTTTATTATCATTTTTAATTTAGTGAATAAAGGCAAGTAATCAGTTTAAATTTTAACCACTTTCTTTGGCACATAATGTTTAATTGCACATGGCCTAAATTCACTATATTTCTTTTCATTGCCTTCAAATTGCACATTGTTTGGAGGATTTGGATTAACAATTTTGTAAATAATGGATTAAAATTTTACTTTTGAATTAATAATATTATGTTTTTAATAATTAATCTTTTTTTATTTTTTCCATCTGAATAATCAAAGAAATAATATTGATAATCAAAATCATCATTAGTTGCAGGCAGCCCTACTACATAAACAGTAGCCTAATAAATATATGTACATCCACATTGAATCTGCTCACAGAAGTCCAAAAAAGCTCCACAGAATTCTGTAGAATAAGAACACCTGTCATTCATGTTCCGCATGTCCTCCACCCCTTGCATTAAAGATATAATTCACTGGCACCTTAAGTTTATGTTAATGCTTTTAGTTAATGCTTTTGTTATGTTTTCAGTAGTTACATTGGATGCAAAGAATCTGTTTCCATACAACAACAAAAAAATCAAGAGTCAAAGATCCAGAAAACACAGTGTGAGTTCTTCATCAAAACACTGATAGGAAACTGTTTCCATCTTAAACAAGTGTTGTACTACCTTAAACCAATGATTATTACATATTACTTTATCTCTTTTGCTTCCTTTGTGATGTTTGTAAGTTTGACATATTCAATATGTACAAGTTCATTTAGAGTGCAGAATGAAATGTACAACCACACTTTTACTATTTCTATTAAATTTGAAAAAGAAATTCAATCCAGCAATAAGCTTGAAAAAAAAAAAGTTGTCACTGTTCTTACCTCTTTCACATGCCGCTTTAAGTGCATGTACACACTCTGTCCAGTCTTACGGTAATGTCTCTCCACGTGTTCTCTTCCAAAACCCAGGAATGAGTTCAAACACACATACAGACCTCCTTCCGATTCCTAAAACAAATGATGAAGCAAGATTTAAGCTAAGAAATATTTCTTTAAGATATATATAGACATATTTCTACTTAGATTTACCAGAATAAAACTGCTGTTAGAGATTAAAGCAGACTGTTCAAAGACATAAACATGAACATATACATGAAAAGAGGACACACTTCAACATAGCAGAGCATAATCTAAAATACCTGCATCCTATTTACAATCTAGGGCTTCACTGAATATTAATGCAAAATATCAAGTATGTATTATTAGAAATACAAAATATGTACAAAAAAGTAAAATTATACATTATAAATGAACATTTAATTGCTCAATGCTCATAGTAGTGCCTTTTACTTAAAGTTTTAAATTACTATAACAACAAAGCTCCAATAAGAAATATGCTGCTTCGTTATTTGTTGTTGGACATGGTCATGTTTCATGATATATACAGCCACTTTTGGTGGTACCTAAGATTATTCACATAATATAATTACATAATGCTTGTTTGTTATTTATTAAAGTTATTTTCAGAAATGTTTTGTTCCTTCTAAACATAAAAAAAAAACATATAAACATTCAGAATTATTCTTTTCTAAGTCTTTTAATAACAAATAAGACACTTCTGAGTTTAATCGGAATCAAAACACTGTTACAGGGCTGGTGTGTGTTAGGGTGTTGAGGGCCCACCAGACTGAAAAACCTGTCACTAGCTCCTGGTGACACACGAGCTTGAACAGATAGTGTGTAAAAATAACCTGTCTTTTAGTCTGACATGACGAACTCCAAACAGCTGAGTCACCTTTAAAACTTTTACAGCTGGGATCTAGTTGTGCACTTTACCCACATTTATGTAAAAGTTCCTATACCGATCGCCAAAATATATGATATTATACGTGATTTGTGGACAGAGCTTGTACATTTGAGAACATATAACAACCCACGTTGACCTGGATTCTTTTATAGGTCATGGCTGCTTACTGCTTATTAGTGTAGATTTAGGAAATCCCAGTTTTCACCTATTTCATGCTACACAACAGTCATTGTCTCTTGATATCAAGGAGATTCCATAATAAACAGTCTGACCTCAACAAGTAACACACTACTAGATGTCTAATGTGGATGGGAAGATGCCGAATGCATAAAAACATGGGAAATAATTATTTCTTTGACACGCCTTTAAAGACAGAGAACAGAAATTCTCTCTAGTACAAACCAGCGTTCAGACTTGCAGTGTTTATGTTATCATTATACATCTGTATCTCGTATAACGCCAACTGAAAGAGGGAAACTTGGTCACGCTGTAAGATGTAAACACCCCTGTCTGTGTTGTTTATTTATTTCTGTAGGCTGTCACATAAGTTGAGCAGGAGAATGGTGGCCGAGGATCCCCAATCTCTCTTACGCGCCATACGCAGCTTTTCACGTGTCTGTGGGACGCCAGTTGTTGTTTAACGTTCATGCATGAAGTATTTGACATAATACTCACAGGAGAGTCGTAGGAAAAAGCGCATTCGCTCTTGAAAACCCTGTCTCCTGTCCTCGGTACTCTAATGGTGGGCATGTACGGGACCAGTAGCTCTCCCAGATCTGTAGCCATCTTCACATTCCTGCTGCTCGCACCACTATGAGCCTCGCTGGAGCAGCGTGTCAGGCAGGAGATGAGATGGGGCTATTTTTAAATCATACAGACCCGACATTCCTCATGGACCGAGGGATGTGACGACGAAAACATTGGGACATAGAGGGATGGAGGGTGGTGTATAGGGGAGGGAAACAATGGGTGTCCCCTTGGAGAAACAGTCAATATTTGACATGATTCACCCTGACGCCAAGTGGTGACGTTTTCAGATATACGCTTAATGAGTTTGATGTGTTTATCAATGGCAGCGCCATTTACTGCATGTAGTGTGCTTCCATACTGAACGTGTACAAACACTTAACGTTGTCTTTTTCTTTTTCTTTTTTTTTTTTTTTTTAGCTTTTAAAAAGGAAATAGTTTTTTTTCTGAAATATTATATGTATTATGTTGTTTTTGTTATTCCTTTAATTTCCAGTTTGTTATATATTTTATGTATATATTATTTTGGTTCTTGGTACATTATTATGTAAAGCACTTGATGTATATTGTAATCTTTTTTTATTGTAAAGCGCTTTGAGCTTTGTATGAGAGATGCTAATAAACAAATAAAGTTTATTATTTAATTTTTAATTATTTTTTACATTTTGTGGCAGAAAGCTATTTGCTAGATGATCATCTACTCATGCAAAGTATCTATAACCTACTCTAAATAACTAACATTAATCAAAATATCAAACATGTTTTTTGGACTGAAATATTAAAAGGTACAAATACATTTTGACAGATATAGTTTGGCTGTTTTCTTTTTCTGCCTTGCTTGAAAGAGTAATTTATGAAAGTTAATTTTATTCACACAGTTCTGAAACCATTTTATAATGGACATCATATTCTGATGTAGTACACTTTACTATTATTACGGTTACTGTAAATTTCTGATTATAATGTGACTTTACTGCAATAATGCAAATATTTTGTAATATTTATGTTTTGATTCCAATTCTTTTGTTAGTATTTGTTAACTTGAAAACCTTCATGACATTTCTACTTTAGTGGAACATAAAATAAGAAATTGTGAATAATTTGGCCACTCTTTTTTATTAAATAATAATGGAGACAGGAGATTTCAAGCTTTCATAAACATAAATGCATACTGAGGAGTCTGAAATGAGTAAATGATGACAGAATTTCAATTTTGGGGAAAATCCTTGACATTACACTTAAAAGAATACACAAGAGCAGTACCTTTTAGTAAGTTATAATCATTCGTTTATTGGTGCCAGAGGCAAAGAAAAGGGAAAAAAAGAAACAATGTTTTTTATTAATAAGTATACATTATACATTGTATAATGCCTGAATATTTTGGACAGGTATGCATGACCACTCTTAGTTATCAGGGGATGACTTGGGACTGTGGTCGATGAGATTCTTATCAAGCGTCTGAATTTGGAACCAGGGTCCATCTCCTTTTTCTCTCATGTGTCGGCGGACTTCAAGTTGTTTATGTCTACAAGAAAAAAAGTGAATACATTAGAGATCATCAATTAGGCTACATAAAAACAAGATACATTTCTGTGAGCAGTAAAAACATTTCAAAGTGCCTTTGTTGTTGTGGTACTGATATTAAATTATACCCTAAGGTTTGACAATTCCTTCATTATTTTTTACCCAACAGTCATTTTTTTTTCTTTTCTTCTAATCTTCTAGTACATGGTTTATTAATGACAATGATTTTTCTTTACTTGGAGGCACCTCACACCTCAAAATAAACCTACTGTGTGGATCACTTTAGTGAGCAGAATTTTGAAAGGTCATGATAGAGACTGTTTAAGAAGTACAGAACTAGATCATCTAAACCTCTAGACCAGGGGTCGGCAACCTATGGAGGGGAATTGCTAGCATGTGAGCAAAAGCGAGAGACGTGTATGTATTTCATTCAGATAAAGTACCACCAGCCTGCATTCAGATCTACATTTTGAGGTAATCATTCCTCATTGTAACACAGCTTGATTTACTAAGTTAGGACCAAACCGTTAGCGTGACCACTGCGCATCACTCGCACACAAGTTACTGACTGACAGCTTACAGCTTGTTCCACTGTAAATAGTTAATGCTATAAATTTCAACCAAGTATACAGAGTCCTTAAATATTCCACACAGATCAAAATGACTGGGATGCATGTGTAAACTCCGGTCATGTGTACCTCGTCACTTCATGTGTTTTCTCTGATTAGATAGCTATCCAATCGTGAAAAGTCCACGGGTAAATGCCCTCCAAAAACAGGGCATTTTTTCACATTCCAGATGAAACTGGACAAATGCATTTGGTTGGTGAAGTCACATATGTAAATTTTATTCCTCCCATAATGGTAAAATATAAACATGCGAGAGCGTGTTTATATTTAACCGTGGATATGATAAGACAGCGCTACTGCAACACACATCGCCACAGATATGGCCTGCCGCAGAGGAGTAGCTGGGTATCTCTTCAGCAAGCCGATGTGCAAACTGCCGCAAATGAAGCTGAAAGTTCAGCGTCACATCCTGAAGCTCAACATACAGTTGTCTTCATTAAAAGTAGTGACACTAAATTATCTTACCAATGCTGATGCAGCTCTCTCACCAATTGCAGTCTTTGATCTTGAAATTAGCGGATAAATAAAATGTAGCTCATATCTTGCTTTCATTGACGTGAACTCTGCTGAATTTGCATATAGCATGGGAATTGAAGATTAGATTTATATTAGTTTTGCGGATACACAGTTATGTTGCCAAGCGTAAATGGAACAGTTTTGTAACAAAAAGGATAGCTATCCGATAAGTAAAACACATGAATGACCAGGTGTAAATAGGCCCATTGGAAATCTTCTTCAAAATCTAATTTAAACCTGAAAACAAACAAATTTTATGAAAAATATCTTCAGAAATATTTAAGGTTCTGTATTTGTATGTTAGCCATTATGAATATTTAAAATATGTTTATGTGTATTTATACATATTCAATAAATCTAGTAAATCTTGTAAATTTCCAACTGTTTCCTCCTACTTCCTACTCAGTCATATGTATATTATACCGTGGAACAAGAAATGAAACACTCGTTTGACAATAAAATGCTTAAAACAGTGGTTCTCAAACTTCTTGACTCAAAGGCCCCCCTGTGTACAAATTATTTGACCAATATATTTCCTTTGGTATTTCTGCTGTAACTATGAATATTTTCGAACCTTTTTTATTAACAGAAACTGCAAGTGATAATAAATTAACTGATTCAGTTTGTGATTCCAGATCCAAGATTCTGATTAAGTTATTGGGGGTGAGGGGGGGAAGAAATATTATTTCTATTCCATCTTGAATTTTTTTTTTTGCATTTTAATTAAAGGATTAAACCACCCCATGATTTACTCACCCTCAAGCCATCCTAGGTGTAAATGGCTTTCTTCTTTCAGACGAATACAATCAGAGTTATATCAATAATCACCCGGATGCTCTCAAGCTTTATAATGGCAGTGAACGGGACCAACTCAAACAAGCTCAAGAAAGTGCATCCATCCATCATAAACATACTCCACACACCTCTGGGGGGTTAATAAAGGCCTTCTGAAGCAAAGCGATGCATTTGTGTAAGAAAAATATCCTTATTTAACACATTATAAAGTAAAATAACTAGCTTCCGCCAGACTGCCTTCCGTATTCAACTTATGAAAAAACTGTAACTGACATCGCGTCAGTTAAGCTTGTTTCGTAAGTCGAACACAGAAGGGTAGGATGTAGCGTAAGAGTTTTGAACTGCGAGAGGCGTTACACTTTCTTTGTAAGTTGAATACGGAAGGCTGTCTGGTGGAAGCTAGTTATATTATAAAGCTTGGGAGCATCGGGATTATTACTATAACTCAGATTTTATTTGTCTGAAAGAAGAAAGTCATATACACCTAGGATGGCTTGAGAGTGAGTAAAACATGGGGAATTTTAATTTTACAGTGAACTAATCCTTTAAGTTAGATTTTCTTTAAAATAATATCAAATAATCATCCTGTGCCCCAGCCATGAAATAATATTAGCAGATAAAACTTTTGATTTGAATAATGTATGCGTAAATGTTGAAATTAACATTAATTAAGATTACGAAATGTTTTAAAAGTATTTTTTCATTGTTAGTTCATGTTGACTTATGTAGTTAACTAACGTTAACAAATGAAACCTTATAGTAAAGCATAACCAAATATTAAATATTTATATAAATAACCTAATAACTAAATGCAAATGCTTATATGTAAATAAACAGTTCACATGCATGTATAGTAGTAGCAATGTGACTTTTTAATGCCATGTCAGCATCTGAGGCTATCTTCTTGGCAAAAACGGAGTTACAAAAATACACAAGACCAAACAAAAGGAAAAACAAAACTGCAGAAAATATTACACAAGACATTTTACATCAACATACCATGCATGTATATTGTCTATTGTTATAATGTCTCAATTAGCTTAATTAGCTGAATCATGTGAAGACAACTTACCTCATTTCAGCCTTCTCAGTCTCCATTTGGATAAGTGCCATCATTTTCTCATAGTCCTTCACTGGGCTGTCATAAAAGGTACGAGCAATCCAACGGGTGATGGGATGCTAAGTTATAATAAAGACAACAAATGAAAGAAAAAACATGAATCATTATAATAGCAGCGACACAATATTCATTTTTTATTCAATTAACAATGGGCCATTTTTACTGGGCAGTGTATTTGAGGCATACAGTGTACATGTTTTATGCCCTTAAATATCAGAATACCTTGTAGTACTCCCAGTGCTCTGGTTCATAATCTTCAGGTATCTCTGCTAACTCAGATTCTCCTGTTTAATGAATTAAATCAGACATTAATCAAGTTATTATGGCAGGTACAGCAATTATAGGAAGGAAAAACTGTCAGGTACATTAGAAACTTACCTACAAAAACATTAACAAAGGTCACAAGTGCTGCCACAGGGATGCCAGTGAGAAGAATGTAATTTCTCTGGAGTAATGAAGCAAAAGAGGAGAGAAAGATTGAAAAATGTTATTTGAATAAGAACGAGCATCAAGAATATGCAACTGAAGTAAAGTACTTATGCCAGGCTTTACCAGCAGGTAAAGAAATCTTCTATCATAGAAGTCAGTGGGCTTGATGACAAACATCCTTTTCCCATGGCTCCCATGACGGACGACAACTGTAAAAGAATAGGCAAAAAATCAATAATCACAATAATAATAAAAAGGGCTAAGCATGTCAGCATATCACTGTAATAGCTTTATTGCATGCAAAACAATTTTTATTCGACAGGAAGTCAATTTATAATACTGAAGTGAAGCAAGAGTGATACAGAATATACAATTACTGCTGCAAACCCAAATTATAAATTCAAAAACTGTTAAATATATGTCTATGTAAAAACGTCCATGATGTATCACATACAGCTGTTTTATGTATATATATCTATAGGAAGGTTACAGTGAGGATTGTTGTTGAGGCCAGCCTGTACACTTGACATGCTAAGCAAGGTCACTGCTAGTTATAATCACCTTAATCGGTCATATCGTTGTGTTTAGTCAAAATAACCATTCTTTACCTTGTTCTGAACGTGCAACAGTCCTGGAAAGCAGATTTGAAGATTGACATGTTCGTTTCAGCGGGTTTAATCTGGCTGCAAACGAAGCCGCCGTCCGCAGTACGCTCATGCCCACCATGACTGTTGAGGGAGTGCGTCAACACGGGCTTCACTGATTGGCTAACGCAGAGTGAAGCCGTGTTCACCATTGATACTCAGGGCAAATTAAAGGTTCGTATCAAAAGATGGCCCTTAAAAATACAATATTTAAAAAAAGAAAGAAATGCTGCTGAAAAATAAGACTATTTGGTAAGATTTGAATTCGAGAAATTCTTGAATGTATGGTAGTATATTATAGCTGAGTAATACAATAATTTTCTAATTTACAGTAATTTACCCTTCAGTTTGTTGAACTACTTTATTTATATGATTTCTTAAACTTAAAATATTAATATGCTTACGGGTTGAAATTATGGGTCTAAAAGACTAAAACAATCAAATCTGTACATAACGGCATTTGGAAAGTTTAAAAAATAAACGATGAGTGTACAGTACAATGATTCCAAAACAATTTAATGTGATCATGTCCAAAAAAAAACTTACTTTTAATAAAAATCAACGGTGGGACAAAAAGTAAGTTACACGCTAATTTTGATCTTATTTTAAATTATTTTTATTTTTATTATTAATAATTTTACATTGTATTGTTCATTCGCATTGTTGTGTGCTGTGGTGTTGGACATTTTGCAACAAAAATGTGAACTTTTAACGTGAAGAATTTGTTGTGATTAATATATACTGTCCGGCAGGTGGCGCTGCACGTTTCCGTTCATTATTTCGTTTGACATTGTCAAAATGGCTGCGGCCGTAACGAGCCGCCTGACTGCTGCTGTTTGCAGACAATTTCAACGTTTTGTTACAGTGTCTTCACACACAACGCCTCAATATGCGACCCAAGCGCTGTCCAAATTTCACTCGTGTCAACGAAGGTATGTTTTTCTCGCTGATTATATGTCGGGCTTAATTGTCAATGCACCATGATATTCAGAAAGAAAGGAGCATGTTTTAATATATCACCAATTAATTTGAACTCTTTTCATATTTCTCGGAATTTAGACAAGTTTATGACTCGTGGTGGTTCAGAAGTTCCATGAATAACAGAGCACTCCACACATCTTGTGTCAGAAAAGGATTGGAAGAGTTTTTTGACCTGCCAGAGAACTGGGGTGAATTAACAGTTAAATCAGGTACACTATTAATTACGATTTCACCTTAATGTTTATTGTTCACAGTTATTACAAGCTGTAGGTTGTGTCTCAAAACCTAGTGAGTTGAGCTCCTACCTAGACAGCTTTTGGGGCATCCATACGATACATATTCAGTGCAAGATTCTGTCTAAATAAGATTTTATATAGGTTTGGAGACAGATCCTATTAATCTACCACCATCACTTGATAATAACACATTGTGTTGATAATGTTGTCTCATGACTGTTTTTGTAACCTCATAGGTGCTCCATGGACTGCCAAACAGCTTAGGGGGAAAAGTAATGAAGACTTACACAAACTTTGGTAATTGAGTCATTTTTACAGTTTGAAGACTTAAAAAAAAAAAAAATTACAACCAATATTAACCCACATTTCTGTTTGAATTTTTAAGGTATGTTCTCTTGAAGGAAAAGAACATGTTACTCACTTTAGAACAGGAGGCAAAACGGCAGCGTGTTCAGATGCCCAGTCCAGAGCGCATCAAAAAGGTATTAAATGTGTTCAAATTTTATTTAAATTGCTCAGTTTCTTTCTGTTGATAAAATGGAATAACCTTAAAAAAAATACTGGGACAGTACCATGGTACAGTGATGATGCAGTACTTCCCATGGTATGTACGCTACTGTTTGGGGTCATTAAGATTTAGCTTTTATTCAGCAAATAATTAATCAAAAGTGACAGTAAAGATAAAGATATTGTTACAAAAAAATCAATTCCAGATAAATTCATCACATCCTGAAAAAAAAAAAAAAAAAATGCATCGTTTCCACAAAAATATTAATCAGAATTTTTCAACAATAAGAAATGTTTCTTAAGTACCAAATCAGCATATTAGAATGATTTCTGAAGGATCATGTGACACTGAAGACTGATGAAAATTCAGCTTTGACATCACTGTAATAAATTACATTTTTAAAATATATTAAAATAGAAAAGTTATTTTAATTATTAAATATATTTCACAATGTTACTGTTTTTGTTTTTTTGTTTTTTATCAAATAAATGCAGCCTGGGTGAGCATTTCACAAACGGAACAAAACAAAATCTTACCAACCCCAAACTTTTGAAAGGTAGCATACATACTTCCGTGGCGCTTTTCATAAGTAAAACTATTCTTGAATCTACATTGGATTTTTTCAATTCTTCCACCACTGTTCTGAAAGGACATATTTGCACAACCTGCTAGGTTGTATCGGTTATATTCTTGGTCTCATGATTCACTCTTTAAGGAAATGACAGCCAAGAGCAGCTCTTAGTCTTGAAATTTGTGCCTGTTCTGTTTCAGTTCATCAGGTGTACGTGGATGAACCTATATCCATTCTGAATTCTTTTAATAGGTTGAAAGGTCAATGATGCGTCTTGACACTATTGTGAAGGAACGTGAGGATGCTCTGCGCTTACTGCAGACGGGACAAGAGAAAGCTAGACCGGGCGCATGGCGAAGAAATGTCTTTGGCAAAACCTTCTGGTAAGCAAATCAAATAAATGTTTTGCAGATTGTTCTCTTATGCATATCTATTTTGTGTAACGTAACTACTTGTTTGTTCATCAGGTACCGCTTCAAGGAACACCCAATCCCCTGGCATCTTAATTCGAGATACAAAAGGACACGATTCTTTGAACCATCACATGTCGCCCCTTACACAAGGTACATCTCAAATTTTACAAGTCTACAGAAAAATGTTACCCCATCAGAGTAACAATAAAGTAACTTTTAGCATTTTAACATTTTAATTGGATGGAAATAGTGTGGAGCCCCTAAGGGGACATTGTGATGAAAAATATGAAATGAGAAGGAAAAATTATATTTCAAAGCTTTTGAGTTCCCTTAAGAAATATTTTCCTTTCTTTGTGAGTGAGCATTGTCCCCCTAGGGGCTCTGTAAAAGTTATTTACATGTGATTTATTTAAATAGCTGATATATTGTTAGTTTTCCAAGTTCTATTTCTCAATGAAAACTCATTGCCTCTCTAACAAATGTTATTACATTATGTACATTACATTTCCTTGATGCACATAAATGTTTAACTTTGCCATTCTGAATTTTAGGTTGAGCCTTGAAAAATACCTGAGGAGTAAAATGCGGAAAGAAAAAAAAGAAAAGAGAAACCAAAAGAAGCTTGCTGTGATGTTTCCAAAAAAGACTGCACATGCATGAGACCACTGAAAACACTTTTCGCATTTAATGTCTTTTTTGAACACAATACTTTTCATTTCTCCATAAGTTTTGGCATTTCAGAATGTTGTACAGTCAAATAATAAATTCAAACTTGTAACTGAGACTGTTGGTGTACCTTCTTTCATTCGTCTTGCTAAATATGCAAATTATTAGGATTAAAAATCTTCCTTTTCTTAAGTTCAACGGACACTAAGTATAGGCTTTCCTCAATATGCAAGTCTGAATAGACCAGTTAAAATGTACTAAATAATAGAACAAAAGTACACAATCACTGTCTTGACAGTCTTACCCATTCAAACAAGATGAGATCAATTTAGACCAGTTTAACAAAAACAAGTTTATTCCCAAAAGAGCTGATCAATTGTTAAAAGCATAAACATTTGATGTAAAGTAGAGTGATGTAAATTAACAAAACGAAAAAAAACTTTCAGATGTCTTAAGCACAGATACAATTAAGGGGTCATAATTCCCATGTGCCAAAACACATATCTTTGTCACCGTTATTTAAAATGAATCAGGTGGTCAGAAAAGTTTGTTGCCAAACTGGATATGAAAATATTGTGTGGCGGTGTAGAAAAGAGTGCAACCACATTAAACTGTTTAAAATATGGTTTGTTTGCACTAAAAATAACAGCAAGTGTCCTTGTTAGTTCCTGAGTCCACTAAGAAGGCTTTTTCTACTGGGTGGTATATTTTTTATTTTTCTTACATCTTCAGAAGGCAACCAGGTGTTGAAGGAACTGGTTAAGGACACTTCCTGTCAACACACTGTTTCCCACCTTCCTCATACTCCTGTTTTGAAATCCACATTTGCTGGAAAGTTCCCTAAAGGTAAAAAGAAAAAAAAAAAAATTATGATTTTGCTGTGATATATTGACAATAATGTGTGTGTATTACATATATATATATATATAGTTAATACTACACATGATTATATAATCCAGCACCAGTAACTGGTGTAAACACTGGTCGACGTGTCATAAAACGAAAAGAAAAAAAAAATGACAATGCCGTGTGTGTAGTACATGTACTGTTTCACAAATTCATGTCAGAGATGACAGTCGAAGGTGAGACAATATTTTTAAACTATATATATTTAAAAAAAAAAAAAAACATCCATTATGATGATTTGTGTTATACAAAAGGGGATGGTTAAATAATGTTAGACAAACCCAGTTTGAAAAAAAAAAAGTTCCTTAATACATTAAATTAACACTGCAGAACTCTGTATCGCCTAGCTGACAGTTATCGAGATAATTTTCGAAGTTTTTACAAAATATATTGAAACAACCAGAATATCCATTGGTCTCCTTGTCACTTTAATTTCACGAACAAATATCATCTTGAAGTATGACCAAGCATCAAGTCAAATTCATTTGAATAGTGCTTCACAATACATATAATTTACAAGCAGCTTTACAGAAAGTCAATGTTATGTCTATAATAGTGCTTTAACAAGTTTTAGGGCTGGGCGATATGATGATTAGTCATTAGTGCTGTCAAAAGTACCGATTTCGGTACCAAGACGTTACTGAAATTTTAAAAATGTGACGATACCTTCTAACATTTTGAGCACCATTGAGCGGATTCTGAAACTCCTCTGATTGGTTATTGTGTTTACATGCTCAACAGATATGTCTGTGATTGACTACAATGATCAACTCTTCAAAAACATGTTGTAAATAGACATCTTTGATACTCTTCAGCAAACGCTCACACAGATACACAAGGAAACATTTGAAAGCAGGCATCTATCATCCCTAATATAATCAGCTGATAAACGCCTGCTTTCAAACGCTCCCACTTTCAAATATCCTGCCAATCACAGACATATCTATTGAGCGCGTGAACAATGGTCACAATGTACGCTTTTGTACAGTTATAGTTACAAACTCTCTGCCTCCCTACCTTGATATTTTGAGTGTGATTTATTAGTCAAAAGAGAAAATATAGCAACAGTTGAATTTTTTTTTTTTCTCCTTCAAAATCTATACTTGCATAACACAACATGATTAAGAAGAATTATTTTGGGCCACAACACTCATGTAGTTAAAATCTGATATTGTGACAGCCCTAGTGAACACTACTCACCAGGGATGCGAGAATGGAGCCCCCAATCCAGGCGCTAAATCTGCGCTCAACAGTTGTGTTATTGGCTATCAATTTCAAACGCATACTCTGCAGAGAGGATAAAACGACAATTCATGTTATCATAAAAAAGCACTGAAAACACAACTGACATTCAAATAGACCTTAGTCAAGTTAGACACCATATTGAATTTAACAGACGAAACTGAGGCTGTGAGGGATAGATTTACAGTCTTTACAAAAGCACACACTTTATAAAAGGTCCTAACTTTTAACTATTTCATGGAGTTTTTGTGTGTTCGCGGAAAGACATTTCGTCAGCTGATCAATCGGTATGTTGTTAAACAACAGTGCAATGCATTGAACACTGTATTCTATCCCTCACTGCCTCGTGTTATTTATTCCTGACAAAAATTACATATGGCGCTACACTGACTAAGGTCTATAAAACAAAAAAGCAAAATACAATGTGCCACTTACTGGTGGAGTTTTCTGTGAGAGTTCTCTGTTAAGTCTGTCTGTAAAGCCTTGGATGAGAGTGTTTCCTCCTGTAACTACCACACTGCCATACAGACCCTGTCAAAAAAAAAAAAAAAAACAAGGGCAGCATAACGTCATTTGCATTGGCAGCATAGACACAGGACATGTATGTAAAGAAATGTGTTTGAAATCTTACTGGTCGAATGTCTATGTCACACATGCCAACGCTTG
Source organism: Hypophthalmichthys nobilis (assembly GCA_037950665.1). Taxonomy (NCBI): domain Eukaryota; kingdom Metazoa; phylum Chordata; class Actinopteri; order Cypriniformes; family Xenocyprididae; genus Hypophthalmichthys; species Hypophthalmichthys nobilis. The sequence continues at coordinate 15,824,562 of CM075471.1, forward strand.
TGGTCACAACATGGCCGACTCCCAGCATGGTGTTCCCTGATAGACCCTGTGAAAATTAAGAATAATAAAATTTAATACTAGCAATTTTAGAATGAAACTTGGACAGTGTAAAGAGGATATTGCTTGCCTTAGCATTTGAAGGATCAAACAGACCCTCAGGGATCTTAAGTCTTTCTGCTCCAAAATCACAGTTGTACCCATTAGGCAGTTCATAGTGGACAGTGGGCATCTGGGCAGCTACTCTGTACAGGGCAGATTTTAACAATGTCATTTTTCTTTTTATTAAGATAAGCATTTAACCTATCCAAAATCTCAAAATCAAAAAAGTGAATTATGACAAACTTGTAAACGTTATATACACTACTGTTAAAAATGTGTCTGTATGATTTTATGTTTTTGAAAGGAGTCCCTTATGCTCACCAAGGCTGCATTTATTTTGATCAAAAATACAATAAAAACAGTAACATTGTGAAATAAAATTACAATCTAAAATAACTGGTTTTCCATTTAAATATATTTTAAAATTTAATTTATTCCTGTGATGGTAAAACTAATTTTCAGCATCATTACTCCAGTCTTCAGTGTCACATGATCCTTCAGAAATCATTCTGAAGGATCTATTCTGAAGCATTCTAAATCTAATCATTCTGAAGCACCAAATCATATGCTGATTTGGTGCTCAAGAAACTTATCTTATTATATATGTTGAAAAGAGTTGTACTGCTTAATATTTTTGTGTGAACTGTGATAAGTTTCTTTCAGGATTATTTGATGAATAAAAAGTTCAAAAAATAATAGCATTTATTTGAAATAATGTTTTTGGTCACATTATAAATGACTTCACTATAACTTTTAATCAGTTCAAATGTAATTATTTAATACATCCTTGCTGAATAGAATATTCATTTCTTTACAAATAAAAATAAAAAATCTCACTGACCAAAATAGAGTGGTAGTGTATGAAAAATAATTTAACTTACTGTTCATCATAGGGTGAATCTGACACCTGTAGCACAGAGGCCTGAAAATCCTGTATGACAGTCTGAAATAACAGGTAGCAACATTTAATACACCTAAAAAATGTGCTTCAGTATATTAAGCAAATTTCACTATGATTCAGTTCCGATCACTTACATTACACATATAGTTATGCCATGAACGGGTAACTTGAGGTAGTTTCTCTTTCTTCTTCCAACTGGCGGGGGCTCCTTCACGAACTGAATCCTTTATATGAAAAATTCAATTAATTTTACCTACTCACCACCCACCTCAAAAATATCATGAGAATTGCAACCTCCAAACAAAGATGATAATATGACTGAAAAGAATAAACTTCAGCAGGCCTCACCTTTGATGCAATCATATACGGAGGTACTATTTCAACACTCAACTCTTGAAACAGTTCTCTACATTGCATGCTCATGAAGTCACCAGCAAGAGGAGACTTTACAATGCCTGGAAGATCATAAAACACACATTATAGAAATGTTAACAACTGAAAAACATACATACATAAATACATTTTGAATGACCTTGTGGCTTTAAAAAAAAAAAGCATCAAAGGCTATATTCATGAAAATAAATAAAAACTAGAAAATTAAAAATCAATGCCTTAAATATATTGTATAATTGTGGTAACACTTTAGTATGGGGAACATATTCACTATTAACTATGACTTTTCCCTCAATAAACTCCTAATTTACTGCTTATTAATAGTAAGGTAGTTGTTGTAGTGGTTACATTCAGGTATTGGGTATAGGAATAAGGGATGTAGAATATGGTCATGCAGAATATGGCATTAATATGTGCTTTATAAGTGGTAATAAACAGCCAATATGCAGGCAAATAAGCAACTAGTAAAAAGTGACAACAATGAAGTGTTACCATAACTGTATACAATTAAACTTACAATACAAAAGATACAATATTACAATAAACATAAAATTGTTCAGTTTAATATTTGACAGAAATTCAAAAACTTTTCCTGGTGCAAAAACATATTAATGAAATGTGTGAATTAAACTGTGGCACAGTAACATTAAAAACAGGTCAGTCCAGTAAAATATGCTTAAAAAGTCTAAGTGATTCAAATTACCTTGTTGTAGAACATAACCATCATGCACTGGAATAGCTGTTGTGTGTGTTGCTCCACTATCTAACACTAAACCCGTGGATCGTCCATTGGCAAACCTGCAATGCTGAGTAAAGGATTCAACATTTCATGTTCCTGATTGCCTTTTAAGATGGATACCCTGCCCAAATATGAAATTTAAATCAACAACTGTCATTCCTCTGATACTGTTCAAGCAATTCTAAACACATGACATTGTCTTCTACAGAGATCTGGATCTTCAGCGAGACAATTATAATAAAGGATACGCAGACAGGACAGCCGATTTACACAAGAAGAAAGCTGGAATGTTGTAATGCTCAAACATTAGCTCAGTCAGCTTCTCTCTCTTCGCTCGTGTGTTCCACTGCAAGATGAAGAAAATAAGATCACAGGAAGTTGAGTGAAGCATCCTAGCAGATGGCACATGTACAAACTGATCTGCAGATTAGATTTATGGCAAAAAAAAAAAAATCAACATACCGAGGCCTCTGACATCAGGACTGGATGCAGACTGGGCTCTGATTTGAAGTGCATTTTGTAGGTGTGATCTAAAATGGCTTGGAAACTGTCCCAGTCCTCAACTTCAGAGAGGAAAACAGAAAAATTAGTTACTGTATATACACACACACACACACATATAGAGAGAGGCTATTTGCTCGAAGTGAAAATAGCAGTATTTTCTTTGCAATAAGTTGTTATATGCTATTTGTTAATAGATGTTGTTGGTACTATTTGCACCTCAGTGTATTGTGGTACATTAAACAGCATGCAATAACATAGTGTATATTTAGATTTAGTAAAATCATAAAATGATGCGTCCTTATTAGGACGTTACTTGTCACTGTCCCTAAAGGTCTACCCGATAAACACTTTATTCCAATTATTAAATTAAACATTTATTTTCACTTTTTGTATATTTCCTTCATTTTTATTTCAAATAAACACCTCTCAGAACTTATATGTTATGGGAAAAGGGAGAAGAGTAAGTTCAGAAAAAGGCAGATTCAAACTCGTTCAAGTCAACTTACTCATCCCATTTTTGAGAGGTGACATGACCTCCATGTTTTCTCTAGGGACCCTGAGCTGGTTAGTGTCGATGTAGTAGGTGGTGCCACTCTGCTTTCCCTTCTCTCCATCTGTCTCCATTGGTGTACTGCCATCCTCCCGGTCCAGAGTCACACCAATCACAGTAGGAAAATCAGCCTAAAAACCACAAAACAATTAGATTTTTGCTCAGAACATATGTTTTTCAGCTTTACCACTAATATATGGATTCATCTTACTGTTCACACCTTGGGACAATCCTCTCCTGCATATCCAGCTCTTACAGAGTATGAGCCCATGTCAAAGACAAGAGCTCCAACTTCATCTATATAGGGAGAAAAATGTTCAAAGAGAAACAGATAAGGATACAACTAAGGGGAAAACACGTTCAGTATTCATTAAATAAAATGACAGTACTGTAGTCAAAAAATATACATGCGAGTCCGTCATAATAAAATACATAACTCGTCCTGCAAATTTTATTTTTCTTAACTACGCATTCATTTAGCAATATTTAGTTGTATTATGCATTCTGTTAAGCATAAAAACCTGAAACGTGGGCTCCGGTTTCATTTTCACAAAATAAGAGCAGAAAAAATCATATCATGCTAGTTTGATGGCTAGCTTGCTCATAAACGTGGCGCATTCATTCATTTGATTCTCCCTCCAAAATCGCACTTACCTCCGCCATACACTCCGCCACTCATTTTTACGTCTGCTAAATACTGATAGAAGACAACTGCTTGATTTCTTATTTTAAAAGCGGGGATATAAAATAAGAACCGTACGATTCGTATTTTCACTATATCACAACAAAGGAAACGAATCAGACATCTTTGTCTTGGAGAGGATTATGGTGGTTTGCGCTTGAGGTACTTTTAGCAGCGCCACCAATCGGCCAGGAGGACGAAATGAAACTAGATGCAGACTTTTTTTTTTTGATGAACTTTTTTATTTTTTTTTTTTACAAGACAAATATAATACATTGTAATACATACCAGAGCATATAAAACAAAGAGTACCAACAATAACTAAAATACAAAAAGAAAATGTATACAAAAAAATAACAATAATAAAAAAAGAAAAAATAATAGGATAAAAATTGCTACATATTATTAGGGCAGTTACAAGAATTTGAAAAGCTTTAGAATTTGTATTGTTTTTATAAGCTTTTTGTTCTGTGATCTCATGTTTGAAAGAATTTCAAAATATATTGTGAGATCGGTGTTATAAGGTAATATATGAGGGTTTCTTTTGAGTTATTTTTGTCTTATGAATATAAAACTTTTCCAAAATAATTAAAAGATTAATAACATAATTTTGTTTTTGAGAAAAATATGGGTTTTGAAAACAAAGTAAAATGTCATGGTTCTAAATTAAGAGTTCTGTTTAATTTTTTTGTCATGTGTATTTTAAAGTCAGTACACAAAGAAATAGAAAAAGGGCAATAAAGAAATAAATGTTCAATATCTTCAGAAGATGTTTTACAAAAAGTACATTTATCACAGACAGTATGGATATATCTACTAATAACTTGATGCAGACTTGCTGGAATTACTTCATAGGTGTAACTGAGGAATTATATTTGAATGTACGAACATAGTGTAAAACAAAATACTTAAATTAAAAGTCAAAGAATTTAACAAGTCTTTAAAAGTAAAATGTAAAGCAGAATTGGGAATCAGATCTTAACCACGTTTTTACTGAAGAGGAATGGTCTAAGGCCCTTCGTCGTGTACATACCTCCTCTATTTGTGCTCGTCACTCACTAATACAGTTTAAGTTGTTACACAGAATTTATTGGTCAAAAGCCAAACTATCTAAAATAAACCCTGATTTTGATCCCACTTGTGACCAATGTCGACAAGCTCCGGCTACTCTCTATCATACTTTTTGGCTTTGCCCTGCATTGACCTCTTTTTGGACATCAATCTTCAAGTCAATTTCTGACGTTTTTATTTTAGATGTTGAGCCGTGCCCCTTAGTGGCGCTATTTGGTCTTAATCCCACAAAGGTGTACAGTCAAATGCCCTAGCTTTTTATTGCTAAAAGGCTTATACTAATGAACTGGAAAAATCCTTCCCCACCCAGTTATTTACATTGGATGAATGACCTATTACAGTTTATTCAAATAGAAAAAATTAGATTTACAATGCTTGGCAGAACAGATCAATTTTATATGATTTGGCAACCTTTCCTCTTGTACTTTAAAAAATAATACTTTTTTTGTAAGTAACCTATATGTAGCCCTGTCTCTGCATTTAACCCTTGCTGTTCTTGTCCTTTCTCATGTCCCTGATTGATTAAGAAACAGAGTACATAAAAAAGGGAAAGTAGTTGTATTTGGTGTTCGGTTGGCAGTGATTGTATAATGATTGTTTTTTTTTTTTTTTTTTTTTTTGTCTATTTTTCCTTCCACACTGTATGTATGTAGCGCATATATATTTTAATTTAATATTATTTTAATTGTATTGCTTTGTAATATACTAATATGTTTTGGAGCAAGCATTTATAATCCTTTTGCTTTTTCTTTTCTTTATTTTGTTGTAATTGACTCAGAGAGTAAGGAATGCATTTGTTTAATCTCATCTGGATCTTTTTGGTCAATATGTTGAGAAACATGCTATATTGTCCTTTTTTTAGTAACTCTCTGATTGAAAAACACCAAGAAAATATTTAAGTAAAATGTAATGAAGTAACAATAAAGCAACCTTTGTTTGAAGCAACTTATTTATTCAAATTTTTCTCAGTGTCAGGTTCCCAAAGGGGGTTTCGCAGTGATGCCATATAGAAGAACCATTTTGGGTTTTTCAAAGAACCTCGCAGTGAACAGTTCCTAAAACAACCATATTTTTCTTAGAGTGAAGAATCATCTAAAGAACCTTTTCCACTTTAAAGATCTTTTTATGCAATGGAAAGGTTAAAGGTTCTTCATGGAACTATTGATGTCAATAAAGAACCTTTATTTTTAAGAGTAATTGTTAAACTTTTTATTAGGCACCGACTATAGCTGATTATACCCTGTTTAGAGTTAAACCCTGTTTACAATAAATTTCATCCAACTTCAGCAATGTCTATAATTAAAATGTTTTGGTGAGGGGTCTCTTAGAATAATGACGACGGACCAATTGTGTCCAAATACAGTTTAAACTCAAATAGATGTCATTGGCTATAAAACTTCAGCCTGGAGCATAATTTGACTGGCAGTAAAGTTCACAAAAAGGGAAAAGATTTAAGTTATGATGACTATGAAGAAAAACACACTTTGTACTTTAAAGGTCTAAATGAAACTTTATTAATAAAAGGGATCATTTTTACCTTGAATTACAATTATTCACTTTCAAAAGTATTCATGTAAAGTTCAAAACAATCCAAAATAATAAGTAGAGTATGCTATTCCTCAAGAATTTTACAACACTGTTCGAGTTCATTTTTATTTATTTGTTCATTTATTTATTTATTTACTCTCTTGCATTTAGTAAATTGTTCTGTTGTTTTAGTCAGCTCATTGAAATAAACATCCTGGATGCTGTCGTTCAAAATAAATCAAAATCAAAACATCACAACGAAACAGTACAACAGATGGTACAACATGTAGTACAATACTACTTTCATATAGCTACACTTTCACATATAGTTCATATTTATTTTTTATAAGTATTTCTATTAAATATTAGGCATAGTAAATGTTTTTAACCAATATGCATTACACCTTCCATTTCATTTATATCAACATGTTAAGATAAACTCATTTATTCAAAATGTAACACATTGCTGACATTTTTTTTCTTTTGAAATACAATTGACTAATCATTTAGCAGTCAGCACCATAAAAACTGACTGAACAAAATGGAAAAACCTTATTGTTCCTTCATTGTTGTAATTCTTGGAAACACTCCCATTCATCATAACATTATTGTTCATCACCTATTCCTGTCCTAAAATGTAGACATATATGTTGACTGACTAGTATATCTAGAATCCTCATGGTTGAAGTATAATGAATAAATAACAAACTTCTCTCACCCTTCATACTGTTGTGCTATTGTGCCATCTCATAACAATCCACCGGTTTTGTTATTTTGTGTATACTTCAGACAGTGACTCATAGAATTTTGAATAACACAAAGTTACTAATTTCCACATTGTAAAAGATTACCAATGAAAATGCATTTTTAGAACAGCCATTCTTGTTAGCATTAGTCAAAGAGACTTTTATGTTTTAGTTCTCAGCTAAAAACTTTTTTCTCCATTCCATGCTTTTGATGAGCTGTTATTATTTAAATTATTTGTTCATTATTCAATTCAAACAAACAAACAAACAAACAAACGGATAAAAAATTAAACATTTGTGGTCGTAAGGACACCACATTAGAGACTATCAAATAAAGGCATTAAATGTTTACAGTTACTCACAAGGTGCAGCAGTTATAATGAACAGATTAAAAGGGAAGTAATCATTTCTATTACTCACATGAGCTCAAAAGGAATTCTACTTATTTGCGAAGTTATTTTTGTTTTTCCATGCAATGGATTCAATGGAGAAATGCAATGGAGACATAAAAGCACTATTGAAGAACTACATTCAGCAATCATATTTCTCATTTGTACAAACACTCATAAAATTAGGCTTTATTGTATCACATGATCTTTTACTGTCCCACATGACAACATTAAACATCTTATATCACTTTAATGGCTGAATGCCTTAAATGTAAACAGTATTTGGATAAGTTGATAAATAGGGCAGAACAAATAGGCGGAGGCAGTTTTTTGAGTCACTGTCTAAAGAGATATGCTACATACATGCTGTATGGGCCCATAATGAACTTGAGGCGTGTGCTCAATCACGTGGACAGCTGTTATCAGTCTGTCTATGGAGTAAACGTCTTAAGCCAACAATAATATTTAAACAGGAAAAATATAAAGATCTCAGTGGTTCACATTCTTCTTTCATAGATAATGCAAACACACTGGCTACATGAAAACTTTGTCAACTTTAGTATATGTGTGCGTGCAAAAAGGAAGTGTTGTGGATGAGGACGTACTGGTCAACAAGGATGAAAACATTTTAACACATCGGTTTCAGATTTTAGACAGGAAACAAGTAGTATTTAACATATAATGAAATGTAATTAAATCAAGTTTTTCAAATGCCCAGATTTCACACATATGCTACACACAAGCAAACTTGCAGTCTTCTGTCCTTACAGCTGCCATTATTTATGAAGAGTGTTTTGTAATTTGAATGCAATTTATCACAACATTAATGTGTCAACATTTAGGGAAAGAATGTGAATAAGTTCACCTGGTTTGTGTAAGCTTGTTTGCATGTGTTACATGCTTTCACTGTGCATGGGGACTGATTTGCATGAGGATCGGGAAGGCTGTGTATATAGTCATAGAAAAGATAAAAGACTATTCATGACTGTGAACACTTTACATCTATTAGTATACCAAAGTCCAGTAAAGGACTAAAAACTTGCATAAACAATACAGGAACAAATGCTGATATTTACTTATCAATCTTTATGCATGTCATTAAATATTTTAATATTTAATAATATTTAAATATTAGAGTCATACCATTACACTACTGTGCTGTTGACTCAGACTTAGTTGTTACATTTATATTGTTTTGTGCTTTTATGTTTATTCTTTGTTTGCCTAGTAAACATATTATTGTTGTTAACATGCAATTTTTATGTGAGTATAATAATAATAATAATAATAATAATAATATCATTTACATTATTTAAATTAAATTATTATTAGTAACTGCCAATTGCATGACAGAGCTGGTCATGTGATGTCAACATGGCTGCGCCCATGGGGATGACTCGAACAATATACATAGAAATCTTTATTTTACGTGAGTGTACATCTTTTTTAACATTGCTCTCAAAAGTCATGCTCATTTTCATTAGAAAAAAAGTTTATTGAGTGCACTGACATAGTGAAAATGTTTTGTAGTTCACCTCACATCCGCTGGATGCCTATCTTGAGTGAACTCGTGAGCGCTGTTTATATGAGCGCGCACAGGACGCGCGCACGGCTAGAGAAACAGCAGCAGGATGGCGAGCAAGGACACAACACAGAGTTCCCCACATCCAACACGAACAAAATCATCATGTGTTGGACTTCTGCGCCTTTTATTTATTGCATTTATTCACTTGGCACAGGCGAACAAACAAGGTAACCCCCTGAAACGCGCCGTGTTTTTTTTTCAGCTGTTTTTCGCCAGTGTATATGGGTTGTATATATACACCGCGGCTTCACTGCAAGCTAATGACTTAGCTTCGAGCCTTAGCGCGTCAGAGAACAAAATTAGAATGTAATGTCTTATCCACAATATTGAATTCACAGTTCTGGGTTAGATGACATGCTACTGCTCTTACTGTTTTTATTTTCTTGACGTAAAGCTGTTGGATAATAGTGTTCAGAGACATTAGTTTAGCTTGAGTATTAAAGCTAACAGGCTTAGTCATAATACATTAGCTATCCCACTAAACCTGTCTGAAGTTACTCTCACTCTTGAAAACAAAATAAAACAATGACTAATGTGTTACAAAACTCAAGCCTATCCAGCATAGGTTTCCACCTTTATAATAACACGTTTAATGAATATGTACATTGGTGACTAGTGTTGGTTCACGACTGTTCTAGCTAATAAATGCGAGTTTGGTACTGAACGGCTAAGTTTTACGCTGTAAACAACGTTAATGATATTTCAGATCTTAAAACATCTTGTTAGAGCAGTGTTGTGTAGGTAAATTAGCGGAAGGTTCAAGGTTATAAGTAAAGTGTTAATGTGAGAATTTTGTTTCTGAGGCCCAGTCTGTCAGTGACATGTCAACTAACTCAGAAAGGGAGGAGGAGGTGACTGCATACTGCAAGTTCATGCAAGTTTTTACTATATTTCTTCTTGTTGCTCAAGCACCGTTAAATATAGTAGTTTTGTTTGTTACTGGTTGTGATGTAGTAGTTTTCAGTAATTTGTTGTTAAGCAATGTGTCATATAGAAATTGAGTTGTTTGATTGCATTTGAGGGTTCCAGCGCTGAATACAATTAGAGGTTTACAGAAATGACACTAAAAAAAATTCTTATCCAAGTGCAGAACACTTGGCTGAGTTTGCAAATAGTGTAGTGAGGGTTACAGTGCACTCTGACACAATCCAGACATCAACCCCTTTGACAGGGCAGATGACCCAGTGCTGCAACTTGCTTGTTTGTTTATTTATTTTTTTACTGTTTTTTTGCTTGTATTGAAAAGACTCTGAATCTCAACAGACAACGTAAGAGATAGTTAGCCAAAAATAGTTTTACATATTACACCAAATAGTTTTAGTGCACATTGACTTCCATTGTATGGAGAAAAAAAACAAAATTCTCAAAACATCAAGTCATACAGGGTGACATCAGAGTGGGTACATTTTTGGGTAAACTGTCCCTTTGAAGGACTTGTCAGTAGTCAGTGGTTGACCATTTTAGACTTTTCATTGTCTAACATGTCTATAGAATCTGTGCACAGTATGCAGTTAGTACTTATTTTACAGAATACTCACTCAATTTCCCTACTAAGGCAAATTGCTGTTACACATTTTGTCAAAATGAAGTTATGACTGAAATTGGTCTCTTGGTCTGTGGTTTGTTCTGTGATACTGGCTTGGCTATGCACAGTGGGAAACTATATCAAATCAGTTTGATCAAAAAACATTTAAGCCATTTCCCTCAATTCCAGTGTTGTCATAGCTGCTTTTTGGGGGAAGAATCATCCATTGGCAAGATTGTTGGTGGATTTTGTAACGGACACTGGGAGTAAACACAGGGAGGCAAACATATTGACCGATTAATTGCCCTGGCCGATTGATCACTCTATCACTACTTGTCATGTAGTTGCATTAGTTAGGGTAGCAAAAAACACCATGCTCCGACTCATGTTTTAGCCCTGTATATCAGTGAAGGTGCATGATCTCTGTCCTTCAGAGACAACATGTTTCTCTTCTCCATAATCCCTGGATTACTCTGCTTCTTTTGCCTGGACACCAGGGCAATCCAAATGTGATTTTAGGGCTCTAATGTGCATTTGCTCCTTGGTAATTAGTTCTTTTTTTGGTTCTGTGGTTGTTGTCAGAAATCATGTGAATAGTTGGTACATATTGTGAGCGCAGAGACATGATAAAATCAAAACTAAACCGCTTTTGTCTTGAATGATATCAAATTCTTAAGAAGTCAGTTATCAGTCCTTGCGAATGTAAGTACAGTGTTGTAAATGTGAAACACTTATGGTCTAAGCCAAGTGACAGAGTAATAAACCTATTTCTCACTTCTTAGTTCTTTTTGAAAGTTTCTAAATGGACCTAATAGCTACAAAGAGACCACACAGAGGCTTGAGCAGATGGGTTAGTGCTCTTTGGGAAGCACGTGTGAGTTAAGTGTTTTCACTCTTCCCTGGAAATGAATGCACCACTATTTCATTTACTGTGTCAACCCAGTGATTGACTGAAGGGACTCACTGAGCACATGGAGTGTTTTTCCTCCTTTTAATTCAAGGAGGAATGTGTTTAACCCCTTGGCGGCTTATCTTCACGAGACAAGAATTCAGTTGTCAATGACATCACACTAGGCATGTGTCAGTAAAGCACTGACTGTAAATCTTTGTAGTGATAAGCATGTGTGTTTAGTAGGTGTGTAACAGTTCAAATTACTCATGGTTCGGTTTGTATCACAGTTTTAGGGTCATGGGTTTGGTTAGGTTCGGTATGACAAAAGGACCACTGTCAATTACAAATAAAGAAAATAAGAACGTATAAAGAAAATAAGCACGTATAAATACAAAAGATCAGAGGGATTAGAGGGATACTAAACCATAATGAGTCTTTAATACATATATAGACGTAATATATAGCCTGTTCCACGCTCAAGCACATGCATGAAGCTTGCCGCAAAGCACCAGCAAAAGTAACGCTGCATTCACATGGGGCGTTGCCATTGACGCTTGACGGAGGGCTTGTCTGAAGCTTGGTGGTGACGTGACAGTCATAGTGACAACAACCAATTGCATTACTTACCTGTGTTGCATGAACACAATTGGCTAGCGTCTGCGCTAAGGTATGTGTATAAGGCGACCTGATTGGTTGATGCCTGCGTTGGCGCTTAAAGTTTAACATTTTTCAACTTCTGTCAAGAGCATTGCCACTGACGTGACGCAACGGAACCCACAATTCAATGCATGACGTCACCCATTCAAAGTAAATGAAGTGTTAACGCCTATGCCCCGTGTGAATGCAGCGTAATGATTATGAATGTTGAGGGAAAAAAGTGAGGAGACATTTTAATTATTTATTATTAAACTGGTTTCGGAAAGATGCAGTTGACGATGCTGCGTAGATGAATTTGATGATGCTGACTCGCTATCTCCGCATATAGTGGACGTGCCTTTAGAGAGAAATGCACCTTTCTTAAGGATTACATAATCAGAGAGTATTTGTTTTTGATTCAAATTGGTTCATTTAAAAGTACAGTTTCGAATGATGTATTACTCTTATCTGTATTACCAAAAAGTTGTTTCCACTGTTGTCAGAAAAAAATGCAAGTGATAGCGCCAGTGCCTCCATGTCATGCAATAAGCGCGGTACTTCAGCATCCACACTTTGTATGAACACTTGGATATGCGCCTAATAATAACGCACATTTATCTAGGTTATTGTTATAGCAAGTGGTAGAGTTGTGAAAAGTACCGACTTCGGTACCAATCGGTACTGAAATTTTAAAAATGTGAGCGCTGTTGACCGGATTCGTAAACATCGCTGATTGGCCATTGTGTTCACACGCTCATGACGGATATGTCTGTGATTGGCTACAATGATCAACGCATGGCAGCGCTTAAAAGCACACGGAAGTGTTTGAATTTGAAAGCGTTTTGAGAGCGGGAGCGTTTGAAAGCAGGCGTCTATCAGCGGACTGGTCCACGATAGACGCCTGCTTTCAAATGCTCCCGTGTGTATCTCTGTAAGCGCTTGGTGAAAAGCGCCATTGATAACTATTTACAATGTTTTTACAGCGTTGTTAATTGAAGCCAATCACAGACATATCCGATGAGACGTGAAAACAATGGCCAATCAGAGGTGTTTACGAATCCGCTCAACAGCGCTCAAAGCGTCACATTTTTTAAAATTTCAGTACCGAAAAGGTTACTTGCACGTTTCAAATGATGAGCCATATTTGAGGTGGAAGGATGATAGTCGAACGTTTGAATTACCTGCTCGACATACTGTAATTAACACAGACAAAGCGGCTTGTCTCCTTTGCTTGCCATGCTGAACTGCAACACACCAACATGTGAGGAACTGTGATTTCAGCAACAGATTGATTGGACAGCTACTATCATGTGAAACGCATGCGGAGTGTATACGTAGACAGAAATATACATTAGCGGAACTGTCTATTTTACACTTTTTTTTTTTTTTTTTCTTTCAACAAACCATATATACACGGTTCGATATTATTATTATTTTTTTTTTTTTTTACCGTGAACCATTACACCTCTAGTGTTTTTATATATATATATGTGTATATATATATATATATATATATATATATATATATATATATATATACACACTACCAGTCAAAAGTTTGGACACGGTAAGATTTTTAATGTTTTAAAAAGAAGTTTCGTCTGCTCACCAAGGCTGCATTTATTTAATTAAAAATACAGTAAAAACAGTGATATTGTGAAATATTATTACAATTTAAAATAACTGTGTTCTATTTAAAAATATTTCAAAATGTAATTTATTCTTGTGTTGGCAAAGCTGCGTTTTCAGGATCATTACTCCAGTCTTCAGTGTCACATGATCCTTTAGAAATCATTCTAATATGATGATTTGATGCGCAAGAAATATTTATTGTGTACAATTGTACAAAATATTTGTGTTCAATATTTCTTATCTGCTCAACAGATGCCTGAGAGAAGGAAAATGCTTGATGCTTGATCAAGAGATGCTCAATCGCCGTTGCATAATTCTGTTCATGTGTGCAAAAGCACAGTGTTCTAGCTTTTCAAGGCCTAGATCTCACACAGTGTTAGGGTCTCAGTTGAGCATGAAATGTTTAAACTTTCTGTGATTGATTTCCTCGTTTCAGTTTCTTTCCAGTGCTGGAGAGATTGAGTAATATAGCAGTCAGTGCCTCATGCAATGGCCTGAACTACAGTTGTCCATAGGCTTGTCTGTGTTTGGCTAAAAGGAATCCATCATAGGTGTGTGTGTACATGAGCAAGAATTAGTTTCCGGAGTAGCATGTTTGTTTTTGCTCGTTCAGCAGCAGCTTGCTCCCTTCCACTGTCTCTCTACAAAGCCAATAGTGAAGCGTCTGACACACATTCCTCACACTACAACATCCATGATTGTCTTTTGGTGTTTAAAATGTATGTGTAGAAACCACTTTTGTTGAAAGGAACACAAGCCTTAACTACATTTGTTTGGTATCCCTTTGAATGATGTGGTATTGTTAACATGTTTGACCAAGCATCAGTTTAAGAACTGAGATTTCCACGGAGTTCCATTTATACAAGCTCTTCATGTATAGCAGACCTCAACGGGCCAGTGGTTCAAATTTTTACTTGCCTGCTAAAATTACTTGCACTGGCCCCACCATGAAGTAATAAATAAACAATAATAATAAAAAAGACCTAGTTATTGTTTTCATTGTTTTTGGCCCATAACCTTAATAAATGTTATGACAGCAAAAACTACAAGCCTGAATTATATAAATTTCAGATATTGTAGTAAACTGTCAGTAATAAAATTAGAACAATTAAATTACGAGCAATAGCACAAGCAACAGAAAAACGGGAACTAATTTCTCCCTGGGCCATGTACCTGGTTGCATTCACACCGGGAATAGGAACTATGAAGCTGCTGACAGTGGCGTCTTTAAGTGTGGCATTTACAATACTTTCAGTATTGCAGAGGAAAAAAGAACACAACACTGCAGACAACATGTAGGCTAAATGCCGTTATCGCTGTTTTCCATGTTCGTGAACTTACACTCACGTCACTAATAGTTCCTATAGTGCTGGTTTAGACCCTACTCTGAAGTAGGAGCTAATTTAGTTCCCCCAAATGGAAATCCTAGAACTAAAATCATTCCTAGTTCCTGCAGTGCGAACACTGCAAAGTCCGGGTACTTCAGCCAGTAGTTCTAGGAACTATGAAAAGGTTCCTCCGGTGCGAAAGCCCCTATAGATTAATCCTTATTAAAGTTACAAAAGTTATTCAGTCGAGCATTAAGTGATTTTTTTTTTTTTTTCTTTCTTTGTCCTTTGTTGTTTAATTAACATTAAAAACAAAGACAGCAGCAGGTTTATTAGGCTGCTGTCACTTTAAGAGTTGCATGCCCGGATCCAATTACACATGTGCTTTATTTCTTAACTTTTTATGTTCACTTAAGACATATTAGATTATGAGGATACTCGCCAATATGGACATTTTAACATAAGTTTGTGTGAGTATATCAGCATATCAGAGAGGCAGCTTGAAATGAGTTCTCTTTCGCATTTTGTTTTTGCTCGTTCAGCAGCAGCTTGCTCATTTTGTTGCACTTGAATATTTAAATTGGCAAGGCTTAAAACACGTGCAAATGATAAACTTTTGTAGCGATGCAGCACTGACCCGATCGGGCAAATGACGGTTTCATCAACTGTCCCGAGCGTCGTTTATGCTGGCTCAGGGCCACTGGGCAGTCCTTATTTTTGAGCCCTGGGAGTTGTAATATAGATGCCGTTTAACTCAGTCTTTGAATGTGTTAGGAAAGTTTTAAACCTCTTTACAGGTGGCTTTGTACATCTAAATGAATCCTCTTGTCTCTGTGGCATTTTTAAGAAAAGTTATTAAGAGTAAATGTGGTAAGACTGGCAGACTCACACACACTATGGAATTTTGTTGTGAATCTGATCTATTTAAAATCCCCTTGCACAAATTTGACACACACAAATAAAAACACACAGCTAAACGCAGCAATACATTGTCAATATTAAATTATTCACAAATTTATTTAATTGTTGTTTAAATGTTTTCATTAAAAAAAAAATCTCTTTTTGGAGTAGGGGTGTTACATTATCATATTTTTTGCATGTATATTGATATATCGAGACACCCGTATTATTTGTTAAATGATGCAGCCCACAGTTATCAGTTGATTTTGTTCTTGCCAAAATCTAGATCCAGTTGACACTTGACTTAAGATTTAATTAATGTTTGTTGATGAAATGGACTCCACACCTCTCTAAGTTAATTGTATGATGTAACATAATGTGGTGTGGAAAGTGATGCGTTTTGTGTACCCCTGAAAGCGTATACGAGGGATGTTTTGAGCTTCATGAGCGTGACCAGCCTCTATCACTGTAAACTTCACTAGAGTTACAGACCTGCAGACTAATAATAGCACTGCAAGTAGACTGTCATGAAGCCGAACATGAGAACTCGGCAGCTCTGGAGGACTTTCCTTTTGCCATCTGTTAATCTGTATATAATCTACTCCTGCTCAAAGAACTTCTGATGTTATGTTTTAGTATAATCACAAGAAGAATTTCATTAGCTGAAAGTATGGATGTTGACTCACGGTTTTACAGTTGGTTTAACTTTATTCAGTGTCCAGTTTTTTTCATCAGTGGTTGTTTTCCTGTTTGAACGAAATTGATGATATAATGATAAAGTGATGAAGATGCTCACTTCAAACATCTGAAAGCATATTGAGGTAAACTTCATGTTGACCACATACATTTCTGACATTTTAATTTCTGTTTTGCTTGCTTTTTTGCTGTTTCCTGGCCTCAAAAACTGTTTTCAGGAAGCTGTGGCAACTATAGCTTCTCTTACAAAGTAGCACACGAGACAGTGAAACTATATGGTTCTCCACACTCCTTAATCAAGAGCTCACTTGAGACATATGTAGACAACGAATGATCACAAAATGACTGTAATGATTCCCTGTCTCTTCAGTCCTTTGTGTTGCCTGATGGGTAATTGTGTCCAAATCTGATACACCCCTAGAGAGCCACTTGCACACACTGCATCAACCTGCATGGCATTGTTTGCTGATATTCAAACCTCATGGGAATTTGCTCTGTCTGTCTACAGCTTTCATACAGTCAGACAACATCCTGGAGGTACTACACTTTGGGGAAGGAGGCCTCTTGCAGGTGAGTTTTTTGTGACTGCGATAGCTGATAGCATGAAGCTTGCATTGCAGTGTAAAGGCCATGTGAAGTTTCTCAAACACCTTTTTTTGGGGTTGAACTGTGATTAAATATCACAAACCCTGATGTTGTAAATATGGATGAGACTGGAGTAACTTATTTTAAAGGTAGTGAGACAATCCACAGATGGTTCAATTTTATAAAAAAAAAAAAAAAAAAAAAAAAGGGAAGGAAGGTGTTAGTCACTTCAATGCAAGTTTTGTTCACAGAGCAACAAAAACAGAAACATGATGTCTGTCAACTGTGAAGTGTTTTTTTTTTCAAGCTGTTCCAAACAGAGTTAAAGGAATAGTTCATCCAAAAATGAAAATTATCTCATAATTTACATCCTAGGTGTATATGACTTTCTTCTTTCAGCCAAACACAATTGGAGTTATATTAAATAATATCCTGGCTCTTCCCAGCTTTGTAATGATTTTGAATAGCTCCCAAGCGCATCCATCTATCATAAAAGTAATTCATACGATTCTAGTGGGTTGTCCTATGTCATACGTCGGGTCAGATGTCACCGTTCTGCCAGAACTTGACTCTCTTGTGAACACGCGTCGCGTACGGCTGTTGCCGAAAGCCAGTGATAATAGTTTATAAAGTTTTAGATAACCCATCACATCGCTTCAGAAGGCATTTATTAACCCACTGGAGTTAGATTACTTTTATGATGGATGGATGCACTTATTGGAGCTTCAAAAACTCGGGCACTATTCAATGCCTTTATAAAGCTTGGAAGAGCCAGAATATTATTTAATATAACTCCGATTGTGTTTGGCAGAAAGAAGGTCATACACCTTGGATGGCTTGAGGGTGAGTAAATTATGGGATCATTTTCATTTTTGGGTAAACTATTCCTTTAAGGAATCAAAGTAACACTGTTTTCCAATTTCAAATTTTTATAGTAATATTACTATTAACAACCTTAATTTTATGCAAGTTATACAGTACTTGAAAAAGTAGAGTGTGTGTGTGTGTGTGTGTGTGTATATATATATATATATATATATATTAAATTGTATTGTAATAGAGTAAAATATAATAATAACAATAATATAATAATAATTATAATAATTGTATCATTTTGTAAGTTCACGCAGGTTTTTTGGGGGTTGGAGTTTCTTTTCCCCCTCTGAAAAAACAGACTTCTGTAAGAAAGACTTATGCCTGGTTCAGACTACACGATTTTAGCCCGGTTTTGCCACAATCTGCTTGACGTAGGGTGTTGTGGGGATTTTTGTAAACTGCAATGGGCATCAGGACACAAGATTCGATCATTTCGGAGGTGTCTTTCATGCTTTCAAACATGCCGAAATGAAAGAGAGACAATGGTATCGTTCTTGCTAGGTGGAATTTTACAATGGTGGAAATGTTTGTGGAGCTATGGCAACAATACTTCTGCGTTTATGATGTTTCTTTGAGGGACTACCACGAATTGAAAAAGATTAAAAAAAAAAAAAAAAAAAACATATGTTACCTCAGTTCTCTTTTGGAGGAAATCCAAGTATCCATGCAATCCAGATATGTGTCCACTTTTAGGTTTTTCTGACAATAAGACAGCAAAACACGCTGCTAGCTATTGTTTGTTAACGCTCACGGCACCTTCTGTCAGTCGATAGTCCCGCCTTCTTCGATGACAGTGCGCACTTGGTTGAAGATGGCAAGCGATGAATGGTCGGGTAGCAACGTGTAGTCTGATGTTTCTTGTTCACGACACGATATTTTAGGAGTCAAAATCATATATAATCTGACACAATGACTCTCGTAACCGCCAAAAATATTGTGTAGTCTGAACCCGGCATTACACATCCACATAAAATAATTAGCTGAATTGAATGAATATTGTGAAATAGCACTTTTTTGTGATATTCAGTAATTTAAGTTTTACTCAAGGTTGATGAGAGCTTTGCAGAGCTTTAAAGCTTTATCTAATTTTATGTTTGATTAAGTCTTTTTAAGGCTTTTGTTTTATCTTTTTCTAGTACTGTATGTTTCATTCTTTGCAGTACTAGTCATGGTTTATTAGCCCTAAAAAAGGTGTGGCAGCGTAAACAATTTTGTCAAATGGATTTCATTGCACAATAAAGTGTTCCCTAATAATATAAAATAGCTGATCGGTTTTGAAATGATAGGCTAGCTGTAATAGTCCCTTGAATGGGACTATGAACTCTATGATCTTAGTGGTTTTGTGTACATGCGAGTTTGGACTTTTGTGGAAATCTTAAGGTTTTTAAATAGACCAAACCATACTCCCCATTCGGCTGTTTCCATTTTATTTTAGTCCTACAGAAGTGAACCTCAGTGAGGACATCTCCACAAGTCTAACACACACTCAGTGTATACAAACAGTAGCCCATACATATAGCAAGTTAGACTTTAACACTTTGGTGGGACATGTTTAACCTAGACCATCTGTCTTTTTAACCTGCTCTGTCTCTGCTTTAGTTGGCCTGCTTATTGGTACTATTAATTTTGGAGGCTAATTTTGTTTCTTTTCTTTTTACAGACAGAGTCTGATATTGATCTTAGCTCATATCGTCAAAAAAGGTAAGGTTACATACACCCAGAGATTTTCTTCTTGCTTTGTTTTGTACGTGCTTGGCCAGAGCTAGCATGTGGTTTATATTAGACTGTCCAAGAAACATTTGTTTGGTACTTAACGAGACACGTGAACTGAACATTTCCACTAAACTATGAGATGTTCCTGTGCTCGAGGTAAAAAAAACAACTGAGCAAAAAATACAAGCGTCACCAGCTGTCATTTCATCAGACTCCCTTCGCATTTCAAATGATTTAATCAGATTCAGATACTCTCTTGGTGGTTATTGGCATTCAGTAAATTGTCACACAGCTGAGCAAAGGAAATGAATGAATAAATCAGTGGAAGACTGAACAGCGTGTCTGTGCTGTGGCATTTTAAGTACTTCAGTGATTTTACTATGTAGATCAGAGTTCAGGTAATTATCAGGTAATTCCATCCCCTGTGAATATCTCTCATATTGAGTTTATGAAGAGTTGCACAACACTGTCCTTTAAGTTTATAGGCAGAGGAACTGGTGTTAAAGAGCAACGAGTCAAAGACGGAAAAGTTATTGTTCTCTTAAAAGCCAGATGAATTTTCATGTTCACATTACACCTTAAATGTTTTTATTTCAGGTGTGCTTTGAACTAATTCCAGTAGATCAACTTTTTGTGTACTAGGTGGCCTATTCATTTGCTCAACCAATCAAAGCTTTCCAGCTCGAGGGATTTGCCAACCTACTCGGCTGTATATGCTAGCGGTGGCTGGTTTTCATTGGCTGATTGTCTATGTTATGACTCGTCATCTCGGCACACCCTCAGTCGACACCATCAGCATGTCATGTAGAGTTTAGCATGCATGCCAAGTGTATTGCAAGCAAGAAAATAAGGAAGCAAGAAAACACTGTTTTTTTTTTTTTTTTTTTTTTGTTATTTACAAAAATGTGTAGCTTAGTGGTCTAGTGCTAATAAACTTTGTGTTTTTCTCTTATGCTTATGGATGGACAGTTTTTCTGTTGTGTTTTCAATCTAGTGTCTACTTATAGTGGTGTTTTTATTGCAGCCACTCAGGGTTATTTTTTATTTATTTATTTATTTATTTACTGCTGTTGGGAAGTGGTTGACACTACTGTGTTAGGGACTTTGTTGCAGCTATTTTTCATTCTGTGGTTTGAGCCACCAGACCAGTCAGCCTAGTTAATGCCTTCTGACACTTTATATTTGAAGAAGTTCTCTGATCTCATCCCTCAGAAACATTGCATGACACATTGACATGTTTTATGTGTGGCAAATTAATCTGCTGGTGGTGTATTTATTTCACCTTTTAGCTCAATTCTAGTTAATTTTGTCTAAACTGTGTAGCCAGAGGTCATGCTGACACTGTTTATTTGAGTCAAGCTTTAAAATCATCTCCATTTAGTTCACATTAGTGTTTGTTATCCGTGCATAAGCTGCAGTTGAGAGATTCACAAGATACAGGCTGTGTTTTACTCTCACACATTGGCGTGCAACTTGAAGTGTCACTTTCTGTTAATCCACAAATATGCTGCTAGTCTTGCTCTAGAGAAACAAGGTCTTCAGTCAAGTAGAATGACTAATGTGTCTGTCACTCTAACACTGTCATGGTGTGAGAGCCGTTATAAGTTCAATTTAGTAGGTTTAGATAAGCTTTGCCTTGTGCGCAGGTTTTTGGGGTCTTGTATACAAGTATATACATATGTATATATGTTTTAGAATGTGTTGCCCCTCTATGAAAACATTCGTTATGTTAGTAATTTGCCAGTAGAGAGAGTCTATGTAATGAATAGTTCTATAATAGAATTTCTTTGAGATCCTGTTAAAATCAGGGTTTACTTTAGTCTTTTATCTAAAATTAAAATTAATAGTAATTTGTAATTATTAGTTATTATTATTATTACTATTATTTTTATTTTTAAATGATCCATTGGTATAATTATTTATTATTATAATTGATGATAATAATTGTTAGTTAAATAAATCATCAAGTAAGTAAATAATTTAAAAAACAACAACTATACAATAAATATTATTATACTCCTATAAAAACGGCAAAGACTTCATTTCAAATAATTTTTTCTTAGTTACTTACTAAATCACCTCAGCTTCCCCATGTCATTTTTTCCTGTGATTTTTGAATTGAACATTTCATTTAGCTACAGTTAATGCTTCAACTACGTTTGAAGTGAGTTTGCAACTACATGCTAAAAAATATCCTCAAAGGCAAATTTATGCTCGTTATCAGTTAAAAAAACAATGATAATATCTTAGGCCATATTAGTGGGGCACACCCTAAAATCATTGAAATCTGACCCGAGGGACCATATAATTTACCATAGATTCATTTGACTGTTTAGTCTGCCAATTGCAAAATCTTGCCCAAAAAATAAGTAGAGTAGTGTTAAATGAAATATGGTACAACGGGGAGGGGGAGGGGGGTTGTTATAGATTTCAAACTCTGAAAAAATATGTGTGAATGTGTTTTGGTTTTGATCTACATCTGAGTCAAATGCTTGCCCAGTAGAAGGATGTTTCACCTTAGTGGGTTCTTGAACTTTAATGTTTGGTGTAAACCTGATGCTTCCATGCCAGACAAAGACTATTTGTTACTGTGTATGTGTAAGTGTGGGTGTATCTTTCTCTTTGCCTGAAGGGAAATAGAGAGGCGTCATTTGATCCTCAACAGGCCATGTTGTGGTGTGAATAAAAAGCACATCACATTGGATTACAAAAACTGGTGTCTCTCACTGTGAGCCCCCCTCATTTACTGTGTTCCCTTGCTCTTGCAGTGCATCCTCTCAGCGGGGGAACAGCAGACCCATACGCTTTGAGCCTCCAATGCTGGACTTTCATGAACAGTAAGGCAACTCTAACTGGATAGTTGACATGACATTTAAAGCAGTGACAGCACAGTTCTACAGTATCAAATGATATTGAAACATCTAAAACACAATTTTTCTATTTATTATTTAATGATGCATGAATATTTATGACAAGCCACTATTTATTAACTGCGATTTTATATGAAAAAAATGAAATGGTGAAAAGACCAGTCACAGTCACTTAAAACATACAAATTATATTATATTATGATTTTATATTATTTTATATTATGCTGGCTTAGTATCACTTTTCTAGATTTAAAAAAATGTCCAGTTTGTCAAAATGCTTCAAGTGAATAAAGAAGTTAAAAAGAAGTTCCTTAATTGCTTGCTATTGGAGATAAATATAACAAGCTATATATAACTATAAACTGATTACATTTCCATTAGGTGAGCTTATCTAAGTAATGCTGGGTGGTATTCCACAGAAGTTGCACTTGATTGTAGTTGTATTATTACGTAGTTGTCACTTAAAGAAAGTGCCAACATCCTTCCCTGCCTCATTAGATGCATTAGTTTTATTAGCTCACTCCCCAGCAGGTCAGGTGATCGCATCAGCCTATGACTCAAAGAACGTTCCATTCTTTGGTGATCATTTATAGATCTGTTCAATTTGTAGTCTTAAAGTGAATTGGCTTTTTACAGAAGGATTTACGTGAGAATTTCTAGTGGGTTTTTAGAATAGCAGTTTTCAGTTTGAATGAAATAAAGTCTCTGGTTTACATTACTTGAAGAAACTTTCCTGTTTTGTTCTACAGTATAAATGAATGACACCATAAAAATGATGAATACACTGTGAAATGTTTGTTTTAAAGAGCCTTTTTAAAGCATTTATACTTAACTGCTTTGTTTTCCCATCTATGTGCCCTAGATAGTTATCATTTATGCAGCTTGGAATGCACTGTCTGTCAGTGTGTGGTTTTGTAAAACAAGCTTCCTAATATTGTCCTTACAAATATGGGTGTATGAGATTTTTCTGCTGGTGTTCTACCAGATAACCCTTACTTCACTCCCTCTTCTTTGCATTATTTTATGCTAAGTTTGAAGTCTCCTCTACTTCCTATGGAGTCATTGTACAGCATTGATCAGGCCAGTCCCTCTTTTACCAGCCGCAAGCAATAGAACCTCAGATAAATTTGTATCTCATCCTGTATCTTGTGCTTTAATCTCATACTGATAGCATGTGTGGCCAAACAGTTTATTTATCTGTTATTCATTATTTAACATTTAACAACAATTATTTCTCTTATGATTCTATCAAAACACTTTTTAATAAATTGATTTTGTTCATATATATACTTGTGTATAAGCTGATAAATAGAAATGAGCCACCTCAGATGCTGAATTGATTATTATTTTAGTTTACCTGATTCTAATTCGATTTAACATTAATAGTCAATTTCATAGGTTAAAGCAATGATTGACTCGAGATTGAAGTCAGTATGTACCGTACTCTTCTGTCATTTTCCTGGTTGCTAAATGTTCTTTTTTTCTTTTCACTCCATAGGCCAGTTGGAATGCCAAAAATGGAAAAAGTTTACTTACACAATCCAAGTTCAGAAGAAATAAGTTTAATATCAATATCAGCAACAACATCACATTTTCATGCATCCTTTTTTCAGAATAGGGTAAGTATTTATATAAAAGATGCTTTAAATTAATCAAGATGACAATTAATTGATTCAAGTTAAATAAATTCTGTTCTTTTGAACATCTAAGAATCTTGGGGGAAAAAAAAAAGTATTATTGTTTCCACAGACATATAAAGCAGCACAACTGTTTTCAACGTTGATGTTTCTTGAGCACCAAATTAGCATATTAAAATGATTTCTGAAGGATTTCTGAAGACTTCACACTGAAGTCTGCAGTAATGGCTGATTATTTATTTCAGCATTTATTTCATATTTCACAATATTACTGTTTTTGATGTGTTTTTGTTTAAATAAACGCAGAGACTTCTTTCATAAACATTAAAGATCTTACTGACCATGAACTTTTGAATAGTCATGTATTTATCACAGGGAAACCCTAGGTGTGATCTACAAACTAGTACTGAGACAGTTGTGACTTCCTGTTTAAACCTAGCAAAAAAAACAGAAGAATTGTTCTTTTAGCTTGTGTGCCAGCTGCTGGATTTGTGTGGTAAATGCCTCATCTTATTGTGTGGCGCAGGACATGACATAAATAAACGTCTGAGCTCACACCAAAGCTCCTCTGACAAAGACCTCCGTGGAGACACCTCCTTGATAATTTTGATGTGTGAAGGGAGTCATTGAATTTCACCCTTACACACATTCACGTCAGTGAAACAGCAGGACGCTGACCTCACTGAAGCTTCTAATTAAAGCTTTTAGTGTGTGTGTGCTCACACTCCAGGCGGTTATAAATTAAACACATCCCACCTGTTCCTGACACCTGCATAAATCAGCTCCTTTCTGCCCTGGCTAATGACTTGTGGCTGACCAGATTCGACATCAGCAGCCACAATCTCAGTGTACTCTTGGGTACCCAACGTTACACTTGGTGTTAACATTCATTTCGGGTACTACATTTTAAACTGGACGATGCTAAATACAAGTGTAAACTAGGTCAGAAATGTTTTCAGATTCATCCAGTTCAACCAGTTCAGAGGTGTTTGAAAACCCATGTGACCACGTTGTGTTTGCATCCAGCTAAAAACATCCTGTCTGTGTTTAGATTAAAATAATATAAAAGTAATATTAATCTAAAAATATATATTATATTTATATTATGGTTTTTGCTTTATCAACACAACACAGTCTGACAATAGTGAGTGATGTGTATTGAGTGATGCATGTAATCTTGCATACTGTATATGTAACACTATCCATCATTTACTTACAGATAATTCCACCTGGAGGCAACACCTCATTTGATGTGGTTTTTCTAGCTCGAGTAGTAGGGAATGTAGAAAATACCTTATTTATTAACACATCACATCATGGAGTGTTTACATACCAGGTACATTTCATATGCTTAAAAATGTTGTTCTGCATTTGGTGTACAGCTATTAATACACTGATCTTTTGGACAGAAGATGTGACTGTAGTTTGATTTTAGGTGTTTGGTGTGGGCATCCCCAATCCTTACAGACTCAGGCCCTTTGTAGGGGCCAGAGTTCCAGTAAATAGCAGCTTTTCTCCACTCATAAGCATCTTCAACCCACATAGTGAACCACTGCAGGTACGCAGTATATTTTCTTTTACTAGTGGGCCGTTTTGATTCCTTATCTTCTTTATCATTGTCTTCACATTGTATTTTAATGGTTTCAGGTTGTAGAGATGTACACCAGTGGAGGAGACCTACATTTAGAGCTGCCTACTGGACAGCAGGGTGGCACCAAAAAATTATGGGTGAGCATAACTTTTTATTGTAAATCACTGTTGTGGTACAATTTATTATTTTTATGTGCTAAATTTTCTGTGTTCTATAGGAGATCGCTCCATTCGAGACAAAGGGTGTGATGAGAGCCAGCTTCTCCTCTCGAGATGCTGACAACCACACAGCCTTCATAAGAATTAAAACTAATGCGTCCAATGAGGACGAGTTTATCATCCTCCCTGTGGAGGTTGAAGTCACCACAGGTCAGTTGAAATCACCTTTTCTGATACCATCTGATTAATATTTCAACTCCGACTCATGTTTTGTGCATCTTCCCAGCACCTGGTATATACTCCTCCACAGAGATGTTGGACTTTGGTACGCTTCGATCGCAAGGTATGCTTTTTTTCCCCACTACATTTGACAGCAGTTTGGTAGAAACAGCAAAACTGCAGGAGACTGATACTGTGGGGGGAAAAATAACAATCATCTGTGTCCTTTCAACTTTACAGATCGACCAAAACAACTGAATTTGCATCTGTTAAATTCAGGAGCAAAAGATGTATCAATCATGGTAATTTATAGGGCTTATTTGTATACTACAGAAAGTTTGGAGTTGGTAAGATTTTTTAAAAATGTCTCTTATGCTCACCAAGATTTGATCAAATTTGTTTATTTGATGATAAATGCTATATATAAACAGCATTTTTAAATATTAAATATTATTATGTAAAAATATTATTCTAGTTGAAAATTTAAAATGTAATTTATTTTATTACAAAGCTAAATTTTCAGCATCATTACTCCAGTTTTCAGCGTCACTTGACCCTTCAGAAATCATTCTAATATACTCATTTGGCACTTAAACATTTCACTTTATTTTAAGGTGACGTAGTTACATTGTACCAACTCAAATAAGTACTGAGTAATATTAATTAACTACATGTACTTACGGTTATGGTTGGGGTTTGGTTTATACATAATTATAGTAATTATACATAATTTAATGTTATTACTATAGTAAGTACATGAAGTAATGTGTAACTACGTCACCTTAAAGTGTTACCAACATTTCTTCTCAGTGTTGAAAAAAACTGTGATGCACCTTTTTTGGGGATTCTTTGATGAATAGAATGTTCAAAACAGCATTCATTTGAAATAGTAATCTTTTGTAACAAATGATTTTACTGTCTTTTTTGATAAATTTAATGCATCCTTGCTGAATAAAAGTAGTAGTTTCTTTAGAAAAAAATCTTACTGACCCCAATCTTTTGAATGGTAGTGTAAGTCTGGCAAAATTTTTGATCTAACCAGTGAATTAAATATCTCTTTTAACACTCTTAATGTGTTTGTTTTGTATAGAGTGTTAGGCCAACTCCATCGAATGAAGCTGTCACAGTTGAGTTCAAGCAAATTACACTAAAAGCTGGAGAGAGCCGGTATACCAAAGTTGCAAGTATTAGTTTTGATGGTAAGTACTGTTCTTTTTAGAGGTGTCATTTGGAGGGCATTTGGCCTTTGTCCTCGTATAGATTAATCATCATATGCACCCTCTGTATTGATTTGATGATAATCCCAGTCAGTAAACAGATTTTTATCCATAAGTCAATAGTTTATTAAGTGTAAGGAGGGGAACGTAGAAGCTTTTGGGGTCTCAAAATCTGTAATGATAATTAATTAGAAAAAATTCTGTATGGAGCTAGTAATAACTTGGATGTAATCAGAAAAGTCACATCAAAGCAACTAAAGTCTGTTTACAGTGTTACCAGTGCTTTTTCATTCTCATGAAATGATTTATTTTAGTCATTGTATCCATTGTTTGACATGAAACAAAGTGTTTGTTTACAGATACAACAAAAGAAATGTTTGTGGTGTTTTTTTTTTTTTACATTCCAGCTTCAAAAGCTAGAAGATCAGACCAGTTTTCTGGAAAAATAACAGTGAAGGCAAAAGAGAAAAGCTACTCAAAACTTGAAATCCCTTACCAAGCTGAAGTTTTAGAAGGGTAAGAATTCACCAGCATATATTTAGAACTAGTGTAACTTTTGTAACTAGTTCACAATCTATTTATGCTCACCGTTTCTAGGTACCTGGGCTTTGACCACACAGCCACCCTGTTCCACATCAGAGACAGTCCTGTAGATCCAGTGGACAGGCCCATCTACCTCACTAATACTTTCAACTTTGCCATACGCATCCACAATGTGTCCCTTCCTGAAGAAGCCAAGACAATGTTCAATGTGAGTGGGTATTCACATTTTTATGAATTCTTTAGAGTGTTAAAAAAGTAAAACATTGTTTTGTTTTTCTACAGGTGTATAATTTCAGCACACCGGTTCTTATCCCTCCCCATGAGTCCCGCTACATTTTCTCCCTTCTGTTTCGACCAGTAAGACCCTCCATCCACATCGACAGCAACATTCTCCTCATCACCAATGCTTCTAAATTTCACCTGCCAGTCAGGGCCTACACAGGCTTCTTGGAGGTACATAAGGAACAACTTGGACATGACAAACTGTCACTTATGCAACCAAATTCAAATGTTGTGAATACATTTTGTTTCATTTTAGAGATTATATGGTCATGATTTGTCTGTGCTTTCTCATTTAACAGCCCGTCGTTCTTCCTCCCTGTCTTCGAGAGCATATCTTAGACTTTGGTGTCCTTAGTGCCACAGACACCAGCAGTTTGGTGTTTGTGGTGGTCAACAGCAACCCAATTGAGGTACGAGGTCATCATGTTCAGTACTTTGTGTCGCATTTTGTAGGATAAGAATAGCAGTTCTCTTTTAAACTTTCAAGACATTACTAAAGTGAGAAGTAATGTTGATATGGCTTTTTCTTTATGAATACATGTTTCATATATGCGAATACATGTTTCTCTGTGCTTACAGTTGGAGATAAAGTCATGGTTGGTGACAGGAGACAGTCTGTCATTGGAGTTGCTTAACACAGAAAGAGGGAACAGAAGTATAGCACTGAGCAGAATTCAAGAGCTTCAGAACATATCAGCCGCCCAATACAAAACCGTAAGGGCGCAGTCTTTATCACTCCTTTACTGTCCATTACCAAAACTTGTTTAAATCATTCCATAATCATTTTTCTCTGTAATGGACAGAATTTCACAGAGCTTAAGTTGTCTAGTAACTAAGATAAATATCTCTGTATATCATATTAAAAATCTGATAAAAGTATTTACAATCCAGATACGCTAAATTATCCAGTATAAATATATAATGTGAATTGTGTGGTTAAAAAGTATTGTAAAGTGGAAAGTGTGGATTTGTGAAAAGCTGTGCTACTGGTTGTAATAGTGATACTAATACCATTACGAAGTACTAATGCTATTACAAGTACTGTTACAAATTGTTGAAAAAATTGACTACATTCCAAGATTCTGAATGTTAAAATTTATCATGACTTGTGCAGCAAAATAAGAGCAATAGCACACTAGTAATTTTTTTTTTTTCTTTTCATTTATGTTCATATTTTTATTTGAAATATAAATAGTCCCCAAAGAATCAACTTGGCACCTGAAATGACACATTCCCTTACACTAAATATTTATTAACTTTTTTTTGTTTGTACCTTTTCTGCTCAAATAGTTATAAATATATATAAATATTTTGTGGTCTTTATGTCATTGAAAATATTTCAGATTTTAAAGATTGGAGAAACAACTGATAAACAAATACAGCCATAAATGGCTATCTCAGATTGGATTATATGTGCAGACAGTCATATGACTTCCGGTGGAATCTTTGCATGTCCGCACTTGTGGTAAAATTGCAGAAGTGTCGCAAGATTTGTGGTTTTGGGGTACTGCAAGCATAGAAGTTATTTCATACATTTTTCTTTTTTTTTTTTTTTAAAAAAGACCCAAAATAAGGTAAACGGAATGGTACAGTTCACAGAGAAATGCTTCAGTTAGACTTTTGTCTTTTGTATACATAATGTTAGTTACACTGAAAAGAGTTGGTGCAGTAAATTTAAAGTTTACTATTCCATGTTGTGATATTTATAGGACCATCACACAATGTTCCAGCATTAATGATCAGTATAGAAGCATGCTCATATCCATCTAATGAGGGAGGATTTATAAAGTTAACATTATCGAAAGAGTTCAATAATGTAAAGTAATCCCTGCATATTCTTTGCCATATTTTTCATATTTTAAAAGTAAATGTGAGCAATTGGGAAGGGTTTATGAAGTTGTGTTCCATTATGTATGTACATTTTTTTTAAGAAAAGCAGGATGGTTGCAGGACTGTCATTTGTACGTATAGGTGTACATAACTGTATTGCATGTCGGTTTCCTCACAGGTAATTTTAGCCTCAGGCTATTATGCAGCGTTTAAAGTCACTTTGGTGGCTAAAGCTCTAGAGGGAGTTTATGATGGAGCCATACACATTACAACGGACTATGAGGTATGTGTTTCATCCAGAAATGTGTGGGTCTCTATTACCTCTTTCTACAAAACTGGCTCTGGGTGTTGTGCCAAAGGTGATGCTTAGGCAGGGGGATCAGTGAACTTAAGTCAATCAAGGTTTTGTCTCAGGCCTATATATATATATATATATATATATATATATAATGTATATATGTATGTGTGTGTGTGTGTGTGTGTATGTATGTATATATATATATATATATATATATATATATATATATATATATATATATATATATATATGTGTGTTTATATAGTGCTTAATTTGTAAATGAATAATTGCTGGATAATTGCTGTTTTTGATTCGTAAATTATTAATCATTTACAAATTAAGCTCTCTCTCTCTCTCTCTCTCTCTCTCTCTCTCTCTCTCTCTTTCTCTGTGTGTGTGTGTGTGTGTGTGTTATATATATAAACACACAGAGTACAGACATCCCGCCCTGCAAAACTTGATGTAGTTGAGTGTGACGAAAAAAGAGAAATGAGTTAAATGAGTTAAAAAGTCTTAAATAAACATAAAGAGTTGTGAGAAAATAGGATGTGTGTCAGATCCGTGTCATGTGCATTAGGTCTTAAGTGACAGCAGCCTAATAAACCTGCTGCTGTCTGTCATTAATGTTAATCAAACAGCAAAAGAAGAGAGAAAATCACTCTTGTAGCTTTAATAAGGATTGATCTATATTTAATTTATAATTCATATAGTGAAAATTGTTTGATTATTCAATTTCTGTATATTTCCTACCTGTTAGACCTACCTGAAAATCTTAAAGCACTGTTTACAAGGTTACATGGGTTAGAAACAACAAAAACAACAACTTTTTTGTGCATTTTGGCAGGGCAAGTAAAAATCTTACCCAGCTCGACTGAACCAGTAGAAAAAAAACTTGGCGTTGAGCACTGATATATTAAAGGCACAGCTAAATGTGAAATTTATTACAAGGGATTTATGTGAAAATTGTTTTAAATTCACTTAAATTAAAAGATGCTGTATTTTTCAATTAAATGTTAAAATTGTTAGTTGAATTAATTTATAATGAGAACTAGATTTTTTTCACATCCATCTTGCCAGATTGAGCTGTCTTGAAAACATTTTTTTGGTGTGTATATTTTACTGGGCCCGGCCACTGATGTTAGCGGTTCCTGGTTTTCTGGCATATCTCTAGTTTATATGTGTCTCTTTCAGATATTGACGATCCCTGTAAAGGCTCTCATAGCGGTTGGAACATTAAGCTGTTCACCCAAACAAATCATTCTTCCACCTTCATTCCCGGTAAGTCTTAAAAATCATCATCAAAAATTATTTTATGTAAATTCTCAGTGTCCTTCTCAAAATCATAGTCATATCCTTTTGTCTCTGGATTTTGTTTTTTGTAAATGGTTCAAAAGTACCTGTTCATTGAGATCTCAATGAAATAAAGACACTTCTATTGTACATGTAATGTGAGCATGTGATTCATGCCTGCTTTTACCCCCAGGCACTGTTTGAACCACCACTCCCTGTGTCCAGTGCCATGTGCTAACATGACCCGTTTTGCAAACCACTGTTATTTTTACAAGACAAGAGAGTATTCATTAGGTTTCAGACCATTTCGAAGTGATTTTCATCAGCTGTTTTTCCCCCCTGTGTTTTCTATGTAGGGAAAAGTGGTTCACCAAAGTTTCAGCATACAGAGTTCATTCTCACAGAAAGTAAGGCTTCAGCAAATTCGCTCTCTCACGGAGGATGTCCGGTTTTACTTCAAACGACTTCGCAATAACAAAGTGGAATTGGAACCCAGGCGAAAGTCCAAGGTGCCAGGCCCAATTACAACACTATAACGCTGTACTAAATCTACCCTGACTTAAGTGCACCTGCCCACAGTTTGCTCAGTTTACTTTGTGCTATAACTACAATAATACAATGTAGAATAATTTTGGATGAATCAGATGTTTTATATCTTAAGAATTTACTTTTGTTTTTTACTCCTTTTCCAGATAGCAAACATTTATTTTGATGCCAGCTTGCAGTGTGGTGATCACTGTTATGTGGGATTACCGTTTGTATTGAAATGTACGCTTTCTTTCTGCACGTCTTTTTTTCAAAAATTAGTTGTTTTTGTATGTTTTCATTGAATATTTCTCCTATGTGTTTTTTTTTTCTGCAGCGGAGTCCAGGCCCCATGGTTTGGTTATGCAGGAGGACATGTGGGATGCTGATGTAGATCTACACCAGCGGCTTCTGAAAAGATGGCGAGAGCTCAAAGAGCAATCAGGCCTTGAGTAAGTCTCTTGCTTTAAACCAGATTTAGATAACCACACAGTGAATGTGTTGTATCTTTGATGTGATTCTCTTGTTTGTGAAGGATTGAAGCTTTCTTTGAAGTGAACACAGATCTGCAGAAGAATGTGCAGGCCAAAATCTCAGCACGGCTCACATGGCCCTCACTGGTCAACTCATCACAACAGATCCATTTTCCTCTTACAAACACCAACAGCTCATCAGTGAGTGTATTCGCACACCAGTCATTTACAAAACTTTACACATCCCCCTCCCCTTGTGTGTCTTTTTATTAAATATCTTTGTATTAATTTGTTGTAGCCATCAATGAGTAAGTCCACTATAGTATTTTCACTCAAGTCAAATACACTGAACTTGTCTTTTAAGGAAGAAGAAGTGATTCTAGAAAACCCAGCCGATGTCCCGGTCTACGTCCAGGTTCTTCCTCTGGCTCTGTACCCAAATCCTTCAGTGTTCACAGGCAAACTTGCTGACAGGTAAGGCAATTCTTATGCACTAAACCAGGGGTGCTGATGCTACAGACCAGAGGTGGAAAGAGTACAAAAAATTGTACTTAAGTAAAAGTATTGCTACCTAAAGGAATAATTTAGTTGACTACAAGTTAAAGTACTGAAAAATAATATGACTCAAGTAAGAATAAATAAGTAGTTTGCTGAAAAAGTTACTACTTTAGAATGTACTTTAGTATTGTTTTTTTCTATTTTTAACCAAAATGAGGCGATGTGAGCATTATGGAGTGTTAAACACTCTCATGTAATGTCAGTTTCATTCATACTGAAAGCTCTCCAACTGACTTTATATAGTGATTTTGGAGAAAAACATAAATCTCATAAATTGTTGTTTGACGCTATGATAAGCAAAAATGCAGTACTAGCTATCCCTGTTGCCAGGAGTGATTATTTTATAATTAATTTTTAGAAGTAAGTCCACCTAAGATCATAGAAATGTTATTTTAAGAAGGGGAAAGGCAGAGAAGGCTAAGTGAGAGGTTTGTTAAAAGAAATGAGGGATTAAAACAGTGTGAACAGAAAGGTGTCAGTAAAAAAATAAAGTGGGGTACAGGTTAACATGTTAAATAAAAAAAAAATTACAATTTAAAATCAGAATATAAACATAGCTCACTTACATTTACTAAAATAATGAAATGTTTTTTTGTTTTTTGTTTTTTGTTTGTTTTTTTGTAGCAAGGCCAGTGAAATTTTTGGCAGGGCAAGTAAATATCTGAACCAATAGGAAAAATCCTCATCAAGTATGATATTATATGAAAACAAAATATAGCTTGCTAAATTAAATTGAAAAAAGAATAAATAAATCTCCAGATAATATTTTACTTTGTATTAATGTGGTGGAAATTCACCTATAAGATTAAAGTCATAGTAAAATTATCAAACCAAATTTATTTCTGAAAAATTATCCAAAATTCAGGGTAGTCTTTCTTAAAACCAAAACATACATGAGCTACAAAATGAGCTCTGAGCAAAACAGAGGATTTATCCAGTAAAATCACACATTAATTTTTCATTGAACAAAGACTTTCAAAATTGTTTGGATAAACAAATGAACAGATTTACTCCTACTTCCTTTTATCGTATATGTACATTTTCTAGTTCACCTTCACCCACCTTGGTCTTTCTCAACATCCCATAATACACCCACCTGATGTACGTATCTTATCTGACTCCCTAAAACTCCCAGGTCCAACTGACCTTGACTGCAGAAAGAAATGCCTCTCACAGCATTTGTAGATTAGCTTTGAAACATCAGAGAGAGAGAGAAAAACATAAAATACAGTTTTTCACCAAGTGTATGATAGTGAGGGGCCCAGTGTTCAGTAATAAAATGAAAAAGGTTGTGTGTGTATATATATATATATATATATATAATGTTTTCAATACATGCTATGGTTACACACATATCTAGATGCCAAAAAACAAATGACTTTCTCATGAATGAAAGTTGTGTAAAAAAAATCTATGCAACTCATGTAAGATTAACAAAACTGATCATGTATAAGCAGTAGCATTGATTGAATACACATAAGAAAATAATATTTCTCTTGCATAGGTAAATTGTGTATTTTTTTACTAATAGGGAAGTGCTATGTATTTGTACCTGACCAGCTTTAGAAACCAGAATTGAAAGAACAATATGGACAGTAAATGTACACGGAAAACATTTTTTATTACACTTTATTATTTTGTATTCTTCTGAAACTTTCTATGGACTTAAGTTTAAAAAAACAATAATATGTCGAAATAAATTCAAAATCACAATAGGGCATAGTGCGATTATGAAATCACGAAGGCTGCTGTTTATTATTATTAATAAAAAAATTTCACATCAATTTACTAATTATTATTTTTATAGTCATTGAATTGGTCAAAAACAGTGGTAATGTGGCCTATGAAACCTCAAGTGGAAGAAGAAATTTTTAAAAACTTTGTCCACTTTAAATGCACTCACCTACAAAATCAGCCAAATCACTAGAATGATTCATTCGTTCCAAATAGAGCTAGTAATCTGGAGAAAATTCCTGTATTTTTCATATCACAATATGAAAAACAAAATAGTTCTTTTGCAGTATTGTGCAGCTCTAAAACTGATTTCATCTGATGTTTCTTTCCTGTTGTTCCTTAAAGGTTTCCTTTAGGAAAGTTGTCCAACATCAACATTGATATAAATACACTGGAATTCCAGGTCCATAAAAATTATGTAAGTAACAAGGACTTATTGTGACCATGTAGTGACATTCCATTGTATAAGTGAATCTATTTAACTTAATTCTTCTACTTTGCAAAATTCCTTTCATGATATCCATCCAAATCAAGAATTGCTGTACAGTGGTTGTGGTGTGTCTCTGTGCTGCTAATGATTTCTGTATGTTTCTCAGTCTTCAGTGATGAAGAGTTCCACAGGTTTTGTTGAAGGTTTGACTCGGCCCTATGTATACAACGTGCTCCTAATGCCTGGGGAGGTAAAGTCCTTCAATGTGAGGTTCAGACCCATTACCAATCACAGTGTCTCTTCTCTGCTAGTCGTCAGGTACGTTTAGTGTGCCAAATGAGCGCTGAAAATAGAATGTTATGAGAGTGCTGTTGCACATTACCCTTGTCGTCTTTGCACAGGAACAACCTGACGATAGTAGACTTGATCATGGTTCATGGTCAAGGCACCACAGAGAGTCTGAGACTAGCTGGTAAAGCTCCAGGTCTCGGCAGCTCTCTGAGATTTAAACTTACTGAGGCGTTCCTCAAAGACTGTTCAGATGGTGAGTGCCAAAATTAAATAAAAATTCTGATGTTTTTGTTGTTAACAACTAGTTTGAGATTCTGTACCTTTCAAATACTTATTATGCTGATTGAATGTGTGTTTTTCTCAATTCTTTAAGTTAAAGCCAAGGAACCAAACTTCACTCTTCGAAGGACTTTCAGGCTGGAGAACACAGGTCTTCTCCCGATTCACATTCGATCTATGGAGATCAGTGGGAACGCATGTGAGGGTTATGGCTTCAAAGTTCTCAACTGTGAAGAATTTGCACTCAAACCAAACACTTCAAAAGACCTCGTCATACTGTAAGTGGTTTCATAGTTACTTTTTTTAACAAAAAATAAATGTGGTGTTATTAATGTCTTTAAATCTTAGGTACTTGCTAAAATGTAATTTTCATTCTCATTTATGCCTTATTTTAG
Organism: Hypophthalmichthys nobilis; assembly: GCA_037950665.1. Lineage (NCBI taxonomy): Eukaryota > Metazoa > Chordata > Actinopteri > Cypriniformes > Xenocyprididae > Hypophthalmichthys > Hypophthalmichthys nobilis. Next base: position 15,861,151 of record CM075471.1, read on the forward strand.
AGAGTTTGATCATAAATAACAGTTGGACAAAGATGATTAACTCTTGTCTATCTTGTGATGTGCAGGTTTACACCAGATTTCACATCATCCAGAGTGATCCGGGAGCTGAAGTTGGTGACTGCGGGGGGCTCAGTGTTTGCTTTCGCACTGAATGCATCATTGCCATATCACATGTTGGCAGTGTGTGCCGAAACCCTTCCCCGACCCAACTGGGAGCTTGAGCTCTACATCATTGTCTCCCTCATTATGAGGTCTGAATCCTCATATTTGTTCACCTGATAGCTAAGAAAGTCTAAACTCATACTCATAAAGTCTAATAAACATTACACAACACAAACTAAGCTTTTGTTCACACTGCACAAAATTCTGATTTGTTTTTTACAAATCGGATTTTCAGGATTAACTGTCCACACTGCTTTTTTGCAGTTTTATAGGGTTTTTTTCTGTGGGGGAAAAACCCCAACAAAAAAGCATTTATTTTATTTTCAGCATCATTACACCAGTTTATTTGATGAAAAAGTAATTTAAACTATTAATACTTAACTATTAAGAAATATTAATTTCTTTAAGAAAATACTGACCCCAAACTTTTGAAAAGTAGAGTATTGGAGTTGGTTAGGCCTAAAATTCAAGTATGAATAAAGTATGAAACCCTGGCATTCATTTTTGACATGTTAAAGTAATTTTTGGCCTATGTATATTATGTAAATTGAGCATTATGTTTGTAGTGTATTAGTAATTTATCTTTCTAATATCTTTCTAATTCTGTTTAATGTATAATATTTCTATATATTTTAACACGTGGGATTAATAAAGTACTTGTCTCTTTATCTGTAGATGAATAACAGTGTGATATTTCTCTAGCTCTATGTTCCTGCTGGTCATCGCTACTGCCTATCTGGAGGCCCAGGGAATATGGGAGCCCTTCAAACGACGGCTGTCTGTGGAATCCAACTCTCCCATGGAGACTGGAAAACCTTTTGATCTCAGGGAAATTGTACGAATTCAAAGTGATTCTAAGTGAGTGAGGAAGTTTTTTTTAGTTTATAAAAAAGCAATGTCATTTTTGTTTCTCTCTGATTTGATCATTTTATGAGTTTTTTACGAAATGTAATTAATCTGTTGCAGCTTGAATGATTTTGCCGACTCAAACCAGAACTCGACAAGAGGAATGTACGGGTCAAGCATTGGTGGGCGGACTGGGGGTCGGCAAGGTGGTCCACACTCCACTCCCAACAGCAATGGTGTTCTGCCAGACAGCAAGCCCAGATCTGGTTCAGGCCGCTCTGGATCTATGCAATCATCTTCCACCTTTCCGCTCAATAAAGACAGTGGCCAAGGACTCAATCAGTTGACTCACCGAAAGGCCCGGAGTTCCAAACAACAGCAGCAGGGCTCAGGCCTCCTGGAGGACCTCCCGAGCTCAACACCCTCACAGTCCAACAACACAAGGGCCAATAGTACAGAAGATCAGGATTACAGTCGACTCCTGGTAGCCATGGATAAAGACCTCGACAGGCCTGAGACTTCTGCCAATAATGTGTCTTTAGAACACAATTCACAACAGTTCTCACAAAACAAAGGTAATATACAATATATAAATATAACAGTATAGATTAACATTCAACTTACTGTGCCAGGTGTTTGTCCCAGAGGTCAGTGTAATTTGCAAAATGCACAATATAACTTCTGTTAATTTACTTATGTTTTTCAGTGCTTGAATCAAAAGGGAAAGTGAAGAATAAAACAAAAGCTCTTAAGAAGAAAGAGGAGAAAGAGAGGAGAACAAAGGGAAAGGCTCAAGGAGAAGATTTGAAAGAACCACTGGCAGACAATGATGACAGCTCTTCTACTACCACAGAGACCTCTAACCCAGACATGGAGGCCAATATTAAAGAGGTACATACACATGAGACATACTAGACCAACCAGAGCACTTCCAAAAAAAAAAAAAAAAAAAAAAAAACCCTTGCTTTTAGTTTCTTTTTAGATGCACTCTTTGACTACAATTTGTCTTATTAACCAGGAGCCAGTGAAGGTGAAAGGAAAAACATTGTCAATGGACAATGGAAAAGAAAGAGAAGAAATTACTCCCTTCCCTACTAAACCAAAAACTAAGAAACAACCAACCACAAAGAAGGAGAACCAAGTTGAAAAATCCAGGTTTGTTCAAAGTTTGTTGAAATTGCATTCAAGATAAGTGTAGGGGGATTTGGAAGGAACAATTTCTGGGATATTTTATATAATTTGCAGGCGTCCAGGAGACGCTAGCAATATGCCAGACTCACTTGACCACCTGGGAGAGGTGGGATGTCTGCAGAAGCTGCTGGGAGTGAAGTTAGATGAATATGTGCTGCACGCAATCCTCTAAATAACACAAAAAAACACAACAATGACAGCAGTGAGAAAAAAGCAGTTAAGAAAGCATCTGATCATAGCGACGCGGCTAAGCTTGCACCAGCTCTGCAATTTGGCACTCCAGTCAAGTCAGGTCTTGTTAATTTATATAGCGCTTTAATACAAATTGCTTCAAAGCAGATCTACAGTATTAAACAGGGGATAAAAAACAGTGTCACTGTGCCAGGGTCAGTGTTGTAAAGTTCTACTTAAATTTTAGGAATCAGAATTTCAATTACAATTAAAGCTTCAAATTCAACTATAAAGCATCTTTCCAGTGTATTCACAGTGCAAGCTTTCCATGTCAAATAAGGTAGAGCCTATTTACCCATCATCATGACCAATGGCAGTTCATAGGTGTTTAACAGCCAGATTCTTTCTGGACGTTTTCACACTGGTGAGCCGAAACGGACTCCAAACAAAATAATTTTTTTTCCTGATTTTGTTTTAAAATGGCGGCACGTCCTTTCGCTCTTTGAATTTCCCTTGAAGTATATCAGGGCCTTTAGAGGTATGGGCCTGAGGTTTTATTTGAGCAACCCGAGGTTCCATTGGCAGAAATGACACACTTCATCTTTTAGGCCTTGAAGTTTCCAGTGAGCCTTTTACCTGTAACTTAGAATACTGAATAATATAAATATATATTGTTTTGCATCAAACTTGCACAATCTCTGTTATTACTAAGACCAGTTTAATATCATTGTCTTAATTTTTTTCTACACAGCTCTCTAGAACTCCCTTACGTCACACCCCTGGAAAAACAGGATAAGCAGCGCAAGACCTTCACCAAAACCCTTGCCAATACAGGAATTCACAGCTTTTCCAAACCACGAGCTCTGGGCAAACGTACTTGTCAAATTTCAGCTTTTCCACACAACTTTTGAATCACTGTTAACTGTAGAAACCATTTGGAAATAATTTAACTTTGTCTGTCCTTGTAGTCAGTGGGAAGATGGGTGATGACCGGCTATCTCCACTTGGAAAGTTTGTATCCAATGGCTCCATGTCAGAGCTGGGTCATAGCAGTGGATCAGAAGGAGAAAAAGAGTCCCCCCCACCAGAATGGGATGTTCCTATCAACAAAACTGGCAATTGTAAGTATTGAGTAGTATAACCTGGGCTTATATATGAGTCAGCTTGCTATTTTGTGTTCTTGTATTCCAAAATTTAAATATTTGTCTCATGTCTTATCAGCAGCAGACAGTCTTCAGCAGATATCTATGCAGACCATGCATGCAGACCCCTTCCTGAAAGGACCCAGTTCTCTCATCTCCAGAACCTGTTCCCCACCCCCAACCTCCCCCAGCCTGGTGCCTCGTGGAAGCTACAGCAGCATGCTCCACACCACCAGGTAACTTCAACTGGCATGTGCTTTAAAGTGCACATACTACTAGAACTCATTTGGATAACTGCCTTCAAGGCATTTTCTGATTTATATGGAAATCCCTGAGTGACATTGTTGTTCTTGTATATTTTTTATAGCGAGGCTACTTTAAAGAAGGCTCCAGGGAATAAGCTCACCAAGTCGGCATCTTTGCCTGGTCAAAATGGAAATCCAACTTTTGCAGCTGTGGCTGCTGGCTATGACAAAAGCCCTGGTGAGTGTGTCTATTAAATATGATGATGATTATGGTTAAACTTTAATGTGGTTGTGCACCAATCAGGAAGTTTGAGGCCGATACCATTAACCGATTTATTTTTAAAGTGCCCCTTGCAACACACTTATACGTAAATGTTATACAAGTTGTGTGCTCTTGTTTTCACAGGTGGCAGTGGCTCAGCTAGTAAAGCTGACAGTCTGGGGAAGGTGACACTGTCTCACATGACATCAGTGGAGAGTGATGGATCTGACAGGTGCAGTCCCTCATAATGAAACATTGCTTAATCATCTTCCCCATCTGAATTTTACAAGTATATTTATAATGTCATTGTGCATTTTTTAGCTCTGGACTGTGGAGCCCAATAGACACCACCAGCAGCCCCAGTTTTGGTCCAGTTAATGCTTTCTCTGCTTTTGGACCCAACAACCCACTTAACCTCTCTGGAGGTATGCAAAAACCAATTTGCATTTAAAATTAGAATTTAAAAATAAAATGCTTAAATCAAGTTTGCAATGCCAGTGTATCCAATTTTATGTTTATTCTCTCTCTATCAGTTTTCAGAGGCATGACTGTTCCCAAGAGTTCAGAGCCCCAGCAGAGTTGGCCTGATTACACTCCAGTGTCCCCGTCCATCTGGGAGACTGAGCCTAGTAATTCCTGGGCTACCAGCACTGGATCCCCAGCAACTCCAACAACTGTAAGATCTCTTCCTTGTCAGCTTGTCTCATTCAGATGGACACCTTTGATGCCATAAGGGCTTTTCACACTGTGCTTAACCCCGGGCTATCGTCCTTCTAAACACAGCTTTTAACCCCGGGTAAAAGAACGTTTCACACTTATTTAGATGTAGGGTTAGAATCAGGGATCAGGGTTAGTGCTGTGTTTTTGCGGTGTTAACCCCGCTTTGCCGTGCCAACATTGTACAGTGTGAAATGGAGCGGTGTTAGAATGTTAAGGCTAGATGCTTAGCAACAGACAACCAATCGTGTACTCATATTAACGCGCTTTGGACAGTCACGGAAACACTGCGTGTTGTATAAACAGTAGTTTCAGCATTTGAGGGGAAAAATGTCAAACGGTGACAGAAACTGCAGTGAAGAAGAGACCGTTTTATTCTTACCTTTTATAGTCTGAAAAGTCCATTCTGGATTAACTTCATAGTGCAATCAGTCGGCAAATTCTGCAATGTATAACATGAGGATGCGTAATGCTAAAGCCTTTATGTAAGCATATCAAGTACTGCGTTCATCCAATCGGTGACGCAGCGCAAATAATGACGACAACTCAGGGTTTAGGAATGTACAGTGTGAAATGTCAGTTTATAAATATCCAGGATTAAGTGTTAACCTGGGTAAAGTATGAGCAGTGTGAAACGTGAAGCAAGAAAACCCAGGATTCCATTTACCTGGGGTTTACAATGACCCAGGGTTAACTATTTCAAGTATGAAAAGCCCTATAGAGAACATTTAAATCTACAATCATGTATATTGAAATCTCAGTAACACTGCATTTTTTGATATCAAGGTTATTTTCAGATGAATATTGAGCCATTACACACACTACACTATTTTAAAAGTTTGACTGTATATAAATGTAGTTTTGCAGGTTATGACATGATAGTCTTTCTCTTTCTGCCTGTCTTTAGTCCATTTTGGGCAGTGCACGCAGTCCCTGGTCCTTCAGCAGGTCCATCTGGTCCACTGGAAATGACTCCACCCTGCACTCCTTCAGCCCTCCTACTTCCTCCACTCTCCCTGATTTGGTCAGCCACACTGCACCGCCCACACCTGCCCCCAACGACATGGGTCGCACCTACAACCCCTGGAACATGGGGTGGTCTCCCTCACTCAATCGCTGGAACTCAGAGCCCTGGCCTAACAGCCCCGACAACAATGGCATCTGAAGCAGAACAGCCTCATTGAGCAACAGAAAATGCAGTGGTTTCTAATCTTGTTTTATTTTTCCTGGTTGAATAGTATGATGTACACCAAGATCATTTTAATGATTGGAAAAAACCTTGAATTGTAATGGTAGAAATGTCCACTGGAAATCCAGTGTTGCATTTCCAAGTCCCCCTCAAAATTTAGAACTATTTATTTTAGTGGGGTATCATAAAATGCCTTAAGTTCAATTTTAACTGACACATTGAACGATAGATTGACGACATTGGTTTAATGCCAATGCCATTGCCCCCCTTTGTAGGGGTATTTTTCTTTACCATTTTAGAGATTCCCTGTTTTGAGTAATACTGCATTGTTTGGAATTCAAGTATATGGTCCAGTATTATTGTATTAAAATGCAAGATGCAGTGTTACTCAACCTTAAATAAGCACTTTGCGTAAAACCCCACTCCTACAATGCTGTTATATTGGTTTGATGATTTCATTCTAGAGCATTTTCTGGCCACACTTCTTGGTTGATTTAACATTTGGGAAGATAAAAGTGGTTGCTAAGACTACAATTACCACATTGATTTGAACCCCTCCAAGTCCAAGCCAAACTGTAAAAGCATTCAGAAGTTGAGATTTTATTTTATTTTAATTGGCCTCTGCTTAAAGCAAAAAGATTCATTTGCTGAAATTGGCTTTTAATTTGAGGGAGCTTAAAAAACTTGAATTGTGTTGTTCATTCATTTGTCACTTCAAGAGTGAGCGTTTGGTCACATTGGTTGAAATAAACATATCAGGCTGGAATATTGACTTCTCATTTTATTTCTACCTAAATTAGAATTTACTTAAAGGGAAAGTAATTGTCATCATTTCAAACCCAGGCTATCTTTCATCTTCAAAACATAAATGATGTTTTAATGAAACCTGAGAGATTTCTGTCCCTCCATTGAAAGTCCACACAACCAAAAATGTGATGCCTCAAAAAGTTCATAAAGACATCATAAACATAATCCATATTAACATTTTATCATTTAATTAAACATCATTTGTGTTTTAAAAATTAAGTCTTATATGGGTTTGGAATAACATGAGGGTGAGTGAATGATGACAGAACAGTTTTTTGGGTGAACTTACTCTTGAACAGAACAGGAACACTAGCATTAAAAGTGCAAAAGATTCTACATTTAAAATTGAAATCATGTAGTACAAATGCGTTGAAATAAAGCTTATTTCTATGCTAATTGTAAGGAAGCTTTGAGCATCAAGCTGAACTTTTTAAGGTCACATGTCCTCATCACAAATGCAAGATGGCCTTTTTCCAGTGTGTTGGTTGGGTCCACAACCATCATGCCTCGTCCCAATACACCTTGTACCTCCACACGTACGGCACACTGTAAACTCTCTGTAATCACGCTGCTGTCCACACAAGCTGCCACAGCAAAGGCATCGTAGGGTACAAACCCTTGCCCAAAGAGCACATCTTTTTTGCTTTTGATGGTGAAATCTCTTGAGTAGGCCCAGCACTTGGAGGTTATCTTCTTCATGAATCGAGCAGCTGATGTATCCTGATTGACCAGCTCGTCAAAACACTCCTGGAAAAATATGTAGCGTACAAGTTTGTCAGGCCTGCAATATGTTCACGCAAGACTCGATTTTGCTCATGTTGGGAGGCTCTTACCCAAGACAGTTTGTTTCTGCAAGTGAACTCCCAGGTTGCGATGTGTGTCGGGCAGGTATATTCTTCCAAAACGACGTAAGCTGATTCAGCGTCCATACTAAAATTAAACTCTGCAGTTGGTGTCAGGTTTCCCTTCCCTGGAAGATTAACAGTGGACAGTGTGGGGAGATGAAGCTTTATAGAAAGAGTCCTGATTGGGGTACATGTCCTGACCTATGCTGTTCTCGGCACTGGCTTGGTTTTTTTATAATACATAATCACTGATAGAAAAAGTACAGTTTGGAGGTATACATTTAAGGTGCCAAGTTTCTGTACAGCAGCTTATTTTCTTACCTTCCATATTGCCGCCCATAATATACAGATCCTTGAGTTTCTGAGGGAGGGTGGGGTCTAAACTAACAGCCAAAGCCAAGTTAGTGAGTGGACCAAGAGCTATGAGAGATACCTATGTAAACAAACAGGGCATTCCATTGTCAACCACAAGATGGCATCACAACATTCAGTAGAGGTCACTTTAACAGCTTTTGAAACATTCTTTCCCAGTGGTTCTTAACCTTTTTGACTCAATTTTTAAAAACAATATATGATAGCTCCCCAAGATATTTATTGATACTTCTGTTGTAATGACAAATCTGCCCTTTTCAAATTTTATTTGTAGAAACTAGGAGTGGTAATTTACTAAAATTCCATTTTTCCAGAAGTTTCAACACTTCAGGGTTTACAGTTTTTATTACCAATGCATTCAAATGACTTGTCTTGTTGATTACAGGGTTTTTACAACCCTTATTTTTAAATAAAAATAGCAGTTAAGGTAACAAATAAAAAAACAATTAGCTTACATTTTAGCTGTTTTAGCTTATTTTAAATCATTTTAAGCCATTTTGCCCACTTGAAAGTATGCTGTAACCCTTCTATAGTATTTGGGTAATTTTTTTGCCTGTCTTCAGTAAAGAATACTCTAATAATACACATTGTTTTTTAGTTTTTGAACCAGGCTTTGCGAAAGTCAAGAATAAAAATGTAACAATATCATATTGTGGATAGTGACAATATGTGTTGTGTATAGTTCACCCAAAATGAATAGAACCCTAATATGTCTTGGAGTATCGCAATAATATTGTATCGCGAGTTCAGTATCGTAATATGTATCGAGTTGTGACATGGGTATATATATATTAGTTTTTGTAAATCTATGAATCAAATTTGACCCCCCAAAATAAATAAAAAAAACTGCAAAGTGGGTCCATAGTGACTCAAAATGAAGATACGCATGAACTAAGGCAGCTAATTAACTAAAAGCAAAATAATACGCAAGTTGATAGAAAATGTTACATTATGGCCCGGTTTCACGCACAGGGCTTAGACTAAGCCAGAATTAGGCCTTAGTTCAATTAGGACATTTAAATATCTTTTATAAACATACCCTAGAAAAAAAAAAACATTACTGGTGTGCATCTTGAGACAAAACAATGGCACTGACATATTTTTAGATACGTCAGTACAAGTTGCTTTCGGTTAAAACAGCTCAAACATGCAGGACTAGCTTAAGCCTTGTCTGTGAAACTGGGAGATTGTGCTTGAAAGGTTCTTTAATATTTCTTTTTATTCAGACTTTTACATCAATATTCTGTAACTAAAGGTGGTTATTAGTTTATTTCTTGCCTCTCCCTGGTTTTCATTCACCAGTCGTATCATAGCATGAACGGCATGCTCTTTCTGTATCTGCCTCTTCCAAATCTCAGAGTTCTGCAGAACATCTCCAAGTCCATCTGTGCCAAAGTGATCTTTAAACGGTGTCACATGTCCGACTAGAGGACCAGCAGACCCTTTGAAGACTGGAATCTGAGGTAAAAAAATATAATAGAATGCAATCTCATCTTAGTTCTTGACAGTTGTATTGATACTCTTTTAATTGTACTGACCTGGGTTTGTTGACAGACTGTCAGTACTCGCATCACATTCTGACATACATTATCCACATCAGTGTTCCCAAAGCAGCAGGTGATGCCCAACACCTTCACACCGGGAGCTGCGAGAGCAACTATGATAGCCAGAGCATCATCTATGCCACAGTCTGTGTCAATTATTAGCAGCTTGCAAGCCATGTTGGTTAGATTCTAGAAACATCAGTCTAGTAAGGACACTTAATCACATACGTCGTTGGGATGTTATCTATGGCGATTAGCAGTGCTGGGTACATTACTTTTAAATTATAGTCAGTTACTGATTCTAAATTACATGACAAAAATTGTAGTTAGTAATGTAATCTAGATTACTCATTTCAGGTAATGACTACTTTATGATTACTTTTTAGATTACTTTACTTTTTAGATTACATGTAATCAGTTACTACCCAGCACTGGTGATTAGTAACTACTAGTTAATTTGTAACAAACTCAGTACTTGGTACTTGCACCATTTGTTCTTTAAGGTGAGACACTGTCATAAACTTTCTGTAAATCATTGTGTAATAGTGCTAACTTTATATTTGACGTGATAAAAGATTAACACACACACAAATGTATATATATATGAGCCTATTATTTTGTAAAAAAATAAAAAAATAAAAATAAATAATAATAATAATAATAAATAAATAAATTGTCCAAAAATGGTCAAGATACAGTACATTTTAATAATGATAAAATAATAATAATAATAATAATAATAATAATAATAATAATAACATTGTATAATAATAATAGTAACATTGTACAATAAAGTTTGACTTTGAGGCGTCATGCATCAACAATCAAAATTTTGATCAGGTAACTTTCTGCAGGTTAAATCCAAAAACTACAAAATACGTATTCTAAAAGTATATGCGTTTAACAGGGAAAATATTTTCAATTAATCGTTTCACATGGAACCACGCTTCGGATTTTAGCCATACTATATAAAATCGCTTTATTTGACTCTTGTTGCTCACCTACCCCGGTCTTGCACCTGCTTTTGTTTAGTTCATTGACAGGCAGTTCAGTCCACTTTCAAGACAACCACGCTCTACTTCCCATGAACGATTTCAACAACGGAGGTGGGACTATCTTTAAGACTATCTTCATTTACAAAACTATCTGCCTTAACATTACATGTTTTATACAAACATTGTGAGAACTGATGCAGTAATACGGCACACTGTTATATAGACCGTTTAAATCCGATAAAGGAAATATTTTTAAAAATTATGTCGTACAACACCCCTGTCTTTGAGATTGGTAGAGCCCGTAAAAACACAGCTAGGCAGTCAAACACATAGCCAGGTCGCGCAGCGCAGTATAGATAAATTATTCCTGCAGAATTGGCCAGGTAGGTGTACAGTGATTGTTTATTATTATTATTAATATTATTTTAATAATGGTTAATTAAATAAGGATAAATATATGCGCTATGAACGCACAATAATGTAAGGGGTAAATTCTTTCGAAGAGCCCATTGATGCTACATTGATGCTGCTTAGCTATTATTCATATCTGTATTATTTATATGGTGTTCTCAGTGGTTTAAACTTACATTGCAGCGATTTATCTTACAATCTAGTCCTGAAATGATGCCTAACGACCATCATCGATTAAAAATGAATTAAACGATGGTATTGTTGTTGACGGTGATTATAAAGGTGGAATTCAACCATGTGGTACCGTTTAGCTTTAGTCTAGGTAAAGGATTAAAATCTGTTATCAGTTTAATCATTTAAATTAATAGCATTCTCTGGCCTAGTGTAGGAATTTATAATCATAAATAATCATGGTGATGGAGACAACAGTGTCACACCACCACACCTTAGTTCGCAAAAAAATCCACCATACTTTTATTATTCCAAGGGTTTTGTTTTTGTTTACATGAATGGCTGTAATTTTATTCAGCCATCAGTGTGGCATAACCTGGCATCAATTTTGTAATCTTATGACAAGAAAACGATGAAACAGAGACCCGTTTTCCACAAAAATATTAAGCAATATTAACAGTTGTCATATCTTATTATTATTATTATTACACTTTCTGTCTTATTCTTAATTGTAGTCAGTGGATGAGATTCTTTCTTTGAGCTCTCTTCTGGGACCAAGCCGTCACAGCGGGAGCACACCTGTAACTTATTCTCTTAACCTTCGTCCCAGTTCTCCGTTCAATGCCTAACACTGTGGAAAGTGAAGGCGCCAAGGTATCTGCTAGAACTGATCAGGAGGCCCCATCACGGGCCCCGGGCAGAGAGGATGAGCGCGAGCGCAGCTTCCTAAGCCCGTTGACGCATGATGCTCTGCGGGTGCGACGGGCCTCCAGCGCAGAGCTCCAGCTTCCTTGGACCTGCCCTGTTACACACTCCCGAGAGAAGTTCTACACCGTCTGCTCAGACTATGCGCTGCTTAACCGAGCCCGACCCATCATCACATCTGAAGATGTGCCACCAACCAATCCAGACAGTGGGATATCATTAGTCAAGACCAACACTGCAACCCCCTCCCAGAGCCACTCAGGGGGAATGAGTGTGTCTTTAGATGGGAACTGTGATATGGAGGTTGTGTCATCCAGCAACAAGCCTGTGCTGGCCTGGGAGATTGACACCTCTGATTTTGATGCGGTTTTAACCCGGAAAACCAGAACAAGTATGGGTCTCTTTAAAATGATCTCAGTCATCTACATACTGTTGCAGAGACAGAAAAAAAACGACAAATTTGAAAATCCATATTTTATTATGTTTATGGCTATCAAAGTTAACGTGCTCTAAAATATAAAAAAATTTTCATACATTTCATCAAATTTGATAATATTATATATTTCATCATGCTTTCTAAGGTCTGGTCAGATTAAAGGCTTTTAAAGGTTATTAAAGGTTAGTAGTTCACCCCAAAATGAAAATTCTGTCATTAATTAATCAACCTTATGTCGTTCCAAACCCGTTCATCTTCGGAACACAAATGAAGATCTTTTTGATGAAATCTGAGAGCTTTCTGTCCTTCCATACTGCCTTTGAAACTTGATCTTTGACGCTTCAAAAAGATCATAAAAAGATCGTAAAATTAATCCATATGAATCGAGCAGTTTAGTCCAAATTTTCTTAAGAGACTTGATCACTTTTTATGATGAACATTTAATTTAGGCTTTTACTCGCATATAAACATTGATCAGCAAACATAAACAGATTCTCAACCGAACGTGAATGACGTACGAGAACAAACCTCTTCTGGAAGCTCAAACGTGCTGCATAACACACTAGAATGAACCTCATTGGTTACACAGCACATTTGAGCATCCAGAAGAGGTTTGTTCTCATGCGTCATTCAAGTTCGGTTGAGCATCTGTTTATGTTTGCTGATCAATGTTTATATGTGAGCAAAAGCCTAAGTCAAAGATCAAGTTGCAAAGGCAGTCTATGGATGGACAGACATCTCTCAGATTTCATCAAAAACATGTTCATTTGTGTTCCGAAAATGAACGAAAGTCTTACCGGTTTGGAACAACATGAGGGTGAGTAATTAATGGCAGAATTTTCATTTTGGGGTGAACTAACCCTTCAAGCTTATTATGACAATAATTTTATTATGAGTAAACTAATAGTGAAATCTGAAATAACAGGGTCATTTTTAATCTACAAGCTGTTGAGCAAAAATATGCCAGGAAAATGAGCTCATACTGACCATCTGCTGTGGTTTATGTAACTGCAGTGATGACCTCACTGACACAGGTGTCACATGGATTTCACCTAATTAATTTGTAATTAATCCCAGATTCAGAGTTTATAGAGAGAAGAAGAGAATGCATTGGATGTGTGCCATCACTCATTGCCTGATCAAACAGAGCCTAGAAATGGTTAGACTTTGTGATTACTGATCTGAGGAATCTTTGCCGAGACGAAGAACACAGGACAGATTAAGAATGATAACCATGCTCTCTACATATGCTTAATGAAGCTTAACATTGAGCTTAGCTTTATCCAAACTCCAGCTAAGCCATTATTCACTGCACTTTTATATATTCCAGTGAAACAAGTATATCCTACTTGATAAGTGAATGTAAATTTGAACCAGCATGAGTTTAATTTATTACCTAGAATGTTGTTAAAGGATTTAGTGTGTTTTTCCTCAGGTAATTTAAAGAAATTCAACTCTAAGAAAATGAAATCGTCTGACAGGCTCAGCAGAAACCTGCAAGATCTCCCATCACAAGCTTCTCTGGAGGAGATCAAACAGAGAAAAGTCTTGGACCTCCGTAGATGGTAATACACTCACTGGAATGAGAAATGAGACTCGAAAAGTGCAAGTTTTGGATTAACAACTATCCGCTCTGATGTTCAAGGTACTGCATCAGCCGACCCCAGTATAAAACATCATGTGGAATCTCTTCACTTGTCTCTTGTTGGAACTTTCTCTACAGTACTCTAGGAGCAGGCAGGTATGTTCCTTGCTGAAACTTATCAACACAATTTGCATTTGATGACTAATTTCAGATTGTTGAATTATGGGGTTTTTGGATAGGCCTCTGCTGATTTAATGCATGAGATTTGAGACAAACCATTCAAAAATATACCAAGGAATATGTATTTTTAGGAGCAAAAAGAGCACATTCATTTGATCTATTTTAAGACTTCTAATCTGGTCTGGTAGAAATTGCAAAGAGTAACCTTTAGGATTGATTTGTTCAGTCTCCCAGCTATTTCTCAAGAAGAAGCCCTGAATATTCTTGGTTTCCAGCCTCCATTTGAAGATATCAAGTTTGGACCGTTCACCGGCAATGCCACTCTGATGCGGTGAGTTTACTGTAGATTTTGCATTTTAACAGTTTCTCAAATGTGTTAACATACATTAATACATACACTACCTTTAAAAAGTTTGGGGTCTGGAAAGAAGTTTCTTGTGCTCACCAAAGTTGCATTTATTTGAGTAAAATACAGCAATATTGTGAAATATTAATACAATTTAAAATGGCTGTTTATATTTTAATATATTTTAAAATGCAATTTATTCTTGTGATGGCAAAGCTTAATTTTCAGCAGCAATTACTTCAGTCTTCAGTGTTACATGATCCTTAAGAAATCATTCTAATATGCTGATTTGGTGGTTAAAAAGCATTTTTTCTTATTTTTTTCTATTATTATCATCATCAGTGTTGAAAGCATTTTTGCTGCTTTTTGTGAAAATGGTGATAATTTTTTTTTTTCAGGATTCTTTGATGACGTGAATGTTCAAAAGAACATTTTTTTTAAATAGATTTTTTAAACAGTGTAAAAGTCTGTCACGTTTGATCAATTTAATTGCATCCTTGCTAAATAAAAGTATTTATTTCTTTAAAAAAAAAAAAAATGTTACTGACCCAAAACTTTGATTTGTTTTGTACATTATGTATTTTTATATCGGTGCAGATGGTTCAGACAAATCAACGAAAATTTTCGTGTCCGGGGGTGCTCTTATATTCTGTACAAACCTCATGGGAAGCACAAGACAGCAGGAGAGACAGGTGTGTGAATTCTGAATCATTTTTCATAAGAACAGAGGCTGCAACAGCATATTGTTCTACAAATAAATTTTTGATGCAGTTTGTTGAGCAGAGTCAGCAGACAGTAGTTCAAATGTAATATCCAGTCTGATATTTCCCTAATCTTCTGTTTATGTTTAGATATAGTTTATGTATTATAAAAGAATATTATTCTGACATGAAAATACTTGAGCAGCATATTGTAGAGCATGTTTGTTCTTTCTAGCTGAGGGGGCGCTGCTGAAGCTGACGCAGGGACTCAGAGATGAATCCATGGCCTACATTTACCACTGTCAGAATCATTACTTCTGTCCAGTGGGCTATGAAGCTACACCACTAAAAGCAGCCAAAGCATACAGGTACATTATACAGCAACTTTGGTTTTCATTTTCTGCTCAAATGTGTTAAATTCAGGTTGTTATGGTTGTAAAAAAAAAAAAAATTGGTTACACTTTATTTTAAGGTGTCCTTGTTACAGTGTAGTTATACATTAAAGTACTGAGTAAAATTAATTATACTTGCTATAGGGTTAGGGTTAGGATTAAGTTCTGTTTAGGGTTAGATGCATGTAATTATCATAATTTTTAGTTATTACTATAGTAACTACATGTAACATGTGTAACAAGGACACTGTAATATAGTGTTACCAAATAATAATAGTAATATAGTGTTTTTTTTTTAGTTCAGGATTTTACTTGCCCCTCCAAAAAATATACCTTTTATTTTTTAGTATTTAACTTGTATGTGTGCCAGAAAATATGTAAATGTTTTCAATTTTTTTAATGTCAAATGTTTAGGTTTTCATTGCAAACAAACGTACATTATCGTTCAAAAGTTTGGGTTCATTGATTTTTGGGTTAAGAAATTATTGTTAAAATATTTCTTTTTCAAGTAAATGCTGTTATATTAAACTTATCAGAGTATCTAAAAAAAATATCACAGTTTCCACAAAAATATTAAGCAGCACCACTGTTTTTAACATTTATAATTGTAATAAATGTTTCTTGAGCACTTTTAGAATGATCTCAGAAGGATCATGTGACACTGAAGACTGGAGTAATGGCTGCTGAAAATTCAGCTTTACCATAACAGGAATAAAAAGATGTTTTACATTTTCTACTAATACAGTTTTGTAATATTTTATAATATTACTTTTTTACTGTATTATGATCATATAAATGCGGCCTTGGTGAGGATAAGAGACTTCTTCCAAAAACGTTAAGTCTTACCGACCCTAAACTTTTGAACGGCAACGAGTAGAAGGTCAACAAATGTAAGATTTAGTGATGATCCACCAAAAGTAAAAAAATCTCTCACACTGACCATGGGCTTTTCATATTGTAACAATAAGGATGAGCACTGGTATTACAATATGAAAAGTCATGAAAGTGTACAGGACATTTATTAACCTTTCACCTCTTCTTCAAATTAAGAATGAAGCTTATTTATTTATTTTTACAGGGGGCCACTGCCGCTTAATGAGATGGAACACTGGATTCTCATTGGCGAACCAAGCAGGAAACACCCTGCAATCCACTGTAAAAAGTATGGTTCATTTTATGGAATTGTAGTACTTGGTAAAATTATAAATATGATGCACATATTCTAACCTTATTTTTAATCAGATGGGCAGATATTGTGACTGATCTGAATACTCAGAACCCAGAATACTTAGACATTCGCCATACAGAGAGAGGCATTCAGTATCGCAAAACCAAGAAGGTAAGTGACTTAAGTACTATGGTGATGGTACTTAGGGATGAAAAGGAATGGAAAATTTCATGGTAAATTTCCAGATACTTTCCAAAAAAACCTGGAAAGTTTCCAGAAATTCAGGAAATTTTCCACCCCTTTGCATCACTAATGGTACTTCTACAGTGATTTGGATATTAGAATTATGTTTCACATATGTTATTTCAATGATATTTTTATAGGTTGGAGGCAATCTGCATTGCATCATGGCCTTCCAGAGAGTGAACTGGCAAAAGCTGGGACCATGGGCACTGAATCTGGAAAATCTGAGGCATGATCTCCATCATCAGGCTTCAGAACACAGAGGTCAAGCTGCGACCGAGGACGGTTCTGAGGAGCGAGCGGTGAAACGCCTGGGTAGGTCCCTCAGTACGGGGAACAAGTGCGACAGTGCCTGGAAACGTTTGTCCAACACAGCAGAGTACAGGCACAGAGGCTCTCCAGACAGTGACCTGGATGAAGACATAACTGACTAAATCTGAAGTGTCCAACCCTCCTCCTGAAGAGCCAACTGGGTTTCGATAGTTTAAAACAAGAAAAAAGATAAAGAATATTTATCTCTCCAGGTTGTTAACAACAGTGAAAAGTTAGAATTAGATATGACAGATGTGGTTAAAAGCCAAATGGTGTGGCATAGTAGTTAACATTCAGGGCTGGTAACCATAAGAATGCTGGTTTGATGCCCATAAGGAATGAACCATGAGCTCTCGTTGTGGATGTTCTTGAAATGCCACCATTCTACAGCAATGCGAAACAAATTCCACAGGCCTTGGTAATGTGGCAACAAGATTAAAAATATTAGTTAATGGCTCTCCAAGAAGAGGTCAAGTCACTTCCTAAAGGTCAAAATGCTGCTTTGTTAAACACGTTGTGAATAAATGAATCGTTAAATAAGTTGTCCTAAAGGTTAAGTCACATTTACCATGGTGTTGCGAATTTTTGCGGGCAAAATCCATGCAATCAGGAATTTTGCATGAGGGCGCAAGATTTCCCCATGCAGTTTTCGCAATGGATTCAAGTTGATCACATTGAATGACTTCTGTGTGAGCTGTAGACAATGGGCCTTTTTTGCCTGTGAAATTTCACCAAAATTTTGGCTCCAGAACAGAGGGGACAGGACGATTCTGAGCAAACGATAAAACTGGTTCAACTTGGTCATGCGGATTCAATGACCAACAGAATGCTGCTTGGTTTCAAAGCGGCATATGAGTGAGCTTTGCTTCATACATCGATAAACTTTTTTTGCCTGCAAAATTTTACTGAAATTTGTGACTGCACCTTAAGTGTACCACGAGCATTTAGAGAATATTTGATTTTCTGATCAATAGCATCACTCCATTTCAGTTCTATGCTATTTGGTGGATATATATGCTACTGATGGTAGGTAATTGGAGGACGGTATGGATTTAAAAATGAATAATCTGCATAAAGTGCACGCAGAATGCTCTGAACACTACATAGAAGACTGTTCTTTATGAAGACTGCTTATATACATAAAATGGCTTTATTAGTGTAAGTCTAAAAAAAAATACAAACTAGGTTATCATAAAGATAACAGACTGTTTAATAATGTGTCAGCGAATCAGATTCGGGCTATAGTGAAGTGGCATAGTCCAATAAGATGGCGCTATCTTATTGTAAATACTAACTTGAAGGATTACAATAACGTTCTTTGTGAAATGCTGTGAGCTAAGATTGCATGATTGCTTCCATGTTATGTGCATTGTGATGTTCTTTTCTTTAACACAGCAACATCTAATGTATTATATTCAAATGTTTAGTCATCACAAATCTCATACTCATGTGAATCTAGTGTTGGTATTAGCTTTATTTATAAATAAAATATTTATACACCTTCTTAAACATCTGTGCATTATTTCATAGGCAGCTAGATGTGAACGGTATCATGCTTCATGAGTCATATCTATACATGTAGTTGTTGCTTCAGTGCAGTTATATCAGCAGGACCAACACGGCAGCAGCCACCTGTTGACAGAAATCTTGGTGAGTCAGCACAACAGGAAAGAACAAGTCATAGTATTTACTGGTGCCATGCTATACCAACCAATCCACAAAGCCCCTTGTTCTTTCCAGCTGACACTTAATTTGGCAAATGACGTCTGTTTTTCCGTTATCCATCTGAAATTGTTTCAGAACGGTCACTAACACAATGAAACTGAGACAAATTGTGTCAGTTATGATCTAAGTAAATAAATTCAGGGTTCCTATACCTTTTCACCAATCAATTTTCATGACTTTTGCAGTCATTTTTGATTATTATGTAATTACACTATGGTTCAAAAGTTTGGGGTTGGTAAGAATGTTTAATGTTTTTGAAAGAAGTCTCTTATGCTTACCAAGGCTGCATTTATTTGATCAAAATACAGTATAAACCGTAATAATGTGAAATATGATAAATTAAAATAAATTTTCTGTTTTAATATTTTAAAATCTGATCTCAACTAAATTTTTCAAAACCCAGTCTCAGTCACATGATCCTTCAGAAATCATTCTAATATGCTGATTTGGTTCTCAAGAAACTGATTATCAATGTTGAAAACAGTTGTGCTGCTTAATATTTTTGTGGAAACCATGATATATTTTATATTTGAGCAATAGAAAATAACAGCATTTATTTGAAATACTTTACTGTCACTTTTGATCAATTTAATGCATCATTAATCAAAATATTCATTTCTTTAAAAAAAATTACATAAAGATTACATTCACAAAGACCGATTTTTAAGATATGAAATGTATGGGATGAAATGGAATCAAAATTAGGATGAAATTGAATCAAATATTAATGTGTTAATATATTCATTAATTATTTATTTAATTATGTCTTCTTCAGGTCTGGAAATTATCATTTTAAAATTCCATTTTTAATATAATTTTAAAGTTAAATTTTCCATTCCAAATGTTTCATGAATGTCGGAACCCTGTAAATTTAATTGAATAACAGAAAAGAAAAAAAAAAGATGGCAATTGTAAGTCAGGAGTTATTGATTAATCTCACCCAGTCTTGGGGTCCCATCTCTCTCCACTATTCGGATAGACCACCCAGCTCAAATCTGCTTTCTTCTGTGACTTGGCTGACTCTAGAAGTGGTTTCACCAAAGGAGCGGGACAACAGTTCACCCCGACAGCAACCAGCTGTGTGGACCTACAAGCCACCTGAACCGCCTCAGAAAATCTCCTCCCGCTTGAAATATTATGAATGTCCTGAAACACATTAATTGCATTAAAGGCACACTATGTAAGTTTCGCAGCTAAAGGTCCCTTATTTAAAACAATAACAAAGGCGTAGCTTGATGACGCCATGAATAAGCGTGGAATCATGAGAGTTTTGGTCTTCACCTCTACAGCTGATGAAAAGCAATCCGACAGGACTCGGGCAGAAACCATGTTCATGGATAAGCAATGTATTAAAGTTTTATTACATTGCTCATTTATTCACATTGCAGTAAGCCAGATCGATATTAGAATATATTAATGAAAGCTGGATGAATTGTGTTGCTAAATGGCATGCAGTTAATTTTAAAATATATTGTATGGCGGAGAAAATGCTGTATTACTGTTTCTACAAATAAAGCTCTTTGATTATGCTATGTTAACCACTTGACAAAATAGTGGTGTCTACTTTTTGGGTTAAAAACATGTTACTAGTGGTAAATCAAGAAAACAAGAGATTCAAACAATAAGACTAACCATGCTGAGCTATATAACAATTAGTTTTTTGTCGATAAAGGTATCCAAACAGTTGCTCACCTGTCTAATAAAACATTAAAGTGGCTTTGGTGATTCCATAGATTTTACAGACGTAGGACCCTAAATCAAAGGTGATGACGTCATTGACGCAATGACATGGGCTGTTACACTGGTTAAAATAGCTGATTTTAACATTGTTGGAAACAATTGGGATAATGTAAGTATATCTAACATTGTTCTAGTGGTATTTTAATCCAAAAATCTTACATATTGAGCCTTTAAAAGCAATGTCTAGCACACTCATTTGTTTTAATCAGAACATAATTGGTTGCAAGTGTGTTATGAAAGCAATTTCTAATTGGATATCATAATATATGTGTAGTCTTTGTAATTCAAGGAACGCTTAATCATTAATATCAGTCACCTTACAGGAAAAGGAAAGCCAGGCTTTAGTTTCGGGAAATTCTTTGAGTACTTCCACCAAAGCCTCTGCCTCTTTGAGACCTGGTATGGTCTCCATGGCAACAAGATCAGCTCCAGCTTTTACCAAGCACTGGATCTGTGGACGATGCCAATCTTTCAACTCCTAAGACAAAAGAGAAAACATGCACTTGATATTCTTGTGAGGTGGCAGCTTAGGCAGACAAAGAGCTTCATCTTGCATTACCTCCAATGTCATCTTGTCCTCATAGGCCCCTGTGTACTCTGACCCATCATGTAGAAACGCCCCATATGGCCCCACTGAGCCTGCAACCAAAGGTTCTCTTCTGTCTTCTAGGGGATATGTTCATTTTAGATTTTGTGTAGCAGAAACTAGATCAAATGAATGATTTAGCAGAAGTTAGACTTGCACACACCTGATTCGGGTGAGTGAGACATGAACTCACGCACTGTCTCTTTTGCCAGTTGAACCCCTGACATCATCATCTGCTGTGCTTCCTCAGGCCGGAGACCAAGATATTTCACAAATCCCTCAATGCTGGCCTGATATGTGGCTGTTGTTATGACATCAGAACCGCTTTGAAGAAATCTATTTTAAAATGTCAGATTAGTCATTCACCAAATATTAAATAGTTCTTGTCATAGAATAGAGGCATGCAGAAATACCAAATAACTGAAAGATTAAGATGTTTTTGAAAGTTGTAGATGTGAAATAGTATTGCTACTCAAAATAACTATTTTCTAATTAATTATATTTTAAATTGTAATATATTCCTTTGCTCAATTTATATTTTTATATATATATATATGTATACACACACACACACACTACCAGTGGAAACATTTCTATTTTTAATGTTTTTGAACGAAGTCTCTTATGCTCATTAAGGCTGCATTTATTTAATAATAAATACAGAAAAAAACAATAATATTGTGAAATATTATTACAATTTAAAATTATGGTTTTCTATTTTAATATACTTTAAAATATAATTTATTTCTGTGATGCAAAGCTGAATTGTCAGCATCATTACTCCAGTCTTCAGTGTCACATGATCCTTCAGAAATCATTCTAATATGCTGATTTATTATCAATGTTGGAAACAGTTGTGCTGCTTAATATTATTTTATAACCTGTGATACTTTTTCAGGATTTTTTGATGAATAAAAAGTTAAAAAATATCAGCATTTATTTAAAATAGAAATCTTTTGTAACAATATACACTACCGTTCAAAAGTCTTTCTTTTTTTTTTTTTGAAAGAAATTAATACTTTTATTCAGCACGGATGTGTTAAATTGATAAAAAGTGATAGTAAAGATTTATATTGTTAGAAAAGATTTATATTTTGAATAAATGCTGTTCTTTTTAACCTTTTATTCATCAATGAATTCTGAAAAAAGTATCACAGGTTCCAAAAAATATTAAGCAACACAACTGTTTTCAAAATTTATAATAACTGAGTATCAAATCAGCATATTAGAATGATTGCTGAAGGATCATGTGACACTGAAGACTGGAGTAATGATGCTGAAAATTCAGCTTTGCATCACAGAAATAAATTATATTTTAAAGTATATTAAAATAGAAAACCATAATTTTAAATTGTAATAATATTTCACAATATTATTGTTTTTTCTGTATTTATTGTGAAATAAATGCAGCCTTAATGAGCATAAGAGACATCGTTCAAAAACATTAAAAATAGTAATGTTTCCAAACTTTTGACTGGTAGTGTATATATATATATATATATATATATATATATATATATATATATATATATATATAGTTTGTGGAAACTGTTAATTTTAAGGATTATTTAATGATGTCAAAAGAACAGCATTTGTTTAATAATTACTGACCTCAAACTTTTGAACAATATCATTTGACTATACAGTATTTTTTTTTCAACATTTTCAATCACTTTCTTTTAATTTTTTGTTGTTGTTCACTTAAATATTACTGTGGCTGACAAATACATTCTTAAAAAGTATTATATATTATACACACACACACACACACACACACACAGGTTTGTTTTGCTATCTTAGTGAGGACATTGCTGTCAATGTCCTCACTAGTGGGTTGTGAAAGTATTTCACAATATAAGTGAGGACATTTGGTCCTCACAAGTATAGTCAAAACAAGTATACACACACACACACACACACACACACACACACTCCTGGGCAAAAAAATAAAAAATAAAATAATAATAATAATAATAATAATTGGCCAAGCCCAAAATGGCTAAACACCAAGCTTTTAATTATCTTAACCACAAATTATTGGTCAGGAAATTAGCAAACTTTCAGGAAATGCAATACTTAAGCTATTGCTGTCACAGAAAAACATCAAAGACAGAATTAATATTTTGGCAGAATATGGGAAGTTGTGTGTGGAGTGATGAATCACAATGAAACATGGATTCATTGAATTCAATGAATTGCATGGTGATGCTCCAGAGAGGTGTCTTCTACAATCTTCTGAGTGAAAAGTGAAAGTGACGTGTAGTTACATGTGGTGTCACATACTCGGAATCTGTGCTCTGCATTCCACCCATCCAAGTGCATACACCCAGTCAGTAGGCAGCCATTTATGGGGGTTAGCTGCCTTGCTCAAGGGCACCTCAGTTGTGGGTAATGACAGTGGAGGAGAGTGCTGTTCATTCACTCCCACAGCCTACATTTCCTGCCGGTACTGAGACTCGAACCTGTGACCTTCGGGTTACAAGTCTGACTCTCTAACCACCACAACTGCCCCCTATATAATAATATAATATAATATAATAATAAATGCATCACTACATGCATGGAGAAAGAGCCTTTTTAGCTGCTGGTATTGGTGAGTTACATCACTGTTAAAAGTAATTTAATGCTTTGGAGTACAGGAGAATATTGCAGAATGGCTTGATTCCCACAAATGAAAAGTTATCTAAAGAGGAATGATCAGATGTTATAATAGAAGTCGAGACAAGTCCATCAGGCTCATCCTTTGGCCTGGTCAGAGTCCAGATTTAAACCCTATAGTGAATATTTGGTCTCACATTAAACTCAAATGACCTGGGAGACATTTTTCAACTACTCATGAACTGTTTATTAACTTTATTGTTGATTAACTTTAACCATTAACTTTGAGTCGAACAACACAGACTCTTTTTCCTGTAAAAAGCTGTCTGCAAGTTGTGGAAGGCTATTCCATGCTAAGTTACTTTATCTACAGTATTTGTGCAATTCTTACTAATTTCCTGACCAGTGATTTGTGATTAAAATTGTTAAGACCATTAAAAGACCACTAAATATCATGGCCACCTATCTTTGGCCCCTTTTTTTTTGCCCAGGAGTGTGAGTTTGTGTGATATATATATATATATATATATATATATATATATATATATAAGCAAAATGCTTAAAAAAATTATTTTACATTATACAATGTTTCACACTCAACCCAGGTATAGAACATAATGGAACCTGTAATTACCTGTAATGTACGTCCTTGATGGCCTGTGGGTTTGTATGCAGAAGTCTTGCACTCCACAGTGGATCTCCCTACAAACATAATAATATATGCGTGAGTAAACTTGTGATTACTGACAACAAGTCTGTGTAATAGTACCTACCTGTAATTGAAACCCACTTGCTTCAAGTTCTGTTGCAAGACCTCCATCTAAAATGAATGGACTGGGATCCATTTTAACTGTTGTGGTAAGTGGAAATTCCTCCAACTATAAACCTCACCTACACAGTAAATGACTTTTGAAATTATATAACAAAAGACCTTTGTCTTATATTATGATAGGTTTGCAACATTTTAAGCTAAACCTACATTTTAGAAGCACATTAAACTGTAGTCAAAAGCTTAACAATTCTGTCAAAAGGCTCTGAATAATACTAAACTTCTGAACCGAAACTAGTGTCAAAGTCCACACCATAACAAACCCATGTGCAAGTGTCAGTTGGCGGTAAGAAGGTCAGAAACGAATACTTCCGGTTTACGGTATACAATCGAACAAGCAAACTATTCGCTCTCTAAGCGACTATATATTCCCCAGACTTTAAAAATCGAAGTCAGCCGAATGTTAAAACACTGCGGAATGTAGTTAACTTACGAGTTCATATGAGATATGTTTAACTATTTTATTTGGCGGTAGCCGTTTGATGTTGTTGCTATGGTGATGGGACTTAATAGCGAGGCTAAATGAAGACAATCAACCGTCTGTTAAACAACAATCAACAAAAATTATCTTGTCTTTAATAAATTAATCCAGACATGGTAAGTGGGAGAATACATTTTTTTCCAGTCTTAAGATGTGAGTAATGGAGGACTGAACTCATGAATATGACTGTTTGTTGTGGTTTTGGCGAAGTTGCTTAGTTTATAACGATATGTTTAGTTTTTCCACCGAAAGAAATACAAGTCACATAATCCACTGAGATGTGTTGTGTTCACTAAATATAAAATATAACATGTAACATCTCGTGTAAACTGTAATTCAGTCTGTTATAGAGCTATTCATGAAGTCCTAGCAAGTGAAAGTTGACGGTAGCATCTTGGCTATTTAAATCCTAGTTAAATGAAGACACTTCATCATCAGTTAGAAAGCAATACAGTTTTGTAACTGCATAATTTTTAAACTAAATTTCGCTGTTTTGACGTACTGAATGCTCACATGTGGTTCACCACTAGATGTCAGTATTTGCCTCCATAAGTAAGGTTGAAATTTAGTTGAAATTACAAACCCTGTTCAATCAAAAGCTTTAATGTCATTGAGTGGAATAATATGCTTTTTTAGTGTCATTTGCACAACAATCTAAACTTTGTTATTCTGTGGGTAACAGGATACTTTGACCATCATTTTCTTGCTCTGTTGTACTCCTACGCTATGTTTATTTTCCAATTCACATTCTGTCTCCTTAAGTAGTGTACATTGATCCATCTCCATGCAGACAGCATGAAATGTTTGCAGTGATAGCATAGGGCAACAGCAGGTGTCTGAGAAAGTCTCAGCTTCCAAGAAGGGCTCTGAGAGGAAAGCCCTATTTTTCATAGTGTTAGAGGTGGCAGATAAGCCCAGCTTTATCTAGTTCGATCTGGCCAGGATCATTAACCAGGAGACCAGTGATTTCGTTGTGCTGGAATGTTAATTTAGATCCCTATGCCCCCTCAAAGTGCTTTCATTCCTGCTGTAAACACTCACATAAAAAAACAGGTTTTTATGACACTTTCCCTCAAGAACAACAGATAGGGTGCACTTTGTGGTGCTAAAATTAGCGAAAAAACATTCCTTCTTTCTTATTAGACATACAGATGTCCTCAGGTAACTTTGGCCCTGGCAGAATGTGGATATATAATAGCTTTCATTTTGCACAAAGCTGTAGGGGGTGACTACCTGCCGAATCTTCCCCACTTAGATTGGTGAAATGCCATAAAACTTCTCAGTAGTTTTGATCATGAAAATGTAGGCTAGTGTTTTATGTCATATTGTCAAAGCACTACTCAGTATTTTTGTCTTATTTTCCAGTACAAAAATCAATACTTTCTTAAATCATAAAATGTCTGTCAGTGGGGTGAGAAAAATAACCTTAATTTTGTAAAGCCTGACATATGAACAGTTAATTGAACCTTTAGAAAACTGCATATAAATATTGTCACTCTATATATCCCAATAATGTCTTAGTAAGATGATATTTAAATGCTTAGTTTTATAATCAAAGCTCTGTAGTTTTTTTTTTTTTTTGTGGGAGGCAAAACATATAATGCAATGCAAAACAATGATGATTGAGAGATGTACAAAAATGTATGTAAACGTTCCTCAAAAGCCTGATGTATCATATTCGATACTCACATTTTAACATGATTTATCTAAAATGATGTATGGATAATCAAGTAAACCTAAGTTTCTTCAGTCCAGTAAGTATTCATCTTAAAATATTACTAACAATATAAAGGTTATTACATTTACTTTATAAAATCACTGAATATTTCACAGCAAAAAGACCCGTGTACCACGACCTGAAGGGGGACATTTTTAGAATTACTAAAAGGCCTTTTACTAGCTAAAAAAAACTATCACTTAGAGTCAAGTCACCTTTATATATATATATATATATAGCGCTTTTAACAATGCAGATTGTGTCAAAGCAGCTTTACAGTGATAACTGGTATATAATTCTGGCTGCACAGCAGCTCTTAAAGAAAATGGTGTCATTATCCATCTTAAGTAAATTCAGTATTGATTCATTCGGTTGTAAGAATCAATAGTTATTAATTTAGTTAATTTATCTATATCAGCACTGGAGTACACAGTGATGTCATCATCCAGCTCAGTTCAGTTCGCATACAACGGTGTCAATGCAGGCAGATCAAAACACTGTTGAATATCAAATGTCAAGTGTCCCCAACTAAGCAAGCCAAAGGCAGAAGGCATGTAGTAGATTGTGTACAACAGGTTTTTCAGCAAAGTTTTGATCATGTTGATAATTTAAAGGCCTTATTTAGAAATTTGTGTGTATGATACAGGAGATCATAGGGTTAATTATAAGGAAAAACATTATTATTTTACTCACCCCATTGACAGATATTTTTTTTAATTTCTTTTAAGAATAAACTGATTTTTTTTTCATAAAACAAGTATATCTTTAGTAATTTTCCTTCTCAAGTAAATGTATCTTGATTTAAGAATTGTTAGATATCAGTAATGGAAAACAAGATAAAAGTTACAAAGCAAGAATATCGATTTTATGTAAATTGTTTAGTGCTGCCAAAAATTGACTTTGGCTGTCTTCACATTTATATTTCCATCTTGTTGACTGGTATAAGGCTTCAGACACGAGGTGATAACTACTGGTGTCAGTGCAGACAATTACAGCACTAGACAAATAGAGTTTTGAGATGTGATTTCTGGCTTTTCAGACCTGTGCCTCAGTGTATTTTTGTACAAAGAAGGCTGTTCTTTGTCAGTACTCTGTCACAGCTGTCTGAGAGGTAAAAATAGCTCTTGTTTGGAAAGAGGCCCTGTTAGATTCAAGATAGACCGCTCAATTACGTTAAAAGGGATTCTCATTGAGTCTGTAAGGAATGCTGAATAAGAAAGCTCTGTGTTATTTTGCAGATGCACTAATGATCTGTTGTTAAATTAGTTTGGATAATGTGATGTTAGGGCTCAGTGTTGACATGTTGTCTCTATGAATTATCGAGCATGTGGCCTGAAGGATGGATGGCATAGTGCCTAGAAATGCAACATCAAAGTACTGCTATTCTAATATACACTGAAGATGATTATCTGCCAGTTATTATGTCAGTTAACTTATTATGAATATTAATAACTACTAAGAATTACTGCTGTAGGCCTACTCTAATTTTCTTGACTTTTGATGTCCACTGATCAACAGAAATGTTCTCATCACTGCTCAGTTACATGCCCCTCAATCAGTCACATGTGCCTGTGCTATGAATTTCACCCACAAGGTGGCGCTCTGCAGGGGACAGATATCACACCAACATTCGAGCTCTCCATGTTTTGTTCAAGGGCACCTCTGAGTTGGTATCAAGGTGAAAACATACTTAATAGTGGAACAACAGTAACACTGTGATTTTGATACAGTCTATTTTAATAGCCTCTATAATTTGTTTTCAAGAGCTGTATTGCATTGTCTTTGTGCCAATAAATTTATTTTTTATGTTAGTTTATATTCAAAGCATTATTCTTTTGTCTGCTAGTTCTCGGTATTTACAAATAGTTACCTACCCATCATACTATATATATGGTATAATGTTGCGGTATAATGTATGGTATAATATGGTATAATTATTCCATTAATATGGAAGAGAGCTTTTATTGCTTATCATTTTGTGTCGGGTTAGGACATTGTATCAAGGTTTTAGGTTGTTTTGTTTTATTATTATATTATATTATATTATTTTTTTTGTTCTTCAGACACAACCTGTACAACAAAAACTCAATAAATGAATTCCATTAATATTTATACTTTTATTGATTGTCGCTTTATCGCTTTGAGTCAGGTTAGCAAGTTTTGTTTTGTATTGTTTTAAATTATTTTTAGTAGTATTGCGATAAAAATTCTTGGAACACAATTTTAATTCCATCATCCCCAGACCACATGAGTAAAAGCTAAATAGCATAAAGGCCCCTCCTCATCACAGGGCCCACAACAACATTTTTGGGTTGTGCCCTCCAATGACAACATGGGGATTTATAATATATTAGTGATCATATTAATAATTAGTCTCCATATTTGTGCAGCCCTAATGTTTGCGCAAGTGTGTAGTGCATGATTTTAGAAGCAGTAGTTCTAGCAGCTGGATTATTGCTCCCCATTTGCAGTGACGCTCCCCAGGGGATCATAGGGCTGGTTCGAGGTCTGAACCTCTGACTCAGCATGTTAACAGGCCCAGCTGCCTGTCTGTATTGAGGGTCAGAGTGCGGCTGTTGTGACTCCCTGTCCAAGCAAAAGGTCAGATCAGTGACATTCCCCTGCTGGGCCTGGCTTGACTGTGTGTTTTGTTGTGTCTGTTGTGTTATGCACAGGAGGAACGCTTTGCCTTTCTGGCTGAGTGGTATGACCCCAGCGCTGCTTTGCTGCGAAGATACCAGCTGCTCTACTACCCTAAAGATGGCTCCGTGGAGATGGTGTGTTCCTATACTCAGATTTCAGACCCTTTCAGCTGTGTTTGAGCTTTGTCTCTTCATATGTATGTTTCTCTTATACAGTTTGATATGAAGAATCAGCGTACCTTCCTACGGAGGACCAAGTTTGATGAGCTTCATTCAGAGGATCTGTTTGTTGGCAACCGAGTAAACATCTTTTCACGTCAGCTGAACCTCATAGGTTATGGGGATCAGTACACAGCCAACAAACTGGGCAGTAAGAAGGAGAGGTAATTTATTCCTGAACACCACTGCTGAGGCAAGACCTGTCTTATTAGTCACAAAAATGCAGCCTTAAAGGGAAAGTTAACAAAAAAAAAGAAAGAAAACTATTTACTCGCCCTCATGTCTTTCCAAACCTGTATGGCTTTCTTCTATTCAATTCAATTTATTCAAGCTTATTACAATACATATTGTTTCAAAGCAGCTTTACAGAGCATTTCATTGTTAAAATTAGTAAGTATTCTGTTATCAGCTAGAGATTAGGGTTAGTTAATGTCATTTACATTTTGTAAAATGCAATAAAATCAAGAATCTGTGATTTGTGAATTCTCTTGAACCTTTATTTAACTGACAAATGTACAAAGAAAAGATTTAAAATGTTTTCACTGGCCAAATTAATTGTATTTTGTAAATGAACAAATTTTGATGGATGCAACACACTACAAAAAAGTTAGGACAGAGGCAAAATGAAAATGAAAAGATTATAGAAGTTAAACTGCTTTGAAACAGTCCACAGTTAGCAGCAGGTGAATTGGTAATAGATGGAGGTATCATGTTTGGGTATAAAAGGAACATCTACCAGGCTCAGTCTTTGCCAGCAAAGATGGGTCATGGCACACCACTTTGTGCCAAATTTCATGAGAGAATTGTCAAACAATTCAATAATCACTTCTCAATAAAAGATTGCAATGAATTTAGGTCTTTCACTTGAACTTGAACTAGCATGCATAATAATGTGAAAAGATTCAGAGAATCCAGAGAAATCTCAGTTTGTGTAGGGCAAGGCAGGAAACCTCTGTTGAATGTGCCTGACCTTTGAGCCCTCAGATCGCATTGCATGAAAACTGTCATGCTACTGTGTTAAATATAGCCATATGGGCTCAGCAGTACTTTGTAAAACCAACAATCTGCCCCTGCATCAAGAAATGCAACTTGAATCTCTGTTAGGCAAGGAGAAAGCTATACATCAATTCTGTGAAGAGATGCCCGCCGAGTTCTCTGGGACTGAGCTCATCTCAGATGGTCCAAAAGACAGAGGAAATGTGTGCTGTGGTCAGATGAGTCCACGTTTCAGCTTGTTTTTGGGAAAACAAGCTGTTCTCCGTCCCAAAGACGAAAGAGACCATCCAGATTTTTATCAGCGACAGTTGCAAAAGCAAACATCTGTCATGGTATGGGGATGTATCAGTGCAGACAGCTTGGGTGACTTGCATATGTGTGAAGGCGTAAATTGGGATTGTACAGAGACATACACTGCCATCAAGATGACATCTTTCCTGGGAAGCAAAACAATGCCAGGCCTTATTCTACACGTGCTACATTTGAGTGGTTTCTAGACACTCTACACCGTAGAGTGGATGTGCTTGACTGCTTGCCTGCAGTCCAGATCTGTCTCTTATTGAAAATGTTTGACCCACCATGAAAAGGAGAATCAGACAACGATGACCACAGACTGTTGAACATCTGACCTGTATCAGGTGAGATTGGGCAAAAATTCCACTTACAAAACTGCAACAATTAATATCCTCAATTCCCAAATCATTAATAAGTATAATCAAAACAAAGGTGATGTGAAACAGTGGTAAACATGCCTCTGTCCCAACTTTTTTGGAGTGTGTTGCAGCCATCAAAATCAAAATTTGTCAGTTAAATAAAGGTTAAAGAGAATTAACAAATAACAGATTCTTGGATTTTTTTTTTTTATTTTTTTTTTTACAAAATGTCCCAACTTTTCTGGAAATGATGCTGTAGGTAAACAGATACAATGAACATGTTAGGCAGTGATTACAGCTTGTTCCCCCAATGATTACAGTATTATCTAAGGATATTATATAACAGTTTTGTATATCAATCCAAAGTTGGCAAGTTTCTTCTGCGGAACACAAAAGAGGCTATTTTGAAGCTCAAACAGTTTTGGTTACCATTGACTTCTATTGTATGGACAATAAAAAAACAGTGAGACCTTTCTCAAAATAATATTCTTCTGTGTTCCACAGATAGTCATACAGGTTTGGATCATCATGAGGTTCAGTAAATGATGGCAGAATTTTCATTTTTGAGTTAACTATCCCTTTAAAGGAAAGGTTCACACAAAATAAAATTAAAATAATGTTAAAATGAAAGTTTTCAAAAAAAATCCCAAGTCTTCTGAAGTCATAATATAGTTTTATGTGACAAAAGGCCTACATTTTGTCATTATTCACTGATAATCTTCCCCTCCACTAAGCTGTTAACCACTGCAACAGGATCATTGAGTTACTCACTCATTGAGTTAAACTGAACCGAATCAGTCTGATTTATGAATGATGAAAGTCATATAAGCTTGGACTGACATGAAGGGAAATCAATCTTTGGATGACTTATTCCTTTAAACCAGATTGTCTCAAGACATTTTAATCATCATCTTTATTTAGTGTGATGAATAGCTTATTGTATGTCACAAGAAAAAGTCATTAACAGTCCTTTTTTTTTTCCTGTGGCCGCTCCTCCTCAAACATCTGCTAATGTAGTTTTTTATTAAAAGTGTAGATGAGCTGATGTGTCCCCTCCTATTAAAAATCACTGAACAATAATTACTGCTCTAATGAATCAGCTCTTCCTGTTATATCAATCACATTCACACTATTTTCCGCTGCTCTTTCTCTCCTGTGAGATTCATGGTGGTGTGCCATGAATATAAATTTGGGAAATATCACAGAGGGACAGACTCAAGGCAATATGCAATCTTCAAAGTAAACTTGAAGTGACTACTCAATTGACTGCTGTTGTTTAGCCAGACCTTCATATCTAGTACTGTGACAGCAACTTTATCTAATGCTTTGGGTAAATTTAAAATATAATTTAAAAGATTAAAGATTTCCTTTGTAAAGGAATTCTTTAAACCCAGTATCAAATTTTAACTAGACATTATGATTAATTTTATGATAACTTAATGAAAACCTCATTCGATTTTTCAGTGACTCATTAATATTTATCAACCAGCCTTTGTAAAGTCTGACAGCAGCAGTTGGCGTTTTGAGATCGAGACCATTTGCTGTGTGTTTTCCTTTATCATTGTTTAAGCTCTTTAATAAAATATTAACAATAGCTAAATATTCATGGTGCTGAATAGCTGCAGAATGTATGTATGTGATATGTATGTATATTTTTATACTTAGGTAATATGTTTTTATGTCTTCTTCAGGACTTTGGCTATGATTAAGCCAGATGCTGTCACTAAAATTGGTGACATTATTCAGATGATTTATGATGCCAACCTTATCGTCACCAAAGCCAAAATGACCAAGCTTACATGGTAAGTCATTTATGCTTTAATTAATAGACTTGTTTAAGAATTATTATACTGGCAGCGGTCCTTCAGCTTAAGTTCACCCTACAAGTAGGTGCAAAGAAAAGGATTCTCTGGGATTCTTGCTTAAAGCAGTTTAAG
Organism: Hypophthalmichthys nobilis; assembly: GCA_037950665.1. NCBI lineage: Eukaryota > Metazoa > Chordata > Actinopteri > Cypriniformes > Xenocyprididae > Hypophthalmichthys > Hypophthalmichthys nobilis. The sequence continues at coordinate 15,894,412 of CM075471.1, forward strand.
ACTAATTATTCTAATTAGGTATTTCAGTTTTAAAGTAATCCAAGAGTGAATTCTCAGAAATGGTGATGGGTGGATTTGACAAAGTCACATGTTCAGGTAAAAAGTATATCACAGCAAAAATCATGCACTGCTTGCTCTATACATTAACCTGGCAAAGGCATACACTTGTTCTTCTCTGAGCACCTGACCGTTTTTAACTGTTTTAAAGGTCAGGTCAAGAATGAAAGTTAACAATTTTGCACACTCGTGTGTTCTATATTCTAAAGCAATTTACAATGTAAGACTTGCAAAGAGCAGAGCATCTCATTAGTGGCTGCTTTTGCACAGTACCAGGAGTGGATTATATTCACAGCACAATGCAGTAATTATTAACTGAGGTTGTGAGAAGGGAGAGCGTAAGAGAAAAGAGGCAGTGTTTAAAGCTGCAGACATGATTTCTTTGGCCTGTTTTGTTAAGATCAGTTTATGATTTTAAAAATAGTGGTAATATGGGTGCTGGTAAAATAAAAGTTACAGATCTGGGCTGACAGCACAAATACTCTGTGTTCAGTCACAGGGAGAAGTGACCCAAGAACCAGGGAGTTACTGAATCACAATTTTCTTCAAGTAAAATTGTGCCTTTGAGCAAATTAGCCTAGATTGCTCCACTGTATTTGCCCTTCAGATTAGAGGAGTTGTTAAGAGTAAATCTGAGGACATTTCTGGTAATTCCACAGTAAAATGGCTTTAAAGGGCTTTGTGAGCTTGTTTGTTCATAACTGCAACAGTGGGTAATAACGGACACAAACCAGTATGAGTCGTGCAAAGGAGAGACCTTCAAATTATGATATTAAATGAACTTCAACCAAGGCTAAAATGTATTATTGTTCCTCTCACATTAAAATATATTAGGGAAAATTATAATGTAATAAACATTTTACATCAGTAATGATTTTTAATGTACTTGCTAAGTAAACATTATAACAAATTATGTAAATCCAATGATGTAGTACTATACACATTAATTTTGTCATTTTTGAGTTGTTTTAAATATTTCGATATAGCTTTAATTTATTTTTATTTAATTTTTAGTCATTTTAGTGCTTCAGTTTAAACTTTCGTTAGTTGCCAAAGCAACATTTCTAATTTTCATTTAAAGGGTTAGTTCACCCAAAAATGAAAATTCTGTCATTTATTACTCACCCTCATGTCTTTCTACACCCGTAAGACCTTCGTTCATCTTCGGAACACAAATTGAGATATTTTTGATGAAATCTGATGGCTCAGTGAGGCCTCTATTGCCAGCAATGTCACTGAACCTCTTAAGATCCAGAAAGGTACTAAAGAAATATTTAAAACAGTTCATGTGACTACAGTGGTTCAACCTTAATATTATAAAGCGACAAGAATACTTTTTGTGCGCCAAAAAACAAAATAATGACTTTTCAACAATATCTATTATCTAGTGACGGCCGATTTCAAAACACTGTTTCATGAAACTTCGAAGCTTTACAATTCTTTTGTTTCTAATCACTGGTTCAGATCGTGTAAACGAAGCCTTGTTTACTGAAATCATGTGACTTTGGTGCTCCGAACCACTGATTTGAAACAAAAGATTTGAAGCAGTGTTTTGAAATCGCCCATCACTAGATATTGTTGAAAAGTCGTTATTTTGTTTTTTTGGCGCACAAAAAGTATTCTCGTCGCTTTATAATATTAAGGTTGAACCACTGAACTCACATGAACTGCTTTAAATATGTCTTTAGTACCTTTCTGGATCTTAAGAGGTTCAGTGACATTGCTGGCAATAGAGGCCTCACTGAGCCATCGGATTTCATCAAAAATATCTCAATTTGTGTTCCGAAGATGAACGAAGGGCTTACAGGTGTAGAACGACATGAGGGTGAGTAATAAATTACATTATTTTCATTTTTGGGTGAACTAACCCTTTAAGTTTTTTAAGATTAAGTTTTTCATCTAATATTTATATTTTATTTCAGTTTCATTACAATTACTGATTTTTTTTTATTAATTTTTAATTAAGTTTAAGTTTATTATTTTTTAGTTTTTATTAGTTTATTAATATTTAATAGTTTAGTTTTAGTTTTAGTTTTAGTTATAACAACACAGTCCCAAGCTGCAACACTTAACAACAGTATTTAAGGGAAGTCAGATAATCTGTGTTGATCATAATAGCTTATTTTGCTTCTTGAAAATTTGGACAGCCTGACTGTATGAGAGGGAATAACATTTATAGATCTTTTAGATGTCTGAAATGACAAAACTAATTTTGTTGTAGACACCCCATCAGCACTAAAACATTTGACATTGTTATATTTGTGTTTATGTATTTGGCATCCAAAACAACTACAGTAAATTCAAAGTATATGTTTTTGTCTGTATGTCACTATACATGTGGTTTAATCCTACATACTTTGGAGAATGGAAAATGCTGATGGTTAATCTTTCCTTTTCCTCTTGAAATTTGCTGACTCTGAGAGTTTCTCTGATAGACCATGTTGTTTTAGCCTGGTCAGGTTTTGCTGCTTTAACCTTTCCTCAAAGTAGCAAACAGCTGTTCATTGACAGAGACAGTCCTTGTCAGAGTATAAAGATGTGTAAGTTACATAGACATATTTTCTCATTTCTTACACGAGGTGACGTGTAATCAGATTATTATATGATAATTACAAAAAAATGGTATTAAGATGAAATGCACACTTTATGAAAAATTTTTGCTCCTTAGTTACATATGTAAAACTATTTCACTATAGGAGTCAGCGAGAGATGGTAGGGTTTGGAGATCACTTATTAACTCTGTGTACTTTTATGGCTTTCTTACAGGAAGCAGGCAGCGGACTTTTACATGGAACATCAGTCAAAGTCTTTTTTCAAGTGAGTCTTTCCTGAGTCAATGATTGACTTATATGTAAGGGCTGCTTTTGAAGGAGACTCTGACACCTGAACCACCAACATTGAGAATGTCACAGTGACTTTGACATGACTTTGCATGACATTTCATGTTTTAAACCACAAATTCAATCATAAACACCAAGCATAAAGTTGCTTCTTCTTCAACAACAGTAATCTGGTGCAGTTTGTAAGCTCTGGTCCCGTGATTGCTATGGAGCTGATGGGGGATGAGGCAGTGTCGACTTGGAGGAAAGTTCTGGGCCCAACTGATTCTGGTGTGGCACAGAAAGAAGCAGCGCATAGTCTCAGAGCCCAGTTTGGTACCGATGGCACTAAGAATGCAGGACATGGGTCAGACTCATTGGCATCTGCTGCACGGGTAACAAAAAAGAAGCAATTAATCAAGCTTATAAGTCTTAATCCAATTTTCCAGTTATATGCTAATAAAGTCAAAGGAAATGATTGGTTGTGTTTTTAATTTTACCTATTTTTGTCTGTTAGGAGCTGGAGTTCTTCTTCCCCTCCACCACTGGTCATGGTCCCTCCAACACAGCCAAATACTCAGACTGCACCTGCTGTATCATCAAACCTCATGCCATCTCAGAGGGTAAATCCACACACAGACGCTGACATCATACTCATCATGTCTAATCAGGGATCTTTGAAATTACCTATTATAGATGAGATATAGCGTTGTTAAATATTTACTATTTGTAATGAGCTGTTTGTAGTGCATTATTAACCCATCTCTGTTTTATAAGTGATTATTATCATCAGAAGAATATGCTGAAATGTCATACCCCATCATTCCTGTCCCAGATACTCATTTAGGCTATATTCTCTTATATGCTGGTCCAAGAGTTCCACTAATCCTGACCCAAAACTTCACCACACATAGTCAGTGTATGAAGTTATGGCTCTAAAATGTGTCATGGACTAGGTCAATATGGCAATATATAAATACATATAAATTATCAAACATATGAGTAAATATAAGTAACTAAAACCTAAAATATTTTTACGTAAATAGATTGAACAAACCAGTTCATAAATTGGTTATAAAGTCTGTTTTTACTGCGAGTAGCATGCTGAAGCCCTAGTTGTCTTTTACAATAGGCTTTTATGAAACCTATCGCTAGAGAGGGAATTACTCACCCATTGTTGAAAAAAAGACATCTGTCAGGCATAATGCAAGGTACAGTGACAGGCATACAAACAACACTTCCTGTTCAGTAAATCTGACTGAATCCACACAAGTATTAATTTACATTCTGTTTGCAGCAAATTTATTACTATTTAGTTGTAAATTGGACTTTTGAAAGACCTCACACAAATTAGATCACAACAATGAAATTATAAGAACTTATAAGCAATTTCTCAATGGATTCTGATAACCATTCTATAATTTATGGTTGTATTTTATGCTTTTGCAGTTTTACAGTTATGCATGCGATGTGAAACAGGCCTCCTCCCAGACCAATGCTGGATTGTAAAAACAACTCTTTCAAAAACCATTTTCTTCTCAAAAAAATTCCTCTTTTCAAAGTGAAACCAAAGTAGTGGATTTGGTGGAAGTGCAAACCCAGTTCTCATGAATGAAAGGAGCAGTTCAGCTAGCGAGGGCGTTACTTCAGAGTCCTTTCGTGATTGTCTTCTGCTTGTATAACTGTCTTCATACCTTCCTGGCCTGCTGTTGTTTTGCTTGTTATATGTTGATGAGTATAAAACTCCCAAAGCTAGTTTGTACTCTTAACCGAGCCTTCGCTCCGGATTTGTCCAAATCCATCTCCTGATCCCTGTTCATGGAGCATGCCGCCAGGGCGCTGACCTGTGAAATCTCAAATCCTCTCGACAGGGCTGAGGTAGATATTTCACATAGTGGTCGTGGACTAAGCAGGCCCCGAGTTGATTTTGTACATTGCTGTGGGCTGAGTAAACTAGAGGGAATGTTAAACATACATACACACACCAGAACCCCAACAACAGACCCAATCAGTCATGAACACCAGAACCCCAACAACAGACCCAATCAGTCATGAACACAAAAACAATACATACTTCAAGACCTCAAACAGTTTTGGCGCACTTTATATGTCGATTTTAGGTGTTTCAAGCCTTCACTAATAATTTGCCTCATTATTGAAATGTCCTTTTCATATTGCACATCTCACAGTCCCATCAAAATAATGATCAAAAACAGTCAGAAATGTCAGATTGTGTCACAAGTACAACACTGAAGTTTTATGGTCATTCTTTTAGCTTTTGCTCAACTTCATTTTGCCTGTCAACTCTCTATTAGTCACCAAATTTTCCAACCAATTGCACACCCACACTCATATTCCAGCTACCAACCTCCTGCAGTGTGTCTGTTCTCAAGACCTTTATCAAAAGTGCTGGCAACCACTGATTTAAAGAGGATTGCAGCCCTGATTACCTTTTGATTGGAGGTCTGGAGCCCACCAGGTTTGCAAAAGGAATAAATAAAAATAGCCAGTAATGAAAGTCCCTGCTGAGAGGACCTCTACATGACTGTAATTAGACAGATTATGCGGCAACCGCTCTGTTCATTTTTTCAGTATAGTCATGTGGCTTGGTTCACCTTGTGTTGTAACATTACTTTTGGATTATAGACTACAATACCATGTTGTTCGCATCCCTCAACTGTAATGATGCACTGATTTTAACTCAACTTATAGTCTTGTCCTATGCAATGTCCTTTTGTGCAAGACTGGATTGTATGATTGTATGCTTTCCATTTCTCGTCTCCATCTTCAGACCTCAAACCTTTCATAAACACTTGAGTCCTCAAGAAATGGCAAGCCGGATGGGAGCAGTGTAATAGAAACAAACTTTACAAAATCAATCCTATGGTTGGTGGAAAATGGTGTCCATTTTGAAAATCATGGGACTATGTTATCTACACTCACTGACGAATAGACCACTCCAGACTAACCAATACATTTTTTTTTTAATTGGTGAAGATCCTCATTTATGTCCCTTTTGCCAGTGTCCTTTATCGCTGAAACATATTTTGATGGACTGAGTGTCCTAACTCCGTTAAAACTCTTACTTTTCAGTTGACTCTTATGAAGTAAGACCAGATGTAGCTTTAGTATTTTTTATCAAAAATAAACTTTAAAAACCTTTTAGATTTTTTATATCTTTCAGTTTTTTCTCACCATGGATATAGAGTGGTGCAGGTATGATGTCAGAACCCGGAAGTCTTTTTCTCCGCTGGTTCCTTCGCGATTTTTCTTGTGGGATTTTTTTTTTTTCTATTTATGTGTAAAATAAAGCATGTGGTAAATTTAACTTGACCATACTTTGACGTTTTGTTCTGCAATGTAAATGACACACACCTATAATGAAAATGCAGTTGTGTTCATTTTTGAAAACGCACGTTTTTAATAAGTAACTAGATAAGACAGCTTGGGGTGTGAGTGTGTGCAGTGCACGTTGTAGAACAAAACATCAAAGTATCATAAAGTTATGTTTACCACAGGCTTTATTTTTCTCATAAATTGAATAACCCCATTGTGAATTAGACTTCTGGGTTCTGGCGGGTAGCTGGCATGGCGTTATACTATAAATAAACAAACAAACAAACAAACCATTTCTCGTCGGAACAACCTGTAATCTTTGATGAATAAAAAGTTCAAAAGAACAGCATTTATGTGAAATAGAAATCTTTTTTTAATGATATAAGTGTCTTTACTGTAACTTTTGATCAATCTAATGCATCCTTGCTTGAAAATATTAATTTCTTTTAAAAAAAAACTTAATGACCCCAAACTTTTGAACTGTAATGCATACTGTGGAAAATTAGCTAATTATGCCATGTGTGACCTTGTTTTGTTATATTATATAGTATGCGTTGTGACAGTGCATACTGTAACTGTAGGTAAGGTAAAGGTCATAATTCTCTGAACTGTCTGTGCCTGGCATATACTCGAGCAAGCAGCATGCCATAATAAATGGGTAATAATTTACTCAGACCTATTGTCCAGGGTTAGGGTCATATCACAGATTTGTTGTGCATTTTTACCTGCCCACTTTCTCTGTTCTTTTAATAGAATACAATGATTAACCTAGTATGCAGTGTGAGGTGAGTTTCTCTAGATGGTTAATGTTGTCATCAAGGTCACGCTACTTCAGTATGAAATAGCTTAAACTTTGGGCATCCTTCATTAATGTATTCTGAGATTCACGCCGTATGGTCCAAAGTCTATAACACTAAAGTTAGCTGTAGCTGAAAGCATTTGTAAAAGTCTGACCTATTGATATCAGACCTTTAAACATATATGACTTTCTTTCAAAACTACTATCTGATAAAAAGTCACTTTGACCTTGTAAGGGTTTACAGCATTTGTATGTGTCATCCAATTAATCCGTATTTTTTTTAAACTGGAAAAATTTCAGCCAATAGAAAAGCAGTTTGATTTGTTTTAAACTGGCTCATGACTGGAATAGACAAATGTGTTGCCAGGCAGCGCTGATACCATTGCCTAGCAACAGCTGATGTGTCTGGAAGCTGCTGTCAGAATTGGAACCTTTAGGGTCACCAGTGGTGCCTAGGGAGGGTTGGGGATGTGTGATGATGTCATTTATGTGACAAAAGAAAATTCTCTGGGCAGTTACTACTGTGCATAGGGAAATAAACTGTTCATGCTAAAAGTCAACTACATATGATAATTTCCCTCTTATTTCTTAGAAAATGTTAAATATTAAATTTCAAATATGGAAATATTAAAAGGATCCTTGCCCTTTTCTGCTATTGAATTAATATTGAAATCACATTTGATTTGTGCTTTGTAGTATTTGCCCTTTCTCTTAAAGATATGAGAAAAAACAGCAAATGTAATTGCTGCCGTGAACATATCTGACTGCACTGTGAAACAAATTCAATATGAATATAACTTACAAAAAAAACATTCCCCAAAACATGTTTGATTCTGATTGATTCTTTAAAAAATCTTACTGTACTGCAATTGAAACCACAAACCCCTAAATCAGTTCTAATGGATATATACCCCGCAGTGCCTTTTATTAATATAATCTTTCAGCACTCAGTTCAAAGGAGAGGACCTGGAGATTCGCTCTCGTGTTATTGAGATCAAAGTCTCTCCTTTGAAGTCACTCCTTCATGATCTTGTGAACTGTTTGTTGGCCTTTAACTCGGCATGATCATATCGGTTAAATGGAAAGTCGAAAGTCTTGCCATTTAATGTGGCCAATGCAACATATAGTTCTTTAACTGCAGGGAGTCACCCTAGAGCAAGGGCACATAGTCAACAGAGCAGGATCACATGAGTTCCTAGATCAATGCTACTTGATATTGAACTTAAAACCCTGTTAGCATCTCAGATCCTTAATCATTAGACTTCTATCTAATGATTAGTCTGCTCTTAGAAGTGCAAGTTATGTTTCCAATAGCATGCGAATTTACCCTGCACTATACAGTACTTTGCTGTCCTTAAAGGGGAAACGTCATTTTTTTCTTTCTTTTTTTTTTTTAATATACACTTGTTAGGATTACTCACTTTACATTTAAATGTATATCTTTTTTTTTTTTTTTTTTTTGTCTATTTTTATTATTTTATTTTATTTTGTTTTTATTATTTAATCTGTTGGACCTGAAAAAAAAAAAATCCTTAATTTTCTACATTCACTGTACCCCATAAAGCTATATACTGTCTGGAGAATATATGTGGAGAATGATTTAAAATATTGAAAATCAGTCTGTTCTTGCATTAACAGTTATATATATGATCTAGAGAGATTTCTGTAAAATGTAAGATTGCATTCATGGCAGTTAGGGGTTATTTTATTTTATTTTATTTTAATTTTTGTTTTGTTTGTTTTTTTGCAGTTTTAAATGAGCATCTTTCATTTAGAATGTCTTATTTTTTTTCCAGCGTTGACAGGAAAGATTCTCAAGTCAATCATAGAAAATGGATTTGAGATATCTGCCCTACAAATGGTAAGTATTTTAGTTCCATTTAAATTACATTTCAGTTTTTAGATACAAGCCTGCATATAATAGCAATAATTTCAAACAGTTTGTTCAAATAATAAAGTTCAGTTAATTTCGGCAATGAAAGATACACAGATTTTATGGATTTTAGACCGGCTTCTCTTTAAAATAACAAACCATGAAACTAATACCAAACGTAGGCTAAGTAAAAGGAGTCTCTCTATAAACCAAGGGCAAACACAATTATGTTTTCCCTTTGGTGTAACCTGACCCTGTCATCGACCATACATTCTGTGACCAGATCAGTAGCCTCCCACACCTCCAAACGAGTCCTCTGCTGACCAGTTACAGGGCTGCAGCTTTGTCACATGATCCTGCTGAAAATAGTGTACAGAGGATGCCCCTGGGCAGCAGTGGATCAATGAAGGTTTTGTTACTATTAGAAAGCATGTATGTCCAGGGCTGAGTTGTTGTTCAGTATAAAAAGTATCAGACAGTAATAATGGTGTGTTGGAATGGTTGGCCTGGAGATTTTGTCAATGTGTTGGATAACCCTCTCAATGGACCATTTTTTTAATCAGAATTATGATTAATACATCAAATTTGCTTGTGAAAAAAATATTCCTGTTTATTTGTTTTTTGTATTGTGTGTGTGTATATATATTTTGTATTGTGTGTATATACAGTCAAACCAAAAATTATTCAGATATTTTTTATATATTTTTACTAGTGGGTGCAGGATACTACAGTTCATTTATATAAGTGAGGATAGCAAAATAAAGTAAACAGTGACATATATAATAATGTCCTTAAAAGTGTTTGTTTTTATTCAATATTCAAATTGTGACTTGGTTTTCCATTATTCTACAGTTCAACCTGGATCGAGCGAATGCTGAGGAGTTTTTAGAGGTTTATAAAGGGGTTGTAGCCGAGTACACTGTAAGTATATGTTGCTGCTCTCTCTACTATGATTTCAATTGTTCCACTAAAGAATACATGGCTCACTTTTTTATTACGTATTTAAATACTATGTACTAACATTTAAATGAATCATTTGATACAATGCACTAATTGTGTAGATACATGATTTACATTTAAAAAAAAAACATGCATGTAATTAACTTCTGTAAATGCATCTGTAATTAAACTGTTGACCCTACACCTACCCCTTAATCCACTCTTAAACCTAACCATACCAAACCACTAAACCTGTCCTTAGCCTTTACAGTTTCCCACTTGAATAGCAGCAAATGTTTTGCAATACCACATGAACACAATAAGTACACTGTACCTAACATTTATTTTTGATGTAAGCACATAGTAGTTAAAGACACATCATATAAAGTGGAACCAAATACGTTTATAAAACCCTTGTTTGTTATAGCTGCTCAAACTGTTTAGTTGCCATTTAAACTCCGTGACAATTCAAGGGTCCAGTCAAAGGAGTTCAGTTCTGCTCCCTTTTCCAGCTCAAATGAGATTCTACTTGTTTAATTATTCATTGAGTGAAGATGGGGTAGTCGCCAAAGCTTTGATTGTAACTGCATTCACACCTGTCTCCTGCAAACTTCTCTGTCAAGGCACCGACGGAGCATATAAAAATATATGAATGCTCGCCTCATGGCAGTTCCCCTGTTCTTGGCAGAGCGTTGTGTCACAGTACTTGGAATTTTGGTTCACAGGAACAACCTTCACATTCCTGCTTGCTATTTAGCTTCAATAAATCACTTTCTTCTCTTTCTATTTCAGCCGAAAAGCAATAATTTATTTCGATAATGTCCACACAAGTCTTTTAGACCAAAAAAAAGCCATTTTCGGTTCCGGGTCATTAAAGCCAGAGGCTATTTTGGAGTACAGGTCCTTGTCTGTTGCCATGAAAACTGTCTCATCAACATATTGATTGCCTCACATTTACCAAAACGCAAACTGCATGCTGCAGGTGCAAAGTGCCTATGAAACACTTCAGTGAGTGTGCCACTATTTTTGAGCTATACTAATGTAAGTGCACAAATTTAGAGAATGGGATCTAATGATGTTGTTCTGCAAAAATATGCTGTAAAGTCATGTATTGTCTTACTCTGGCTGCTGGAACAAAGTGTAATTGTGCCAATCAGATCTTATTGTGATCTTATCAGGTATAGATTTTAAGACCCTGTGAAGTTCCATGATATTAATATAGTGAACAGTGATTTTCCCAAAATTTAGCACCATGTTGCCATGTCATCACTCATCCTCTTATTATGTAATATAGGGCACAGACTTTGGTAGTAATTTTATAGTAACCTAAACCATGATCTCCGCTACGAGCATAATCCTTGCATTGCTTTGCAATGTTTGCATACTCAAATATATTGCATGATATCATTGTATCATATCATTGTAACAGCACTGCTTATATGGAGTTGCAGAGACTGCGGTTACATTGACACTGAGTGGAGATTTCTAATGAAATGGGGAAGCTCTTTGATGCTTCTCTATCTTCATTATTTAACAATAACCTACACTAAGGTTAAAAATAATGGTTGCCATATATGGTTTCATGAAGAACCTTTAGCATCCATGGAACCTTTCCATTGCACAAAAGGTTCTTTATTGTAGAAAAAGGTTCTTTAGATTATTAAAATGAAAGAAAAAGAAAAAAAAAGTTTCTTTTTAGAACTGTTCACTGAATGGTTCTCTGGGGAACCTGAAATTGCTCCTCTTATGGCATTGCTGTGAAAACCCTTCTTGGAACCTTTATTTTTAAGAGTGTACAACAGTTTCTCATGCAGGTTATAAATGGTTTATGATGGTAATTTATTGGGTAATATAACTTTTACAATTGATGTTTTTATTTTTGTAGATCTCATAAATGTTTGATTTTGAAATATTTGTTTGTATGTAGTCACAAAATGTAACCCGTACAATAGGTTTATCTGAAAGGCTTTGTGTCTTTAAGATGCAAAAATGGAACTAAGTGCTTATTATTCTTTTTGAAATATAAAACTAAAAAGATGACATTGCAGGCTGTTTAGTGGTCTGTGCTTGGTGGGCTCTTCACATTCACCCCATAATTCTAATACCCCACAAAGTTATACACACCAAACACAGAGGCCAACTCATCAAACCAGATTAAAAGAGAATGAAAACTAGTCTTGTTGCAAATAACCTGTTCCAAGAACAATAGCAACAATTGTTTGCTTTGACATCCTTTAATTTATATATTTATTAAGAGGCACACTGGTAACTTGAATCCTCCAGCTGCTCCAATGTCTTCCCAAGGTCTGTTCAAATAATAAGCTCTTTCATTAGTACAGGCACTGCAGGTAGACCAGGGGAATCGTTAACTCTTGACTGCTTGTGTTGCAGAATATGGTGGATGAACTTTGTTCTGGACCTTGTATGGCCCTGGAGATCCATGCTACCGATGCGCCCAAAGTCTTTCGGGATTTCTGTGGACCAGCAGACCCCGTGAGTGACAAGACTGTTCAGTCCCATGCCATGTTATACTGTGTGTTTCTCTCCCAAGTAATGTGCTTATACCCACAAGCATAGCATTAATAATTTCAGTTCTCTTTTTATATACTGTAAGATGTGAGCTGACATCTTTAACATCACTTTAAGATCATATCAAGGTTTTATGAAAGTTATAACAGAGACTTAATGGTCCTTCAGTCTCTTGGACTCAGTGACCTCTTTTTCCTTATGTATCATGTTATCTGTAGTGCTCTGAAGGCATATCATTTGTACCCCAACCAGGTAAAAACCTGCTTTGTGTCTGCATCAGCCAGTCGAAACGTACACCGCCATGAAGGTTTCGTCTTTTACGAAAGATTAGTCTGCCCACTCGTGTTGCATGACGACTGTTTCCGCTCTAGGTGGCCACAATTCTGCCAAGTTTTCTATTACTAACAGAGATAGCTTGTGAACTGCAGGTACCAGTCATGATGTACCATTAGATAAGGATTATAATCCTTGCTCCTTGGAGTCCTTGGGTTAGGGTTTATCGGCTTTACGCACAGCTCTAAAAGGTTTGATAATAATGTGGACTTTGTCATTTTCAGTGTGGCACTCGCTTATGGTCAATTTGGTTCCCTATGACGGGTAAATGCGCTCTAGAGTTTTGGTTAAAGACCCCATGAATTGGAATATTGTGACTTTTAGTGCTTGTTAGCTTTTAGTTATCTATATATGTACTTATTAAGTTAAAAATAAATTGACAAAATTATCTTTTACTAGATACACATTTAAAATGTAATACATTTTTTAATGTATATATCAGGATTTAATAATAAAAATGTAATAATAAAATTTAAAATATATAACAAAGTGCTGAAATCTTACACTCAATATATATCAAAATTTTTGTCCAGTATAATGCTCTCTATATTAGAATTCCTTCTTCTAGCAATAGCAAGTAGCAATTCATGGTTAATGTTTGTGACATGAAATGAAGGCAAGCTCTTCAATATGTGTCATCACAAATTGCTGATTCAGTGCGAATATAACTCACATCATATGGCAGTGATGATTAAACTGATTAGAACTAGGCCTACCTGTGCATTTAACGGTTTTAACGCACACCTTCCAACCAATCAGAATCGATTATTCCGACAGACCGTGGAATAATAGAAAAGAAAATCTAATGAAAAAGACAGAAAGGATCAAATAAAAAAATGTAATAGCTGCCACAAATAAATGAATAAGTTTTCATTTTTTGCAGTTACTTTGGGACAAAACATCCATTGAGACCTTTTAACACACTCTCATGGCAATTCATGACTATTTTTTTTTGGTGAATTGGTGGCTAATTCATATCTCATTCGTACGATCTGCTTACTCCCTATTGATGATTAGGTTTATTGGTGGACCATCTTGCTTACCTAAAAATCATTACAAATCAAATTCATATGAAATAGCCACCTCGTAAAATAGCTGCTTTTCTTATGAAATCGAGTTCGACCTCCAGTTGCACAAACTGTCTTCCTGTTAGCATTTTATTAGAAGTGAGCATGGGCAAAATGACATGAAATGTTTCTATTGACTAAATTATTCACAGTTTATGCCTTACACAAGCTGATGCTCACCCGTTAGATATTTGTGTTATTTAAACAAATGGCTTTGATATTCTGAACATGGCTCCAGTGTTGTGACCTTTACAAGGTCAAACTGGATTGCTCAATCATGGGTTCCGGAAAGAGCTACGCACTTCTCAATTGACAGTCCCGCCCTGGGTCCTCCCCCACCCTCTCTTTCTCACACACACACACACACAGTGCAGAGGGAAAGAGAGAGAGCGTGAGAGTGTGTGGTTGGTTTTTAAACACTCAGACAGGCTGTATATCAGCATTGTCTGGTCACAACAGCAACACTTATTGTCTTATGTCTCACAAGTTCTTTTAACTCATGCTCTTTATTTTGACATGTTCTCCTGCTTTCCCCCCTCCTTTTATGCTGGATCTGTGGCTGCATGTCTGTGGTTCATAAACACTGCCAGTATGATGCATAAAACGTAGTTATTATGTGTGTTTTAGGGAGATAGACTGGTCTAGATATTGTACTGTAAACACTTTTTGATTGTTGCTGTGAATAAATGAGGGGTTACCACCCATTCCTTTCCATTCACCAAATCACACTAAACACATATACAACACAACCATGTGCTTACATCCATTTATAAAGTTATAAAGCCTTGTATTAGTGTTTTAAACTGAATTCAGTAATTCATTTCTTCCTTCTTCAACATGAATAAATGAAGCACAGCACTTAGCAAGGTATGTACATGCTGTATTTTGTTGCCATTTTATTTAAAGTACAGTACTATTTTAGTACTATTTATGCAGTATACTATAATAGTGTATATATAGCCCTAATATTTTAATTTATTTTTTATTTTATGTTTTCAGTTTTAATTTTAAATTTAAGTTTAATTTTTAATTGTTTTTTTTTTTTTTTTTTTTTTTGAAGATAACAATAACACCACCTTTAGAAATTAAACAGGAAATGTGGTAGGGGTGGATGAGGGAGTGCCATCATCGCTCAAGCTGTATTTTAGCACATTTTGTCTGCATAAGAGTGTTGCTGCTCTATGTTGGAGCTAGCATACTAACACTGCAAGGACTTTATACTGAACAGCTCCAATTTGAGTCATTCTAATGTTTATCATTTGGATCCAATGAATGTTTGCTAGATAGTCTTGCAATATGCACAGTACTGTTTTGTGTTGATGACCAGATTTATTTCAGATGATCAGACAAAATAAAGTGGCTAGAGTAGCTACAGAGCCACAGACTGCATCAATTGTAATGGAAGCTGTGTGCATGCAGACTTATGCAGACTTATTTGTTGTCTCCTAGACCAGGGGTTCTCAAACTGTGGGTCACGACCCATTTGTAGGCCGCAGAGTGGAAAAAGATGGGTTGCGCGAGCAAATTTATGTTTCAGTGAATGACACATTGTTCACAGACACAAACAGCTTAGTCTAGGGCTGCACAATATACCAACATTAAACAGAAATCAAGATATTGCTTAGTGTGATTTTCGAATCGCAAAGGCTGCAATTTAATTGTATAAGTATGCGCTGCATGTTTCAAAGTCAAGCACATGCATGCTACTTGTAAAAACAGAGTTTTCAGGTTCTCAGAGCGGTTCGCATTATTAATGAGAAGAAACCCGTTCACTCCAATCACTGCGCTGTATTCTGCATGAGATTGCATTACATCAGAGAATTCAAATTTCATGAAAGGCTGTTTCAGGTCTGTTCATTCATCTCTGTCGTCTGTTCAACTCAGTGCTGTTGTCTTTCAGAGACATGGTTGTAAGAGTTTGTTGTTTGCGTTACCTCGCGTGCATTTGGCTATCTATCAACACAAAGGCTAAATATGTTTGTAAAAAGCATTTCACATGTATACACAAGGAATGAGCATAAGAGTGTTTTCTGCGCTGAACACCGTGATGAGTTTAACAACACTCATTACAGGACCGGAGCGAGTGTGTTTCAAGTTTTTATGGAGATTTCATACATCTGAATGTCTGTAAATGAAGAAATTAAAATGTAATTATTAAATACTTGATTTCTGTCATATCAAATGTTTAAGATTAAGCTTGCAGTACTCATTCCCCCCCACCCATCTCGAATGTAATTGAGATAAATTATACTTGTCTAGCTGTGTCCTGGAATGGAAAATTTTGGGAACCCTTGTCCTAGACTACAGCAGTCCTTAAGATTATATTACAGGAGCAAAATGCAGAAAGACCAAATTGATCTGTGAGGCGGATATAAGGATAAACCATTAACACTTTGAGACTCCAGGATTGTGTGAACAAAAGAAGGGGAGAAATATTTTCAGCATTGTTTGTGAAGGATTAGTTGTAGTTCATAAAGAGAGGATAATACTCTTCATCGCTGTTTGAGTCTGAAGGCAGGCGTGTTTTTCTTTCATTTCAGCCAAAAGTTTCAAAATCCTGTGCAAACACAAAGATTACATTAATTCTGGTCGGAATGTATAAAGTTTAGTGAGAGCATCATAAAGTTTTCTGAGTTTTAATGACATGTTCTGTTGCAGAGTTTGGAGATTTGTATGATAGATTTTGGAGGGAAAAGGTCAGTGTTTGAAGATATGATTAGTCAGTCTAGATTCAACATGTTTCATTAGCCACTCTTCTTTTCTGCTAACCTCCACATCTCTGAGGTTTTCCCACTGCCGAACACACTTTAGTGTTGTGTAATGCCTTACCAAATGGTAGTGAAATGAGAAGGACCGTGAGAGTTGCCTTGTAAAGTTTATTTTTGATTCAGAGAAAGGCCATATCAGGGAGCAGTACCATGGCATTGTTCATCGTATGATGGAAAACAAGAAACATTATGTCAGCAATATTGAAGATTAACCTGAGGACAAATGCTTCATTTGGAAGTATTTAGCAAATTATGGGCCTCTTTGTGTCCTAATGTAGCATCAGCCCCTCTAAAGAAGTCAGACCTTGTTGTTTTGTGCTTTTAAAAAAACTGGGGATGCACGTAATAAAATTATGACTACAGCCGATAAACCGATAATTGGTTTAATGTTAAGGCCGGTATTATACATTTATAAAATTATAATTATACAAATTATAAAATTAAAAGACCATAATAAATAAATAATAGGAATGCACAGTATTTCAGTACCATATCGGCTATTGGCCAATAAATTTTTAAAATTTTTGGTGTCGGTTGATAATGGATATTTAATTGGATTTCCCTATTCTTACATTTAGGTTACCTTTGCTGTCATCTAACGTTCACTCAAAGTTGATCTTTAAAAACACTAATAATTTAATAACACTGTTAACATAATGTAATCTTTGGCAAATCTCGAAATTAATATCCTTTTTTTCTTATTGTACATTATGATTTATGCCTAAATTCACTTATAGGAATTAAAATGGCCATTTATTGGTTGTCAACATAAGCCGATAATTATATTAATGTTAATGGTTGTCAGTTATTGGCTACAATTTTTATATTTCTGCATCCCTAATAAATGGTTTGTATGATTTGGATAAATGTTCCTTTTGAAACCTGACTGTTATGAGAGAGACATCACCCTTTCCAAGCAATCCAACTGAAATATATGAAAATATACAGCAAGGTTTTGTGACTGATTACTGCAAGTTCTACAACCTTAACAATGCACCCTATGGGACTTTACATTGGCCATAAATCAGACTTTAATGCCCCAACTTGGGTCATTTTCATAGTCGCGTCTCATTTTTAGGACAGTCTTACTTCAAGGTCAAGGTCAACTTAGAGGTATTTTACCAATACTTTTTAAGAATGTGGTTTCTGAACACTGTCTTGTAACCTATTTGTGGTGTAGTATTGCTGTATCCAGGAATGATATCAGTAGTGGAACACTGTGCCCCTCTCTAGTACCTTGATGTTACAGATCTCTTTATCATGTTGATAGAAGTGTAAAAGCGCAAGGAGATATGTGTGAAGGTAGTGAAAAATTCATTATGGCAGATCCTGTTGGCTTTAAGATGTAAACTCAAAGTCAATTGATGAGAGATTTTAACTTTCTTGTTCCTTCTTGTTATAACAGTATTGTTCAGTGTAACCAGATTCTCTGACTCAAGTGTCCGTGTACACAAAGACACAATGTCTATCTAGACAAAACTTCCTTGAACAAGGTTGTTTCCAAATGTGCATTCTGTTGCATTCTGCTGTTATTAGAACAGAACAAGCTCACAATAGAATTAATTCTCCAGTTTCTGTTAAATACCTGCTGTTATTGTCTGTCTTTCTACATTAATTTACATTCTGTATGTATCTGTTTGAGCTTGTTAAGCTCCAAGGCTGACTTTTGTTCAAGGTTGTACAGAAGAAATTAGCTATTTGTTTTCGGTGTGTGAACGCACCAAGATCCTGTTCACTTAGTTGTGCTTAAGTCTCATATGGTGTTGGAGCTCATGAATAATGTATTGTGCCGACAGATCGTATCAACTGACAAAGTTCAACTGAATGCCTGTCAATGACTGACTGGCTTTCAGCTCCAGGTTCCAAAATACCGTAACTGAGTCTCCACTTGGAAACGAAGGTAACTTACTTGTAACATGGTAAACCTATACAGTGTCAATGTAACGTGCCCGATTTGTCACAGACAATGGAGATAAGATAAAGTATTAGATGTTTGGACACAGTGTTTGCCTACTTCAGACAAGAGCATGTGGTCTCAGAGCATTTTGTGTATCCATGTCCTCCAAATGTATTAAAAGTAAACACAATGGTTTATGGAGGTAGAATTATGTCTTTAATACAGCTCTACAGTGTAAGGTCAAGTTTGTGAATTCTTTTTTGAGTGCCCTGCTTTCAGTTTTAATAGGATGTTGCTAATCTAGTGTTCTTGTTCTAGTATGGCTCTGTGTCAGTCAAGGACTGTTGCCTGCTACACAGAGAAACAAAGCACAATTGACACTGTTGTCTCACGTGTCTTCTGTACAGTCTGTTAGATCTGTCTGTGAGAAAAATGACAGACCAACAACATGTTATAGCCTGCAAAAAAAGAGCCAAGGCAATTAGTTACAATGAGTTTTTTTTTCTGGATTAGAGTATTTGAAAAGGCATGAATCACTCAAGTACAAATAACAGAACGTGCTATAGCTGGTTCTCCTATGTTCAAAAAGCTGTTAAAAAGGCCATAGTGTTTCTACTGAGAGCTGCTGCATTTAAAAAAAAATATTTTGGTTCAAAAGTTCAAAAGTCTGGGGTCAGTAAGATTTTGAAAGTTGCTTATGCTCAACCAGGCTGCATTTATTTGTTACAGTAAAAACAGTAATAATGTGGGATGTTAGTACAACTGTTTTTTATTTTAATCTATTTAAAAATGTAATGTATTCCTGTGATGGCAAAGCTGAATTTTCAGCAGCCATTACTCCAGTTTTCAGTGTTACATGATCCTTCAGAAGTCATTCTAATATTCTGATTTGTTGCTCAAGAAACATTATGTTGAAAACAGTTATGCTGCTTAATATTTTTTGGAAACTGTTATACATTTTTTTCCTCTCAGGATTCTTTGATGAATATAAAATTCCAAAGAACAGCATTTATTTTAAATGGAAATAATTTGTAACATAATACATATCTTTACTTTCAGTTTACTTTGATCAATTTAATGCATTCTGCATTCTTCCTGAATAAAAGTGTTTTTTTTTTTGTTTTTTTTACAAAATTAATATTCTTACTGACCACTGACTTTTGAATGGTAGTGTGCTTTTAAATAGTCAAAATCCCTTGCATTTATCCTAAATTGTGGTCAAATCATGCAAAAAAAGCAATATTTTTCAGGCTAGTCTAGTTAATGTGCATTCATGTGTAAATAAATAAGTGATGCCTCTATGAAAAAAAACTGATTGGCTCTTTTAACTGTAAGGTAGAGCTACTCCCACCATATTGAGTATTATGATTTAACCATTTGTATTTATATTTGTTTTTGCACAATTGAACCCTTACAATGTCTCTGTACATAGTGCATTGAACTATTTTATTTCAAAAGATCAACAAAATTTAAATTTTTATGAAATATCCGCTTTAATTTTTGACCTGGCCAGATAATACATAAAATACCTTCTTCCTGATGTCTGAAAATCTATGCTTATCTTAATGTATATTTTAATTGGAAGTGAACTTTTATTTTTTAAAGATTTATCCTTGATATTTTGTTTCATAAATAACATTAGTTTCTAATTTGTACCTATGGCAGAATAATTAGCTCTCTAAAAGCATCTGCCCATGTACATTTCCTGTTGTAAACCAAATTGTTCATCCACAGACTAGGTTATTCAATCAGTCATGGTTTAATTGTGATCTCGAATAGTGCTGAGTTCTAGCATGTGTCAGTGCTCGAAGTATGTGGGCATAAAAGCAGGGCCGTGGAGACCTGTAGTTACCATGGAGGTGCTCTCTTAGGAGGCTCCAGTGTCGTCCCACAGCATCGATTGCTGCTTAATTAAGGCCCTCTTACATCAGAGTGGCACCAGGAACAGGGAGTGAGTGAGCCATGTGACCGTGACTGAACTGGAACTGCCTCGCACAATCTGCCCGTCATCTGGCACAAAATTAGTTTAGATTTACTCCCTCTATTTTTCTAACATTAAGACTCTGCTTTGGTTTGTTATTGATCATTTTGCCTGTTAAAAATAGTTCATTAATGACAAAAAATTAAATAGTTTATATATCACCACACAAACTTTTTTCCTACATTCACTCTAGCGTTCACATCAGCAAAATACCGGCAAAATTTTCTGGGCAAAAAGGTCACTATTGTCAATAGTGTAGAGATGTCTGAAGCACAGCTCACACAAAAGTCGCTTTCAATCCATGGAAAGAAAACAAACATTTAAAGCCAAGGCACTCAATCACATGGATTCCTATTGAAATTACTGATTTTGCCAATAAAATTCGCCAAACAACGGTTAACGTGGCCGCACCTTTAAATAAATCGTTACTTTGTTCATTGTCATTTGCCTGATGCTTCTTATTCAAATGACTTCAAGTATGCTAATTACATGGACAATTCCCTTGCCACCACCTGTGGTGAAGTGTTTTGTTTGAGGGCACATTGGTGAAAGCACAATTGTGATGTCACTAATTCTCAAGGTCCTACATCACTCATTTGGGACTAAAGGTTACAGTCAATTTTTTCTCAAAGGAGATTTAAATGTGCACAAACCAAACTTTTCCATAGTGTGTCATGCCGCTCAGTGAGAAGTGTACCTATTTATGTATACTTTTATATCTGATCAGTTGCTATAGACAAAATTATCAAGTAGGAGAAAAAGACAAGAACTTGTAGTGATTGGTTGCCTTACAAGCTTGAACTAAAACTTAGTAATATCTCAGAGAACCCTGTTATATGCATTTACATTTACATTTACATTTACATTTATTCATTTGGCAGACGCTTTTATCCAAAGCGACTTACAAGTGAGGAATACAGTAAGCGAGTCGTCATGACGAGGCAAATAGGGACAAGAAGTGCTCACAATACAAGTTTTAGGCAGTGCTCAGAGTATCATAAGCTACAATAGAGTGGGATTAAAGGAAGTGAAGGGATAGGTATAGAAAATTTTTTTTTTTTTAGGATGAGGATAAGTGCTCACGAAAGAGATGAGTTTTCAGCTGTCTTTTGAATATTGCCAGGGATTCTGCATTGCGGATGAAGGCAGGAAGATCATTCCACCAGCAAGGGACAGTAAACAAGAATGTCCTGGAGAGTGATTTCATGCCTCTCTGTGATGGTACCACGAGCCTTCGCTCCTTTAATGAGTGTAGGCTTCTGGTCGGAGTGTAGACTCGTAAGAGTGAGTGGAAGTAGGAGGGTGCTGAGCCTGTGGTAGATCTGTAAGCAAGCGTCAACGCCTTGAATTTGATGCGAGCAGCAAGTGGTAGCCAGTGCAGAGAGATGAAGAGAGGTGTGACGTGGGCTCTTTTGGGCTCGTTAAAGACAAGACGTGCTGCAGCGTTCTGAATCATTTGAAGAGGTTTGATTGTGCATGATGGCAGTCCAGCCAGAAGAGCATTGCAGTAATCAAGCCTAGAAATGACCAGGGCCTGGACAAGGAGTTGTGTTGCATGTTCTGTTAGAAAGGGCCTGATTTTCCTGATGTTGTATAATGCAAATCTGCATGACCGAGCTGTCTTTGCAATGTGGTCTTTGAAGGTCAGTTGGCCATCAAGGATTACTCCAAGATTTCTGGCCGAATTTGATGGGGTAATTGAGGATGTACCTAGCTGGATGCTGAAATCATGATTTAGAGTCGAATTGGCAGGGAAGACGAGAAGTTCAGTCTTAGCCAGGTTGAGCTGCAGATGATGTTCTTTCATCCATGCCGAGATGTCCACCAGACAGCTTGAGATTCGTGTAGCTACTGTGGGATCATCTGGTTGGAATGAAAGGAAGAGTTGTGTGTCATCAGCATAGCAATTGTAGGAGAAACCATGTGCCTGTATGATGGGACCAAGTGATGTAGTGTGAATGGAGAAGAGGAGGGGTCCAAGAACTGAATATGCTGAAAACAAATCGACTTTTATGCTATTTTACATGATTTTTAGTATTTTGAACTGGTTTATGTATGTTTAATTACTGTATAGAGACTGGGATTGAGATTGGTTTTATATTTACATGTGTTGGTGATTTGTCTAGAAAGAGCCATTTTGGCTTGGTTGGGGTTACAAAAGGTCCTCATAAATGAAAGTGGCCGGAATCTGTTGCTAGTTAATTAACATATACAAGGCAGATTAGCAAGTTGACTCTTTTGATAGCTTTGAAGTGAGAGACCTTGATGAAGGGGGTGTGAATAATGAGCCTCATTTAATAAACATGGCTGTTTTTACAGGTAAGAGTCCAGGCTGCATTGATGAAAACTGGAAACTAAAAGATTCTGACCTTGTGATCAGCTTCAGTGTCAACTAAATGTCTGAGATTAAACTAAAAATCTGAAATTCAGAATCTAATGTTCACTATAGTTCAAAAGTGTGGGGTTTGTAAAATGTTTAATGTTTTTGAAAGAAGCCTCTTATGCTCACCAAGGCCGCATTTATTTAATCAAAAATACAGTAAAACATTAATTTGATCAAATATCTGTTTTAGATGTTATGTTATGTAGATGTTATGCTGATAATATCATTTATAATGTAAACATTTATTAAATGATCAAATTAGTGCAAAATGCACAAGCATCTTTTGGACCCAATAGCATGAGCTGCCATTCTAAACAGCAGGCACATACAGGGTTAAATGTGAGGAGTTTAAGTCTGGAACAGTACACCCTGTTAACACAGTCTATGCACCCAGATTGTATTTCACCCGTTTGACCAATTAAGGCTAGTTTACCCATCTAGTGTGAATTTGTCCCTCTAAATTACAGTTATTTTAGTTCAGTAATTTGTGATGATTGCCAAATACTATTAAATGGCACGGAGTGTCAGATATCCATATACTCAGATGTTAAGTCATGCCACTCTGCTGTAAGACTGGGACGTCTTTCTGAATACAGCCCCATTTTATCAGTGAATAGCGAGAGGAGGGTTTGTAAGGCAACGATTTTTTTTTTGCCTCAGTCTACATAGACAGTAGTGTTACGTCAGTGTGTCCTCTCTGTTGACATTCTCTTTATGTTCTGTGTGGTGGGGTGAGGGACGTTTAGTGTGTATATGCAGTGTGTGGCAGCAGCTCTGTTTAGAATGAGAACACACGCACACTATCAATGCTGACGTCAAACAGCAGCCGTTAGAAATGGATCTCACCAACATGGATAACTCAGTCATACAAACGTGCTGATTAAAGCAATTTTCCCAAAGGAGTTCCTCGAGACAAAGAGGCAGTGAGAGGCGAAATGATCTCCCTTAGCTTGTTTGTTCCTAATCGTAGCCTGTAGTTTGTGTGTAACCATCAGTGTTTGGGCTTGGCAGGACTCATTACAGTGACATTAAGCTCAGTGGCTGCAGTTATGGGTAACTAACGCAATTATAGGGAGCCAGCTTTGCCAAGAATTCTCTCAGCACTCAAAATGAGCCTCACTGTGAGCATATCTATGTGTTTGATAAATAAGTGCATTTACATGCACTTTAAAAGTCCAATTAGAGTCATGCTAAAACAATAATTTGTCTATTTAAAACAAAGTAAATGCTTTAGTCGACTGATTAAGCTCAGTTAAGATAAATGTTAAGATAAAATACACAATACTATTCAAATTTTGGGGTATTTTCATATTTTTACTCAGCAAGGATACATTAAATCAACATGACTGTCGTTTATAATGTTACTGAAGATTTATATTTAAATAAATGCTGTTCTTTCAAGGGTTCTATTTAACAAAAAAATCCTGAAAAGATGTAGCACGGTTTCCACAAAAATATTAAGCAGCACAACTGTTTTCAACATTGATAATAATAAGAAATGTTTTTTGAGAACCAGTAAGCATATTAGAATGATTTCTGAAGGATCACGTGACACTGAAGACTAGAGTAATGATGCTGAAAATTGAGCTTTGTATTAAATTAGGAATAAATTACATTTTAAAATACATTAAAATAGAAAACAATTATTTTATTAATATTTCTCAATATTGCAATTTTTTACTGTATTTTGATCAATTACAGTAGCCAAGAGAGGTGAGCCAAAGGGACTTTTTTCAAAAACATAAAAAAAAAATTCGTAGTGTATCCCTCTTTCAAAAAGTATGGTGGCAGTAATCGGACAAAGGTATCGGATGGTAATACCATGGTACTTTGATGTTTACCGTAGTGCCAAACAATGTTTACTGTTACTAAATGATAAACCATTCATGTACCATGGTATATATGTGGAACTTCAAGGTTCTGGGAGTATTACCATGGTACTTTTTAGTACTTTTTACATTTGACTTTTTGAAGATTTAAACTATTCATTTTTGTGTTGCCATTTTAGACTGTGCCAGTATTGCCTCAGAGAAGTGTTAGTCATCTGTGTCTAATCAAATGAGGATGTGCCTCAGAGTTCTGTATCATCGCTATAAATTTTAACTGACTTATTAATATGAAACGAGTGAAGCTTGCTATACTAACCGTGATATCAGATCTCAGTCTTGTTTTTGTTAATTACAAAGCAGACATCATATCTAGATAAAACCAAAGAATGGATTGCCTTCATGTGCTTTTTCAATGTCAACAAGATAAGGATAATAACTAACCAGCAAGAGTCTCTTAAGCTTAAGAAAGGAAATCATATGTTACAGTGCTGCCTTTATTTGAACCAAAACACTAATTTTGCCTGAGACTTTCTCTTATGACAATGTGTGGTCGCTTAATACTCCCTCTTTGTTTAAACTGTGTGATCTTCAGCAAGTTCCAGGCCACTGAAATGGAAATCCAGAGATCAAAATGGAGGTGACAAGATGGGTGTGGTTAAGGAAACACAATTTATTTACATTTAGATAACCCACCCCCCATGGGCAGAGATTGGGAGTTAGATTTCCTACTGGTAGAGATTAGCAGAGGACAGTAGAGCCGGCGGGGCTTGTGTCCTCAGGAACATTTCATTTCATCACGTTCCATTTTAGCCTTAGCCAGTTGGCCAGCTGAGCTCTGAATGAGAAGCACATGTGAGCGCGAATTAAAGTCAAGACCTGGTATTAGTCCAACATTCTGCTGAAAGGGCAGTGAAATATAAACTCAAAGTAAACTCAGCCAAGACCCCTTGAACTTCTGTCATGCTGTAATGGCAGGGGAGGAGTATTTGTTTAACATTTGTGTACCTTTGTAAAGGTGATCATATATATATCTTTTAAATCACTCGTACTGTTACATCATTCCCATTTTGTTGGTCTTAGTCTTAACTGTGGTACTTTTGTATCTCTTGTATTCCTCTGCTACCGTTTAGCTGTTTATTGCTAGATGACAGCATGCCTAGAATGCTGAGCAGTCTGTTCTTTGCCAGCCTGGTGTTAATGTCAGGTTGAGATGAGCTTGACCAGAGAAAATAACAGCTTGTTGAGTTTCACACAAATAATGTCACAATTCTGGATTGAACCATTTTCATTTGGGATGCACTGGTATTTAAATTCTGTCCAACACATATGGCTCACTCTTCGAAAATTGTGCAAAAATTGTACCTTATTTACCCCTAAAAGGTTCATAGTAGTACATATTATGTGTACGTAGAACAAGTACATAATACTACTCTTAGGTGCCAATATGCACATTTTGATGGTTGATAAGGTAAAAAAAAATGTCTCACAGTGATAGCCGTCTAAAAATCTATAGTATTTTGTCTATATAGATAAAAAATAAAACGCTAAAAACTAAAATCAATCATTCTTGTTTTAAGTGTTACAAGTGAGGTTAGCCATCACAACGTTATAATATACAGTACAAAAGTGGATATTCATTTCAAGATTTGCTAAAGATGACATTTAACGGTGTTATTAAATTATTATCTGCAATCATCTTTTATTCCCTATTGTGACGTATATCCGAGTGAAATGGCTTCTCAAACAAGAAAAAATGTAGGGCGGGACTTGATGTTGGAAATTGATTGGATCATTGTGGTTTACTATTGCTGTGACCCCACCTCACGCCAGTAAACATGTCATGTGCTCGGATAAATTGTTTATAATAAATACTGCAATATTCCATAAAAGCAAGAACTGTCAATTTTGATTTCAAACCGAATTTAAGTGAGTGTTAGATGACGACAAAGATAATCTAAATGTAAAAGATAAAGATAATCTAAGTAAGCAATAAGGTACTCGAGGCTGTGCTGTATCATGAATAAGTCACGGCTGAAGGGTGTTGTTAGGCACGACGTGAAGCAGACCCTTTCAGCCGTGACTTAACCGTTTTATAAAAGCAATAAGGTACTCGAGGTTAGTGCTGTATCATGAATAAGTCACGGCTGAAAGGGTCCGCTTCGCGTCGTGCCTAACCACGCCCTTCAGCCGTGACTTATTCATGATACAGCACTAGCTTCGAGTACCTTATTGCTTTTATAAAACGGTTACCACACAATACAAATATTAAAGTCAAAAATATGTATCAATGCAACTTTCATGAAGTAAACTTTCACTAAAAGCATTCTTTCCGCTGGAAAAAAATAGTCCCTGATCGTGAACAGCAACAGAAGTTACATTATTACATTATTAGATGGCGGCAAAGACTGTCTTTTTGAGTGTGTCAGTCAATACCGAAGACTTTTACATTGAAAAGACTGAATTGTTGTGAACACGGAACAAGATGCAACTGACAAATGCTTTGACTAGCGCTGTCAGTCACGGGAAAACCCCTTAACTGTTAAAAGGACAAGATGATACATCGGACATTTAAACATTTTTTTTTATTATGAACATAGGACTGACCTGACGGAAAATGCTAAATCTGAATGCAGGTAATAAAGTCGCTCACTTGATCTCTTTCTCACAATACTACATAATACAGTAAGCTTCAATGAACAATATAAATTGAGAACAAACAGTTTACGTTGCTAAGAGTGGTTGCTAAGGGTGTTGTGTAGTGATACACAGAACCGTTGAGTGAAGCGGTCATAGCCGTGTTTTATCGTGAATAAAACACCGCAATCAGAATCAAGGACAGGAACTAACCATTTTATAAAAGTAAATATAATACAAACAATTATAATATCCAAATATGTTACCAATATATTGATAAAAAATTTTGCTATCATTTTAATGCTAGCCTAAAAATGTCCAAGTAAGTTTAAGTTGAAAGTTAAGTTTTAAGTTTGTGTGCTTCTGAAGTAACTGTCATAGAACTGTTTAGGAAGCTGATGTTTGCAGTAATCTGTTTGAGTAACATGAACAAGCATGTGTGAGTAACCTGATGTCCTGGATAGAATGTGATGTTATGTGATCTTGCAGCAGCGTTGGGCATGAGTAATTATCACAACACATGTATCATCACCTGTGCTTTTATCCAAATGCTCTACCAAGGGAAACACTGTTCAAAGCATGTGCTCCATTGCTCTAACTGTAACCCATCACAGAGCTGTTGTCACGTTATGTGTTTTGTTTCCATACAGGAAATTGCACGCCACCTTCGGCCCACCACTTTACGAGCGCTCTTCGGGAAAAACAAAGTGCAGAATGGCGTTCACTGCACAGACCTACCAGATGACGGGATTCTCGAGGTGAGCTCATGCAAATCTCATTCAAACACAATGTTGCGCAAGAGCCACACAGTCACATTTTGTCTTCGGCCTCGTTTTACACACTTTGAGGATGTTTGTTCACCTTCAAAAATATTTCTGGATCCCACAAATGCTTATGAAGCCCAGAACAAAATGGCATCCAGGTCTCATGACTGTCTGTAGTGGGCCGAGGCAGACCTACAGCCCAGCTTGTCTCACAGGAAGGGAAGCAGGCGGATAGTCGGTTTGGTAGAGGGGAAAAAAAGGCTTTGTTATGCCAGGGAGTGGGTTTGGCCCGGTGGACGTCATTGTTGTACACAACTCCTGATCTGTCCAGCCTCCCAGCACAAATGGCCCCTTGTTAATCATTTGCCTGCTGACCGACTCAGCCATGACATTCCAAGAGCTCAGGCCTCACAGAGGCCCAGCACAGACGCCGGCTGCCGTAACAGGCACAATTCAGGGAAAGTCAATTGTTTGAATGTAAAACAAGCTGGTGAGCTGATGCCGAGGCCTGATGAAGTGCTAAAAGTTTGTCACAGATTAATGCAGGTGTATTTTTTATGAAGGGCATTATAATTTATTGAATATTCTCATTAGGTGTGTCCAAATTCATGTACTTATCCACTATTCTACGCCTGCTAAATCTTGGACACTTCACGCACTCAACTGTCGCAGCTTTTATTACATAGCAGTGGGTTATCAGACCCAAAAATCCATATAAAATTCATACCCTAGACAGTGCACTCTTAGGGGCTGTTTACACGACACCATTTTCAACTAAAAACGGAAAACTTTTTATGCGTTTTGGCTGTTCATTTACATGAAAACGGCGTTTTGGGTGCCTGAAAACGCAAACTTTTGAAAACAGGTTTCAAAGTGCAAGTTTTTTAAAACTAAACGGTTGTCATCTCCGTGTTAACTGTAAAAACGCGAATCTGTGAAAACGGTGACCGCATGCATGTTTAGTTTATCCACCTTATTATTCAACGTGGAAGTAAGGTGTTTTCTGTGAATGTGTGAGATTTCCTAATAATTAGTCCCTGTAGGGAAATAATGAGAATATCAAAGTGGATTAAAATAAGGTGAATAGGCATGCGCGTATAAGCTCTGTATAAGATTTGCGAATGTGCAGGCGTGTAGTCTTTCTTTACAAAGTGATATCTCCAACTACTTGTCTGGACTGTGTAATACAGCGTTTTTAGTTATTTTTGCCGATCCGTGTGAACGGGGATAGTTTTGATAACGTCATCGGTACAAAGAAAAAACATTTCTGTTTTTAGTACATCATTGTCGTGTAAACATACCTTAAAAAAATAAAGGTTCTTCATTGGCATCTATGGTTCCATGAAGAACCTGGTAACACTTTACAATAAGGTTCATTAGTTAACATTATTACTTAACATGAACTAATAAAGAACTGCACTTATACAGCATTTATTAATTTTTGTTAATGTTAATTTCAACATTTACTAATACATTATTAAAATCTTGTTAATATTAGTTAATGCACTGTGAACTAACATGAACAAACAAAGAACAACTGTATTTTCATTAACTAACATTAACAAATATTAGTAAATACAGTAACAAATGTATTGCTCATGGTTAGTTCATGTTAGTTAATACATTTACTAATGTTTAACTAATGAACCTTATTGTAAAGTGTTACCAAGAACCTTTAACATCCATGGAACCTTTCCATTCTACAAAAGGTTCTTTAGATTTTTAAAATGTTCTTCTCACTAAGAAAAAACATGGTTCTTTTAAGAACAGTTCACTGAAAGGTTCTTTGGGGAACCACAAGACCTTCTTTTGGAACCTTTATTTTTAAGAGAGTGCATAGAGGTATTTGGGACACAACTATTGTATTGGTGTTTACCATTTGGAGGAAGATTGGGCTGAACTGTGGGAATTTCTGTTTTGCAGGTCCAGTATTTCTTTAAGATTTTAGATGGGTGAAGCAACTGTGAGAGATGTCCGTTCGGCTGTATTTAAATAAAGACCACTTTAACAATGCCTCAGTTGTCTGTCCATTTATTTCTTCTTAGGTCTTACCCAGATTTAAATAACATCACAAGAGCAAATGCAACTCTTGACAAGTGTTCTGATGTCCAACAATGACTTTTAAGAACTTTAAACACAAACAAAATATCCTATTACATGGGGTACTGCTTTGCATCTGATAGGTTTCTAACCTTTGACCAGTGACTTTGGTTTTTGGATTCATACATTACACTTTCTCCTTCTGAAAAAAAATTGTACAACTGCATAAATATAAAATTCTTGAAACCATGAAAATGGCAAAAACATTCATTAGAAAGTAACACCACATCATGTGATGTCTCAGAACAAAAAAAAAAATTAAAAAAAAGCACTGAGTTGCCATGGTGACCACTGGCCACTTCAGTCCTCCACACTAGACACACAGTTCTACACTTAATAGTAAAGGAAAATAAAAGCCTTACACAGAATTTTCATTAGTCCCAATTTCCCAAATTGCAAGATCAAATAAAAAGTCAAAAGTTGATGTAAAAACATTCCCCACAATCAACAAAAGATGAAAAGGAAAAGGGAAAAAGGTTTGAACGGAGTGCAGTCACACACACACACACAGACCTGGGGAGTTCAGAGCGTACCATGCCAGTATTTTCAGTTAAGTAGACGAATACGCACATTCACACTCAATCTCTCTCTCTCTCTCTCTCTCACACACACACACACACACACACACACACACACCTTGGACCGCTAAGTCTCTCACATAAGACAACAGAAATTACAACATGGCTTGGAAAGGACCATTGTATGCGACTACTGCACTGCACACTCCATAAAATAGAAAGAGACCACACTAGGCAGAAATATTCAGGGGACAGAAACACTGCTCGCTACATCAGTAGTGGAATTATAATTTACAGTAATAAATGAACGTCCCATGGCTCACGGAATATTCTCATTTACAGTAGAATAAATACTTTGCTATTGCTACTCTTCCTGTAATTTACATTCTAACCCTAGACATGCAGAGAAAGCTAGTGTAAAGCGTACAGATTAAGTGTAGGTCCCGTATGTTATGAAAGTTTGTTCAAGACTAGTTGTCGTTCTTGCTTTTTCCAAATGAATTTGTACTCGTCTTTGTTTATTCATCTAAATTACTGTGTTTTGAAATGGGCAGAATAAAAGTGCTATTTTCATAGCTAAGGTCATGAGTTGATGGTGATTTTGATGTCAAAACGTCCCTGAGAACGGTCCTTCTCGCTGTAATCGATGTTCTTTCCGTATACTTTACACTCTATGCGCATGTCGATGCCCTGCGTGATGTTGTGGAACTTGATGGCCACCAGAGGCTGGAGGTAATGGGGGTGTAGCAGTTTGCCATAGTAAGGATAATACTGGAGGGGGAAACCAGCACCTATCCCGAAGTAATCGATCGGTCCGAGCTTATCCGCTTCCTCTTCTCTCTGTTGACAAGCAATAACTAGTGTTAGATCATTCCCTGGAGCACTATGGCACATTGAGTTTTGCATCACAGTGTATATTTCTTTGCAAAAGGCACGTTCACACCAAGTACCATAACTATACCGATACCTAAATTAGCACCCTCACAAACGGACGATAACGTTCTCTTTATTATAATCGTGCACAGTTATGTCGTTTATAGTTCTCATTATAGTTGTCTTGGGGCCAGCTTTACTAACAGCTTGCGCTCTTTTGCCATTAAAAAACTACTTTCTTGATTTACTAAAGACACACAGCGCGAATTTAGCGCTGAAAGGTGTGGACTGAGTTATTTTTGTGGCTGACCTTATTGCATATGCATTTGTAGGAGTTTCCCTTTCAGACGCAAAATTTATGGGAGGAGAGTATTAAATGAATCACGCAACGCGATTTACTAATGTTTAAGCTCATCAATTTACTGGTATTTGCGCCATTATTTAACGCCTAAAAAAGCATGTCTTAACCCGTTTTGCGACATGGCTGCAATTGTTGCTGCTAGGAGGAGACGCCGCAGAGAACAGAGAACACGTGGTAGAAGGGAGAAAATATTTTCCACTTGTATTAATTTCTTTGGAATGCCCGAGGAAGACGTTATCTGTATTGTATGTAACAAGTTGCGCCTGTGTCGACCCGCACCTGATGAGCATCAGCTCTTGGTAGATTGCATTGGTCATTATGTAAATGGTTTGACTGCGTCTGTGTTCTTTAATTTGCGCGTCAGCAGTAGATCACGTGCAAACTTGCCACTCCCATCGGCGCGTTTGTAGAATTGCGCTCACACACTAACTTGCCCCGTTTAGTAAATCTGGCCCTTAAACGGAGAGTTCACCCAAAAATGTCATCATTTACTCACCCTCAAGTTGTTCCAAACCTGTATGAATTTCTTTCTTCTGCTGGACACAAAAGAATAAATATTTTGAAGAATATGGGTAGCCATACAGTTGATGGGACCCATTGACTTCCGTAGTATGGAAAAAAAATACTATGGAAGTCAATGGTGCCCCACAGCTGTTTGGTTACCAACATTCTTCAAAATATCTTCTTATGTATTCAGCAGAAGAAAGAGATTCATACAGGTTTGGAACAACTTGAGGGTGAGTAAATGATGACAGAGGTTTCATTTTTGGGTGAAGTGTCCCTTTAAGACAACTATAATGGGTGGACTATCTCTTAAACACTTGACTGGGAAAGGAGTAGGGATGCATTGATAATGCAGTTCTGGCCCATATTTGCAATAATTATGCTATAGCTGATATTATAAACGTACGTGTTCATTGATGGCAAAGGTAATCTAAATGTAAAAACCATGGAAATTAGCATGCACAATAAAAAAAATCTCTAAAACCGGACCCTAAGCAATACATTACCAATAACATATTGAATCTCTACACAAGAATGCTTTTTTACCAAGATGCTTTGTAAGTATTTTTTACCTTGCTTGAGCAGTGGATTGGGATCAGATTGTCCTGAAAGTTAGGGCGGGCTGCCTCAGGGATACTGTCATTGGAAGCTGGAGGCTGAGGAGAGAGATTGACAGTATGATACAATCCCAATATTAAGGTAAATGTTGCCTCAGGCTAACAAAACACGTGATCTATATATATGATGGCAATAAGTAGGTTAATATTGACAAGATAATCATGAATAAAATAAAATTATTTTTTTCTACATCCTGCTAATCTTGGATAACTCACCCGTGGCCTGAAGTTCACAATCCTATTGAGTTTAATGATGAGGCAGGGCTTGCCTTCACTGAAGCCATATGTTTCATCCGGTGTGCCTGAGCATTCCTTCAGCAAGTTTCTTCTGAAGCGACAGGCCTTCCTCACGCCATCTTTGCTCTCCAGTTCTCCACGCTCCGTATAGGGTTTAGGTGTGTCTGAACATGAAATACATTAAGGCTTATTAGTGACTAATACAGCTGTATTTGCTTGGCATTACTACAACAGTGCACGGGAATGCAGGACAGCAACATGGGTCAAATAAAGCCCTAATTGTCTACCTAAGCAGTGAACTGTTGACTTGTGAATGAAGATCATATGACACAGCTGGGGAGTGATGTAGGAGATCACTTCCTGAACTGAACCCTTTTTAGCTGACCTACTTATAATAATAATGGGTTTATTGAAATGTATATAGCTTAAAGATGATCATAAAACTACGTACGGTTGCAGTCTTCAAATTTGCTGTCATCGTTCTGGTTGACGTCGTCGTATGCTTTCAGAAATTCTTTGATTTGTGTCACATATGCTTCGTAACTTTGTGGATCATTTATACTAAAGCTGATCTCTGCTTTATCCGGGCGTGGGGAGTGTGATAAGCCTGTAAATAAAGTGGAGAGGTTAAATGTGACCTGAACAACTGGTGATGTGAACATTTAGAATGATTTTCCCTCCAGCTATCAGAACAGCGAATGCCTGGTCCATTCATTGTCATGGAAGTTTGCTATTCAGATTCCCAGCTTGGCAGTAATTTTCCACCAGCTCGATCGTAAAGGCCACAACAGGGTGTGGCGTGAGCGGAGCCAGCAGAGGAGAGCAAGCAAACAGAAACCTTATATTGTCTGTAATGCCAATTTTTGTTTTAACAGCTAGCTTGGTAATGACCTCCAATGCATGTGCTGCATCTGGTGTAAAAGAGGAGCTTCTGGCTTATTGCACATGAGAAATTCACATAGACATTGTTTAATTCACTTTTAAGACTCCGGTTAAAGCTTGCGAAAGTCTCCCAACCTTCCCCCTCCTCCTCTCCACAACTTCACGTGCTCCTGTCACACAATGGAAACTTTTAGCCCCTAAGAGGGAGGCGGGACTTGAACGCAGGCAGCATGTCATTTCTACGTCCGGCCTTCTTTGCAGCAAATAGCTGCACACCATGGTGATCTCCACTTCATTCCTACTCATGTTGTTTCTTTTTAAACTTTGGTGTTCAAGGGCCACCTCTCTTAAAGGGGAAAGGGCTCTTCTTGGCAAAGACGTTTATGTTCAGGACCTTAACAAATACAGCTAAATGTAATGCCAAGGCGGGAGTGTGCACTATGCAAACATTCACTGGCATGGCTGGTGTGGCAAATGGCTGGCAGTGGAGCAAAGGGCAACCTAACAGGGATTATGGAAACTGCAGTATACAATGCTCTCCACTGTTTCTTTTGCCCATTTTTAGCCTAAGTTCAACTGCAAAACAAGCTTTTTTTGTGCCAAACAAGCTTAACGATAAACCCAGAGCCAGTATGTTTAAGCGCACAAATACTGATAACATCAACCTCGACTGAAATACTACAAGACATACCAGTTTAAAGACATGCGAAGTGTGTGGATGAGGAACAACAATGCTGTTAGAACCCAAACGGGAAGCCTCGTCAGTCTGGCCGGGAGTGTGAAGGTCAAAATGGCTTTCTGTGTGTGTCTCTCCTTCCACTCCCTCACACTCCTCACCACTCCACCCGCTCACTCCGAGGTCAGGCAGACATTTAGAGCCGCCAAAATGTCAGGGTTTACAGAAACAAAATTAACTTCCAGCGTTATGGAACTGTTCGAGTGCGTGTAAACGAGAGTGTCCCAAAAACAGTTTGTTCTTTCCATTTTTCCATATCAATGGCAAAGAATAATATATAATGTTACTGCTGGCTCAGTTACTTTTAATAGCCTTTGACAGCAAGGCCTCTTGAAAATCTTGTTAACCAAGTGACAAACAAATCTTTGAGTTTAAAGTTGTTCTAAAGCTTCTAGCACTTCACTTTAAAACATGCTGTTAAGATTTACACCAAAACTGTAAATGTAGAACAAGACATAAAACACCTTTCAAATAATGTACGAGAACACTAAAGTGATCACTTCTATGTTAGTCAAAATCATCAACTACACAACAACATTCTCACAACACTGTCGCATATGGTACTTATCAAAAATCGTGCAAGTCAAAACAACTATTAGCGTTAAAGTACATATAGTTCATTCTGTATCTCTTCAGTGTGGTGATTCATTCACAGAACTTTTAAGTACAAATAGTACCCAACCTCTGAACACTTTTGGGTATGTAATATCTTCAACATCAACCAATCTGGTTTGTTACCTGGGGGTGCAACCCTGTCCTGGTATGTGGGTTTGTAGTTGCTGAGAGTCAGGAGCATGGCCTGGATAGTGCCAATGAAAATTCCAGCCAAGCAGCCATAGAAGATAACGTAGAAGGAGAATATTTTGACTGCAAAGAAAAATATATAGCATGAAATCAATGGGATGTTTTAGAGCACATATAAAATTACATTCAGTTTCCACAAACAAAAAACCAAATGTAAACATGGTCTCAAACATAAACAATGTTTAATATGTAAAATGAACATTCAAAGTTGGCATGACATAAAAATTCACCTCATCTATTTTCTTAATACATGTTATAGATCTTTTTGTGAATGACTCATCCATGCATACGTTTCTTTTTTTCTTTTCTTTTCTTTTTTAATCAAAATGCCATAACTCAATCTTCTGGTGAAATGCTGGACCTCTTTTGTACAATCCACTGGATTGCTCACATTCAGATCTGCATCTATCCAATTAGCAACTACGATAATCCATTTCACTCTGATGTACATTCAGAAGATAAGATCTGACGCTACTTCTATTTCATCGCGACTTTAAAGCGCCAAAACAAAACTATAGAAGCTTGGTTAACTGCGTATTTTTATCTAAAAATTTAAGACTTTTTTTCCATCTCAGTCTAAGTCTTGACTTTTTTCCTCTGAATTTTGAGTTTATATCTTGCAATTCTGACTTTATAACTCACAATTGTGAGTTTATGTCTTACAATTGTGAGAAAAGTCATAATCGCAATATATAAACTCGCAATTGCAAGAAATAAAAGTTAGAACTGCGAGTTTATATCACAATTCTATTGTAAGTTAATATTCTACAATTCCGACTTTTTTTTCCTCCAAGTTAATATCTTAAATTCAGACTTTATAACTTGCAATTGCAAGTTTATATCTCACAATTATGAGATAAAAGTCAGAAAAAAGTCAGTCTCTCACACTTCTCATTGGTTTCCCTAAGGCTTCACTAAAACAAGTAATCATATAACAACAATACATTTTTCTTTTCACATAGTCTTCAGTTACAGTATTTTTCTCAGAGTTTCAAATTAATATCTTCAGTTTGGACTTTATAACTCGCAATTGCATGTTCATATCTCACAATTATGAGAAAAAAGTCAGAATTGCAAGATATAAACTCACAATTGCAAGAAAAAATGAGAAATAAAAAGTCGTAATTACCTTTTTTATTTTTTATTCTGTGGTGAAATCAAGTTAAACGGTATCTAAACTAGTAAGAATAAAGATAAACAAAACCCCTGTCAACTGTCTTCTGAGATAAGTGACTTGTGAAAATCTAAATTAAAATTATATATTATAATTGACAATTCTTTTATAAAACATTTATCTGATTACGCACTGATTGAGTCTTTAATTCAGTTTTGCTGATCATAAAAAACTGTAGATTTCCAAAAATATACAACATACCAACACGAACATGCCAGAAATGTGGGTCTTAGGCCCTTATAATTTTCTGATTAAATGAGCAAGCTGGCTGCCTTCTGAGCCCTACTATTTTATGCAAAGTTGCCAGTAATCATGAAACAACCCAAACTTCCCTGTCTAACGTAACGGCGATAACAGAACTCCCAGAGCTCACGTGCATGTGTGACGCAACAACAGTATGACATTCCTGTCTATCAGATACTGTGCCAGTCTGTGGGCTTCATTGAAAGCGCCCCCCCCAACATCCACTTCAAACCACCAAACACAAGGGTCGGTTTGTGTGTGTGGATGATGGGGTTATACTTCCTTTCCTTCAGCCCTGGCACTAAAACCTTTGCCGCCTCTTAAATCTACAGGAAACACATTCAAGTTTGAATACAGTCCCACAAACAATAGTTTCACGTGTTGTATTCTCAGTGTGGGCAGAGAAAGAAGCTTTTCCCTGAGGGTATAAATAATAGGATGTCTGTTTTTAAACTTGTGATGTTTTAAAAACGTAATAAACCCACATTCACAAGACTAAAAGTAAGAGTAATCACGTGCCAACAGTAAAATCAACGCGTCTATTGGCTGTTAACCATGTCCTTCAGTCTCTCACACTTCTCATTGGTTTCCCTAAAAGGCTTCATTAAAACAAGTAATGATGTAACAATACATTTTCTTTACATGTAGTCTTCAGTTACAGTATTTTGCGGGCAGCAACCTGAGTGAAATAATAAAATGGACCGACTTTACATAAACAATTATCGGCAAAAGAGACTGAAATATGTTAAAACTCCTCTCTGTAAATGATACGAGCTTTAATGAAATCATATGCGTCAGTGAAAATGTTTCCTCTACCGCTAGCATCCCCTCGTACGGATTGTTTGGATAGCGTTTTCCAAATGTATCAAACTAAACAAACTATAAATACTCGTTAACTTAAAGTCGACGATTTTACGAAACTTTTCGCAGACATTACTATTCATTTTAAAATAAAACTTCAAGCACACAGAGAAGAGCCTAGCTGGCTAAGCTACATGTGACTGACTCCCACATGTGTCAGACTCAACTCAAACCTGTTTCATCTTTCCATCCGTTTCACTGCATAACTACGTGTTTTAAACTACTTTTTCGGTTCTTTTTAAATATGAAAAGTATTTTGTTACAACGCGTTGTTACTGGATAATGTAACTTTTTAATAACAGGCATTTGCAAGTGCAGCAAATATACACACACAAGTCAATCTTCTATCAGGAGGGCAGCGATAAACACAAATGTTAACAACTGATAAAACTATCAGCTAGTCTCCCGCTTTAAATGCATATATTAAAATGACAAACTCCGCTGATATATATTTACAAAGAAAGCAGGTACAAAGCAGTACTAAATAAGTAATTATTCTTACATTATTACTAACTGTAGGCCATAAACTAGACGTGCCAATTTACTTTGAGTCACCTTGACTAAAGAAAATAATTAGTCACCAGCACAAACATGATCATGTCATGACAGACTCTTCACTGTAAAAAAAAAAAAAAAAGTTTCCATCCATGCCACAATAATTTCTGCTCGATTTGTTGGTGTTTGAACTCGATTTTCTTAGTGGTTGATATTAGTAAAATGAAATTTGAAACCATTTTGATGCTAACAAAGATACGATCAAAGTTAAAATTTCTATTTTAGTGGTTGGAAAATAGCAAATTGTCCTTCAACGACAGCTATGCTGACCATTTCAAATGCAGCTGAATGACATCTTTCCTGAACAGTAATAACATCCGTATAACGACCTTCAAAATAACCTTTTTTTTTTCTTTTCAAACACCCCAGCATGGACCTAAACTTTAACATTTATTTAAACAATGTATCAAATATAAAAACATTTTGTGTAAAGCACTGTTTTCCTCTTTTTTTCCCATTCAGTCAATGCTATTTCACCACCTTGTGGCTCACTGCGCGCATTATTCATTGATCAGTCCTTCTATTACATGACTATAACTCGATTCTTTCGGCACACTCTATTCACTAGAACACTGTTTATCTGCTTAATTTTTACGAATATCTCTAATATGATAATCTAATTATAACAGCAAGGCGCCATTGCGAGGCATTTTTTTTCCCCTTTGAAAACGAAAGTCACGACGCAGTCAGATCAAACAGGTGTTGGGCTTTTTCAAAGTCAGAAAACACGCTGTAGCATTTTCTCCTGTCTTTAACGTTTGTACGTATCAATATCAAAAACTAGTTTAATCCAAGAGGAGAAGCACTGATAGAACAATCTTGAGAACACTTACACCAACTGCCGCCTGTGCGTCCTAAAATTCCTTCTTGTCGGAATTCCAGATAAAGCTCTTCCATCCACCATCACCATCTTTATTTGCAGACATTTTCGGTATGTAGTTCCCTTTTTGGTGGTGTTTGAGCGGGCCTTATAGACTTTACTGCGATGTTATCCCCTTCCTAAATGTTGTAAAAAAGGACAAAGTCGTACCCGGTACCTTTGGTTGTACCCACTCAATATATATGCTCGGCTCGGCTCCGCCCATCGGCTCTTTTAATAAGTTACCTTCAAAAGAGGGAGGGCAGATTCTGACCAATCACAGGCCGCGTTGCTTTTGCGTAACAACTCGTAAACGGGGGTGGAATTCATGCTCGCTTGAGCGGTTCAGTGCTGTTTCTTTCAAACTCTAAACTGTGTTCTTTGCCCAAAAATTATACATTATTTCCCCTCTTGATCTCATAAATTAATGTCATACGCAAATCTACCGGTATATTTTGACTGTTTGAACGACAATAAAGTACTACGGTGCTTTTTTGGATATGTAGGCCTGCCATTGTGCTGTAAAGTTTTTATGGGCTTGTATAATAGTGGTAACATGTTATTCTTGGAAGTATCTTAGAGTACCATATAAACACTATGGTACATTATTTATTATCTGAATACATAGTACTGCCATCTTGTACCATCACTGTACCATGGTACTGCCAAAGTACATTTTAAAAGGAGATAGACCGTTGTAGCAGATCAACTGATCATAAAACAATTTAAGTGGTCATATAATCATTTTAATCATATAATATAATCAAGTGACATTTATAAAAATACAGATGGCGCTATGATACAAAGCACATTTTCTTCTCTTTGTAGGTCTTCATTATAGAGATAAAATGTGTGTGTATTATGTGTGTCTGTTGTTAAGGGGAGGAAACATTTTCTCAGTGACCTGTTGTGGAATACTCAAGTTCAAGTTTGTGATCTGTGCTTCATTCAAGGTCATTTGTAGGAGGCAGCAGAAGCATTGAGGTGAACCCACCTACACCAGGCCTATACACATGCACTGAGCCATACTCAGTCTCTCAATAGGGTATTTGAGAATATATGTCTTTTCACTTATTTTTCTTTCTCATAAACTATAGACAAGCTCTAACAAGTGTAACAAGTACAGGTATTAATTGCTGCACACTGGGATTACTGGTTCTTTCTTTGAGTTTGTGGGTTTGTTTGATCACAATTAAAGCTCCATACGTTACAGTTGCATTTAATTAATCAGCTAAATGTAATGTGTTTGGCACTTGAGTAATACAAGAATGTGATGTTAAAACAGTGTATACTTAAACTGATGCATCTCTTAATAAATGGCTGCATGTGTTGTTGTTGTGGGTGTGGAGCTTAAAACATGTGCACACAGGTGCTTCCACTAGGCCAATTATGACCTATAATCCATATAATTCCTTTCACTGCCATACACCTCAGTATGTCTTTTGAAGCCCAAAGTACTTTCATTGAGAAAAGAATGAATGCATTATCACTGAATCCGTATTATAGCGGTAAACGTTGTGAATGATCTAAAATGATAGATTAATATAAAATTGGTAACACTTTTTATTAAAAATGTTAGGTACAATGTACTTCATGTTGCATTGCAAAACTCTTTTGCTGCTATTGAGGTGGGATACGAGAATGGTTAGGGACAAGTTTGGTGATATTGTTAGGTTTAAGGGGTAAGGGAAGGGTCAATAGTGTAATTATAGGTGTAATTACAAAAAATAATTAAAGAAAATTAAAAATTAATTAATTACATGCAGGGATTTTTAAAGTAAAAGTATAATGTAAAAACATATAAGTGCATTGTATCAAATGATTACTATAAAGTGGGGCCTAAAATCCTTACTCTTATACAAGCATATATTTGTAATTTTAAAGGGATAGTTCACAAAAACAAAACAAAAACAAATCTGTCAACATATGCATTTTTTGCATTTCTTTCTTCTGCGGAACACAAAAGAAGATATCTGAAGAATGTTTCAACTGTTTTTTCTGTACAGTTAAAGAAAGTGGGGTCCAAAACAACATTGGAAGCCATTGACTCCCCCCACCCTCCCCCCAAAAACATACTTTTTTTGTGTTTCCCAGGGGGGAAAAAACGAGCATATTTCTTGCAAGGTTTGGAATGACAAGAGTAAACTATGCAAAAGTTTATAAGTGAGAAGATCATTTACATGACATAAACATCAACACATTTCTGTCCTGCGCAAGTCCTGCTGAGGCAAAGGCTTTGTATTTACATAGGTCAGGCTATTGGCAAGTCCTCTGGGAGGTGCTGCATTCCAGTATAGGTTGCTGATTGAATGTGGCATGCGCATGAACTGCCAGATCCCAGTTCATCAACAATGTCATACCTGTGCAGCGGCGCGGAAAGATGGCATCTTCTTGAACACGGTCGTCTGTTCACCCTCCGTTTGACACTAAGTAAACTCTGCCATTACTTTCAACTTCAAAACAACTTTTTACTAGCTGACAAGCTGAGGTGTGGATAGTGTGTTGAGCCCTTTGATGCCTGAACTATTCTTAGTGGTAGCTTTTTTCGGTGCTCTTTCCCTCACAGCCAGTGCATCGTGGAGTATCAGCAGTGTTTTCTTGATTTGTGTGGAACACAGTTGTGATCCAATTAAACATATCTAGCCTGATAGTTTCAAAGACTGCCTGGAGCTCTAAATGTTTTAAGAAGCATGAAGTTTGTGGCCTCTTTTGTGTTTATCTCAGTAATGACACTGGCTCACTTTGCCAGCAGAGAGTATGGGTGGTGATAAGGGTTTTTCCCCCTGGCCTCTATATGTGCGAGGGATGGATATCTCTCAAGCTCTGACAGCAGTGTCAAAATGTAAATTTAAGAGCTAGACTAAATGACAAAAAGAGGGTGACACAACATTCTGATGTTGCTAATGAGATGAGAGAGGTATTTATTTGTGCTGATATGCATAATTGGTTTTCCAAGTTCTGTCTAAATCACACTCAAAAGACTTCTGAATTTAGCATACTTTTTAAATGTACTTTGAAAGATTCCGTTGGGTAAAACATTGCATCATGATTTTGGTGGAGAAGACTTATGCCACCTTTGTGTCATATTTACATAGAGCCTTTGCTCTGGAATGCAACCTCTGGCTGGAAGGTGGAACATTTTAATGACTTACAATAATAAAATGACCACGTTTATCCTTTCAGTGTAAACAGAGTTACACATCTGTAGTGTTTAGGCCACCTCTTGCTTCACGGAGGGTTCATCCAAGCTGAAAAATGGCTTTGTGCAGTGTAAAACAGTGAGGGTATATAATATTGTCTCCTCTTATTATTATT
Source organism: Hypophthalmichthys nobilis (assembly GCA_037950665.1). Classification (NCBI taxonomy): domain Eukaryota; kingdom Metazoa; phylum Chordata; class Actinopteri; order Cypriniformes; family Xenocyprididae; genus Hypophthalmichthys; species Hypophthalmichthys nobilis. Next base: position 15,937,059 of record CM075471.1, read on the forward strand.
TTCTCTATGCATGATAAGCAACAGAGCATGGTTAAAAGCTAGCATTTTAAAAATGATTATTTCCTAAATTGTTTATTCGCAATTATTTATACTGATTATTAAATAATGTCCCTAAATATTTATTAAGTTTACATTAAAGGGTTAGTTTACCCAAAAATGAAAATTCTGTCATTAATTACTCACCCTCATGTCATTCCACACTCGTAAGACCTTCGTTCATCTTTGGAACACAAATTAAGATATTTTTGATGAAATCCGAGAGGTATATGACTCGTCCATAAATGGCAATATAAACACCACTTTCAAGGTCCAGAAAGGTACTAAAGACATCGTTAAAACAGTCGACGTGACTGCAGAGGTTCAACCTTAATTTTATGAAGCGATGAGAATACTTTTTGTGCCACAAAAACAAAACAAAAATAACAACTTTATTCAACAATATCTTCTCTTCTGTGTCATTCTCATGCGCTGTTTACGTCTAGCGCTTCCAGGTTGTATGTCAGAATGCTGGCTCATTATTGGCCGGCTCTTAAGTCAGCATCACACGCATGCGTCGTGCTGCTCATGTGAACAAAGTCACCCAATACTGAGCCGGCATTCGGACGTAAACACGGAAGCCTTCACTGTGCTTACTGCAGCAACTTCCTAAGGATAATGATAGGGAAGAGAAGAGATTTGAATAAAGTCTGGGGTTTTTTTGCGCACAAAAAGTATTCTCGTCGCCAGAGGTGGACAAAGTACACAACTTCCTTACTTGAGTGAAAGTACAGATACTACTGGTCAAATATTACTCCATTACAAGTAAAAGTTGTAAAGACCGATTTTTACTTAAGTAAAAGTACAGAAGTACTTGTTTTTAAAAGTACTTAAGTATCAAAGGTAAAAAGTAAATGTCAGTGTTGTATTATTGCTGCATTGTTGTATATAATAGTTACAGTACCTTATGCCTCTGAAGCAACCTAGTGAATACACTGACCAGTTTGTAGTGTCTGTGGAATTAAGAGCTTTTAGAATGTTACAAAACCTTTAGAAATTAAACAACTGGTTTCAATTTAAACATGCGAGCACTGCGTCGAGGATCTGTCTTCGTCCATTTTGCCACCAGTTGGATTAGTGTTCAAAAAAAATTATGGGAAATTGCTGAACTTTAGGACACGTGACACCTACAAGAGTGATTACTGATAGGCTGTCTGTCACCTGCAAAAAACCAATCACGTTTTAGAGAAGAAGAAAAATCATCCCCTGACTAACGTAACTACTTTCTGCTCAAGGACCTTGACAGAAATGTAGTGGAGTAAAAAGTACGATATTTGTCTTTTAAGTATAGTGAAGTTAAAGTAACAAGTTTCCAGAAAAAAAGAAAAAAAAATACTCAAGTAAAGTACAGATACTCAAAAAGTGTACTTAAGTACAGTACTCAAGTAAATGTACTTCGTTACTGTCCACCTCTGCTCGTCGCTTCATAAAATTAAGGTTGAACCACTGCAGCTGACGTCTTTAGTACCTTTCTGGACCTTGAAAGTGGTGATTATATTGTTGTCTATTGACAAGTCATATATCTCACAGATTTCATCAAAAATATCTTAATTTGTGTTCCGAAGATAAACGAAGGTCTTACAGGTGTGGAACGACATGAGGGTGAGTAATTAATGACAGAAATTTCATTTTTGGGTGAACTAACCCTTTAAAATCGCTTAACAAAAATAAGTGAATTTTTCTTAAGAGAAATTGACTTATTTTTGTTAAGGGATTTTAATGTAAACTCATTGATTTTCTTAATGTTAGGAGGGTTATATATGGAGCTCTTCAACACATCTGATATGCAACAATCTTGGCAGTGATTCAGATACCTAATAACTTTTTTATATTTTAATATGTTTTAAAATGTAGTTTATTCCTGTGATTGCAGTGTTAAATTTTTTGAAAACAGTTTAATATTTTTGAGGAAACCATGATACATTTTTCCCCTCAGGATTCTTTGAAGAATAGAAAGTTCAAAAGAACAGCATTTATTTATCTATTGCTATGTGTTTTATCTTCAGCCATTAGGACACAGTATGAGTGCAACCCTGCAGTCATGGCCTTTATAATGAGAAACAACAGAGTCATTTAGGGAGAAGTAATGTGCCTTATAATGTGCACTGGGTACCAGTCTCTCTGTTTACTGAAGCCCTCTAAAAACAAAGGCCTAATTTTTTTATGCTTGAACTGCACCAAAGTTGATACTGCACATGGAGGGTCCAAAAGTCTCCATTTTGAAAAACTGGGATTCAAAATCTAATTTAAACCTTGAAATAAACAGAAAGTTTTAGGATTTAGAAAAACTGTAAATAACAATTCTTATGCCTTAAAAATCTCAGTTTCATAATATTAATTTTTCACTCAAATTGTTTGTAATAAAAAAATATTTTATTTTTGAACAAATGAGGAGGGGGGGCAAAGAAGATGACAGCATTTTCACTAGTGATCTCAGATATTTGGACCTCACTTTGGATTACATAGAATATATCAGTATTCTCACTGGTGCTATAACAACACAACTAACCTAGATGTTGTGCAAGCTGAGCATAGCAGGAAGCTTTTAGGGGCTACTAAGATGTAGTTTCTGTCACGTACATTTATTCATTTCTCTCGCCTCATGTTTCTGTCAGGTTTTACTGGAGCCAGCAGGTCAGCGGGGTGCCTGAACTCATCTCCCCACACACAATTAGAGGAGCAATCTAGAAAGTGATAAAGAGACAGCCAACCCAGTGCGGGACACAGCCCGAGGGAACTGTGGGCCAGACTGACTGCATAATCAATATCCCTCCTGCTCCAAAAAAAATGGCACGCTATTTACTGTATGCGCCGAATTACCATCACTTAAATTCAGATATTATGTGTGAGTTTGCAGTTGATGCTATGTGAATACATTGTGCCATGTAGATTCTGAAAATGCATAGGCTACTGTTGCCAGTTTATTCATCTGTTTTTGTTGTTACCCAATGGAAACGGAAAGCATACAAGCACACCTTGTCAGTTTTCTCTCAAAGATCATGCACAATCTGATAAACTTTGTGTCAGTCATACAATGCTAACATAATCAAGGGTGCATCTGTTTTTGAGACATCACTGGAGCTTAAACAAAAAAATCTGCTATGGCAGAAAGGCTCACTTAACTTCACAGGCTCGTAGGCTACTCCACAGTGACATGTGAGAGAAACAAAAGTCAATATTGTGCTTTCAAAAGAGCAAGTACTACGATTGGTCTTGACATGAAGGTAACCCACACCCCTCTGTGGTGCAAGCCACCGATAGGTGGAGAACACATAGGCTCCGCCCTTGAGTGGTGGCTGAATTAATGAAGTACTCTATTCACCAAGCCATGTGAGAACCCTAGTGGTTATGTGCTCAGTAGAGGTCAGGGAGACAGAGGATGTCACAAGGTCATAGAAATCAATGGAGAAGAGTGAATGAAAGTGTATTTGAAAGACCACCGTCAAATCTTTTGGCACAGTACAAACATTACCATTATAAATATATTTATTTATAGAATTTATTTATATAAACTATTTTCTATTTTAATATATTTTAAAACGCAATTTATTCCTGTGATGGCAAAGCTAAATGTTCAGCAGTCATTGCTCCAGTCTTCAGTGTCACATGATCCTTCAGAAATCATTCTAATATGCTGATTTGGTCCTCAGGAAACATTTTTCATTATTATCAATGCTGAAAGCACTTGCATGCATAATATTTTTGTAGAAACTGTTACTTTTTTTCAGAATTCTTTGATCAATAGAAAGTTAAAAAGAACAGCATTTGTCTGATTTAGAAATACTGTGATATCATAAATGTTTTTACAGACACTTTTGATCAATTTATTAATTTCTTTCAAAAAAAAAATCATACTAACCCCAAACTTTTGGATGGTAGTGTATTTTAAATGATGTACGGTTACATTAGATGGCATCCAGTATCAGTGGCTTAACAGAAGCTGAATGGGATATCGCTGCATGGTGGCAGCCATGTTGGGGTCACATGACCAGTCGAACACAACTCTCATTTTATCAGACCCCTTTTATCGGACACTTTGACTGGTAGGATTCTACCATAGAAATGATTGCAAAAATAAGATTAGTGTGCTATTCCAAATTCTGCATATACCACACACAAAAATAAAATAATCATGGTTGACTAGCGCATTTCAGTTTTGAATGATGCTGCATCAACACAAAGAAGACATATCGGTCAGAGCAACATTAATACGGATGACCGGATGCACCTTTAATGTGCATAAAAAGAGCACGAGGACTGAAAGTCAAAATAAGAAATATAGCTGGATATCAGAGCTCTTTGTTTGAGAATAGCTGCCTGTGACTTCATATGGATGGAACTGTAATTTTGTATTTATTCATTAGCAAACATTTTTTCCCCAAAGGAACTTACAAATGAGGAACTTAAAAAGGCAGTGTGTCACAGAGGCAAAATTATTCATATTTTCTATAGTGAATGCCTTGGTTTTTTGGTATCTTCAGGTGCATCTTGAGGTTGTTGATGACTCCTTGGTGTGCAAATAGTTATTGTTTTAATGAAAGAAGGTTGAGGGAGAGACAAAAAGAAATGGTGAGAGCCTTCTAAAATTCTTCTGAGGCGTGATTAGTTTCTAACCCATCATGCTCTTCTCTCCCATTATTCCCCTGTCAAGGCAGCTTACAGTAAAATGCCCACCGCCTTCACAAAGGCTCTCGACACTTCTTCCAAGAAACCGTGATCCATTGCTCTAATGAGATGGGCCCTGGAGTCAGGCAAGTGTTTTTCTTTCTTTTTTTTCTTCTTTTTTTTTTGAAGAACCCTTAATGCATGGTGGCCTTTTAACTCTTTTCTTTTAATACATCAGTGAAGCTCTACTAATCAAAACAGGTCCATAAGAAAAACAAACCCTTGCACTATAAACCTGCACTGCATTATTTTTTTTACTGTAGTTACACACACTAAATTCTTTACAGTGAATTTTATATACCTGAAATACTTGAGATTTAATTGTTATTTGATACATAGTTATATTAGAAATATTAAATAAGATTTATTAAATATTCTAGGCATTAAAAATCTACATCACATGAAAGATATTCAGTAATTTCTGACATTTTCCTTTATGACGTGCTACTCAGTGCATGTCAAAACATGACATTATTTCACATGACTCTAGAGTCATTTCCTGTATTATGTAAAGGATCTGAGTATTCAGAAACATAAGACTATGAAGTGGCCAAAACACTCTGTTTCAAACCTGGCAGATATCAGATTATTTACTTACATTCATGAAGTCAGCCAACTGTACAAACTATACAAGCTATTGTACAATTGATGAATTTTGAACACCAAACAAGCTTTTTTTTTGATGAGGCTATCAGAAAAGCTCTGCCCTTAAAGGGCACCTATTATGCTCCTTTTCACAAGATGTAATATAAGTCTCTGGTGTCCCAGAATGTGTCTGTGAAGTTTCACCTCAAAATACCCCACAGATCATTTATTATAGCTTGTCAAATTTGCCCCTATTTGGGTGTGAGCAAAAACACACCGTTTTTGTGTGTGTCCCTTTAAATGCAAATAAGCTGCTGCTCCCGGCCCCCTTTCCAGAAGAGGGCGGGGCTTTAACAGCTCGCGCTTCGGTTGCTCAACAATAACAAAACAGGAGGATCTCACGCAGCCAAAATGACGATTGTCAGTAACAGTGTTCAGCCTTACATTGTTCAAACCAGAGTCGGACACTGATGGAGAGACTCAGGAAGAAGTTACAACTTACGTACGGGCATGGCAACAACACTCTACTACAACAACTCTTCCTCTGCTCTAAAGCAGCCCAACATGGCCTCGCCCCCTTTGTTGCGTGTTCCCAGGGGCAGGGTTTATGTAACTTTTGGGGTTTGTGATGTCACCAACACGGGAAGAAGGTCATTGTAGTCCCTACCAGCCATTTGTTGTAGTCCTTAAAAAGTGATTTCTGTAAAAGAAAGTATCTCCCTTTGCATTAAATTTTGAGTGTCGTAACTTTGCAGATGTTGTTTATGCTCAAACAGCAACATTACACACTAACTAAGGTTAAAAAAATGAAATCATAATCAAGGACCCCTTTAAGGAAATTGACATGATGTAGCAGAAATAGCTAACATAACATTTAAAGATGTTTGAAGCTGAATCATGCATGCGAGCATTAGTTATGTGTTAAGTGAATGACAGCTGTCAGTAAAAAGCGCAATTGAGTTTGACTAGATTGAAAGAAGTCTCTTATGCTCACCACAAGGCTATTGTAATATATTTTAAAATGTAATTTATTCCCGTGATGGAAAAACTGATTTTTTTTCAGCAGTCATTACTGTCACATGATCTTTCAGAAATCATTCTAATATGATGCTTTGGTGTTTTATCAATGTTGAAAACTGTAACAATGTAAAAGTCTTTATTGTCTTTTGATCAATTTAAAGTATTAATTTCTTCTTTTTTAAATCTCACTATGTATAAGCATATACAAAATAAGATAAAATGAGGCAGCATGTAAGCAGAAATAGGGCTGGAATGTATTTGGGTCAAAAGGGTGGTGACGAGTTTGTGCAGCCGCACAACAGAGGAAATGGCAGTTTTCTCTTCCTGAAAGCATGCCGCTTAAGAGACAGACATGTAACGTTTCATAACCGCATAAACTCACTCACTCGTGCAAAATGGGTTTTCCGCAGCCACATGTTCTACCTTATTAGCAACTATCTTCATTTCGTCAGGTTTCAACAGCAGAAGTTTTGAGGGACACGTGACAATCATTGAAAGAGAAATGAGGCTTCAGATTTGTTGTGGTGGAGGGCGGTAAATGCATTTCTCGAGTGATGTTGCAGCTTTGTTGTAAGTAAACAATGATATTTAAATAGAAAACAAATTAATGAAACAGCATGTGTCCATGTGTTTTTGTTTGCACATGTGCATTTTTCATTATTTGTTTTCTATGGGAGATAAAAACCTCTCGGATTTCATTAAAAAATATCTTAATTTGTGTTCTGAAGATGAACAAAGGTCTTGCGGGTTTGGAATAACATGAGAGTGAGTACTTAATGAGAGAAATAAACCCTTTAATGTAAGTTCGCCTTGCAAACATGTTTGAACTCTGACACCTCACATTCACATTGAGTGGTGCAAAATCATGGCAACCATGATAACCGTTATCACCTTCTTTCTTTATTCTTATCTTATTGTTCACTCAGATCTCCCCAGTTGTAGAGCAGCCCTTGGTGTTATGGTTTGTAAATGAGATGGCTCAATTGTGAAGGTGATTGGAGGAACTAAATCCATGGGCCATTAACAGCTTTTTAGGTTAGCGTTCCATTAAGGACCTTTTCTGCACCTCTGCCATACTCAAGACATTATGCTGACCCACCAATCCATTGTAAAAGCAATATGCAACTTTGTGAATGGGGTGATCAGTACGTCTCCATTATGGAACATTGAAGAAATCAACATTTTTTTGAAAGTTTGTACATATTTGTGCACAGACTGATCAGTTATAAACTATATTTTGTGCAAAATGTCTGTGCTGCAAGAGCTTGTGTTTATATATGGTGGTTGAATGATAATGTGATTCTACCTAAAAAGAAAAGCTAATAGCAGCTCATTACTAAAATCATGTTAGTATTAATAGAAAACACAGGAAACCAAATGCAAGAGTGATATTTTCTTTAAAGCTATAATTAAATGTTCTTTTCCACTAATTGATTGTGTGTCCTAAAGTGGAAAATCAGTTTATTGCATTATTTTATCTTAAATTTTATTATTCCCTATACAGATGTACAGTACTCAAACATTTGCTTTCTGACACAAAACATTTTGTGCTAATGTAAACTATAAGGAAGTTCAAAGCCATGTTGCTTCAGTGATGTCCAAAAACAAAAAAAAAAAAAAAACAGATGTGAACTATCTGGCTTCCTTCACTAGGAAAAATTGCAGTTGATGTTGTTGTTGAGTTTGGATTCTGTGTATTTTTTGTATTTATGCACTGAGCTTAGTTAGTATGTGTTATACAGTAAAACTACAGGACAAAAGAGCAGGAGAGAATGAATGAATGAACACTCACAAGTTTGAATCCCATTGTCCCAAATAAAGGTGCTTTTTATGGAATGATCAATCTAAAAATACACATCTCTGTGGTCTGCTCCATTTAAACTGATATGAAACTGTACAAGATGTGACTCACACACTATTTCTGAACATGTGCAGTTATTTATTTTTGTACACTTTGAGAGTGGCCCTTCTCCAAACAGATCAAAGTCACTGGGCTAGATGGAGACAGACAGAATTAATAATACTTGTAACACAGACTTGAAGCGAAACGTAGACCAAACTATAGTTTCACTTCAAATCTGTGTTACAAGTATTATTTATGAGTGTTACATCTGAGTGCAAAAACATTAAGTATTTCTCCTTATACTTGCAAATATTAATGTTTTTGCACTCAGATGTCTTCACAGATCTCAAACTTCATAATTAAAATAGAAACAGAATGTAAAAATGCTATAGAAAAAATGGTTTATTGGTTAGATGCAAGTTACCTTACAACAATGAAGAATCATACAAGATTTAATATTAAATGTCATTTTACAGTAATATATTGTAAATTGTTTTTTGCAAGTAAAGATATGAATTATAATATAACTTACTATGAAAATATAAAATAAAGAAATATTGTATTAAATTCAGCAATACGTGTTTTACTGCAAAATATTGTTAAAACTATATCATTTTTTTAACACAAACAAAAGTCACCTATAGTTACAGTATATGGCAACAAACAGTGTAGGATGTAACGTTGGATTTAATGTATAAACAATATACTTTATTGTGACCGTGCTCCACAAGTGCTAATTTTTATATATAATATATATATGGAAAATGATTCATATTTATTAAATCACTGCTGTTTTTTTGTTTGTTTGTTTGTTTTTTAAAATCAAGTTAAATTTCAGATACCAGCAAAAATTTGGGGATCCCAAAGTTCTGTTGTTACTGTAACACAGTTCATTTATGTACGGGAAGAAGGAGGAGGGAACCGGCGCATGTTAAACACTTTTAATATATAAAATAAACAAACACAAAACAAAAGTAAAATGCCGGCAGTCCCTCACGGCTGACTGCTGGCCACACAAACGTAATAGAACGTAACATAAAGTCCAGGCCTGGTCCTCTCTCGTTCTCCACTGTCGTCGCTCCTCCTTTTATGCTTCCGGAGCTCCTCCGTGAGATACGAGACCAGTGCAATGCGCAGCTGACGCTCATTATCACTCGCGCCGTTCTCTCACGGCTCTCGACCCGCCCTGCTTGTCACAGTTACCAATAGAGTTCAATGAAACTTGCGACCATAGTTGACAAACAATGCTTTTGGGAAACGCACCCCTGATACTCTTGATTCATATTATGAGCTATTTGGTGAGAGGCCTTATACATAGCACTTGTAATATATATCTCATTATTTGCTACTTGAAATATACTCTACATCAGAGCTACTGGAGCAGCTAGGGACTCTGGGGACATTTCCTCTTAGAGCTGGCAGGCTTGAACTCATGTCCTTATGCCTTACTACTGAGCCACATTTCCCTGTTTACAGACCAGATGTCCTTAATTACATTCTATTTGTTTAAATTGTGCTTTATATAGCTGATATCTGCAACTGCTTGGGAATATTTTGATACTGACGTCAAATTACTTTACAGTTATGATTTTATTATTTTAAATGACTGAGGGGAGTTTACATCTTCTGTCACTGGAAACATCATTGAATGGATGACATTGGATGTCACTGGAAACATCAGCATCCCAGACGCATGTGACTGGTGTACCTACAGCATAGTGCCCTCAAAAAGTTTGGAAATGGGATTTGGACAATATCAGCATAAATCCTTATTTTGAAAAATAAAACAAACATTTTATTATTTCATAAAAGACATTCAAGATTCTGAAGTGGCCATCCACTGGAAACTTTACTATCCCATGAGGCCATGGAAGAGGATTTGTGAATGGCAGTGAAGCGGCGCAACTGACGCCGTAGGTCACATGACAGTGACAATATCGCAGTTTCGAACCAAATGTAGTACACAATACACTATATAAATCAAGGGACTAAACAAAGAAATTAAACTCGAAAAACCAAAACCTAGACAATAATAAATTGCACCATGTTCCATTTCTATTATTAAGTTCTGATATGCTATATTGCAGCAGTGTATTTATACTGTCAATATTTGTTGTAATAACTTGTGCCATATGCCTGGACTGTTTTTTTTATTTTTATTACATTTCTGCTTTAGGTATAGTGCTACATGTTTGCACAGTGATTTATGTGAAAAAAAACTTTGTGTAGTTTCCTCCTCTACAATGTAAATATATCGACTTTGACTTTGGCTTAGGTCTTCAAATGTTCAACAAGCCAACTTGCCACATTATGGTTTTGTAGCTCTGTTAGTCGCTATGCTAGTACAAAGTTTGCTTTGCATCCAATCATTGATAAGACAAGTTAATGTTTAAACAACACTATGATAACTTAAAGAACTCTGCAGAAGCCCTAAACACTGATTGTTATCTGAGCACCAGAGATAAATGTTTGTGTTTTACAAGATTGTGCCTAAGACTTATCTCTAAGTTAAAGTTTTAAAGGATCATCTGATGTGGCCTGACATGCTAAATAATCTGTTTTTATTGTTACTAAATATTACTTACAGCAATATGTTTGGATTTTAAAGTAAAGGAAAGGATAAACTGCAACAAAACTGCAATATAGAACAAGTGGTCTGTAGACGATTGAGCTGAAGAAAACACTGTAATCAATACAGACACATGCAAAACATGTTCCTTTAATATTAGTGACCTTGAGTAACTTGTGCGTCAGAGGTCACTACCAGTAGAAGGCTATTCCTCATTCTGAAGGGTTATTGCTATTGAATGTTAACATATCTTGTAAAAAAAATTTAATTCAGAGGTTAAATCATATTTTTTGACATTAATTAAATCATGTTTATTTAACAAACAACCTTATGAAGTAAGTAATATTGAATATATGGTTCCTGTGGATCCTCCACTTTACCCCACATTTGAAATGCTTGATTGCTTATAACATCGTAAAATGTAATCTGTCACTCAGCGATATATTTAAACGGATATATAGTACGTCTACCTTTATCCACATACATACAGTACACTTATGTACAGCAATATATAGCAAATCTATAGCAAACTGCTTGGTTGTTTATATCGTCTCAAAATGTTAATTACATTATCGCTCCGTGATGTATGTAAAGTTATATACATCTAACTTTATCCACCTACATACAGTACATACACTCACATAAAGCAACGTATACTATATAGCAAATTTTTGCTGCATGATTATTTTTTATTGTCGCAAAATATAAACTATATTATTGCAGTGTCAGTAACACTCTATTTTACTCTATTTTCACTCTATTAACACTCTATTTTGTTACACGCTATACATGTATGTAATTAGATGCAACTAACCCTAAACCAAACCCTAATCCTAATCCTTACATGTTGCTAATTGTTATTACACAGTACTTAAATGTATAATTACAATGTAACTAAGACACCTTAAAATAAAGTGTAACCAAAACTGGATATATATGTATATATGTGACCCTGGACCACAAAACCAGTCATAAGGGTCAATTTTTTAAAATTGAGATTTATTCATATATCCATTGATGTATGGTTTGTTAGGATAGGACAATATTTGGCCGAGATACAACTATTTAAAAATCTGGAATCTGAGGGTGCAAAAAAAAATCTAAATATTAAGAATATCACCTTTAAAGTTGTCCAAATGAAGTTCTTAGCAATGCATATCCCCTCACAAAAAATAATTTTTAAATATATATTTACGGTAGTAAATTTACAAAATATCTTCATGGAACATGATTTTTACTTAGTATCCTAATGATTTTTTGGCATAAAAGAAAAATCGATAATTGTACAATACAATGACCCATACAATGTATTGTTGGCTATTGCTACAAATATATCCGTGCGACTTATGACTGGTTTTGTGGTCCAGGGTCACATATATAAGTACTGGTCATCTGTCCAGGGTGTTTCCCTGCCTATGGCTCAACACGCATAATGTTCACAAATCAAGGGTCAAGAGCCCAACTAAAGCAAACACTGATCTCCATCATGGTAATGTCAAACGAAACAATAAAACAACATTTAAACCTCTGTTAGTTCTAAATAAGAACTTCTGTAGACGAATGACAGAAATAAATTCAATCTGGTTAGTAATAAGTGAAGCTGATAAAGCTGTTTGTGGGGTTGTTTAATCCTTCCTCTGCTGAGATCTTGAGAGATTTAATGTCTTCTTTTATCTTCAGTTGATTTCATCTTTTTCTGTTCTTGTTGTTTCTCTTTCCTTCATTGATTCTGCTTGTTAACAGCATGTGTTCATCAGTGTCTAAATTCACACACATATTTTCATTCACTCTGTCATGTGGACTATATGAGTAAACTAAGGGAATAGTGAATAAGGGGACAAGGTGTGATTTGATTGTCTCTGAGTGTCGACTTTGAGCGCTGTTAATTCACTGTATATAGCTGTAGGCTACTTTCTCGAAAACGTCAAATATTACCCAGAATGCATTATTTTCTATGGTACATGACTGTTTTAATGGAAAATAGCATGTCACTGTCGAAATTTGGCTGTTTTTTTACAGCAATTTTTTACAGTGTGGGATAGTCCTCAGCATCCATGCAAACCTACATAGGACAAGCAGTTTGGAAAATGGATGGGCGAAAATTATTCTTAATTCAGTTTTGCAACTGTTCTCACCCTATGTGAGTGTGAAATACAACACTAAATGTTTTTTTTAATTTAAAAATTACTTTATGTGGTAATGCCTAAAAGAACTGGTCAAATATATTATTTAATATGACAACATCAATCTGAATAAATTTGGTTGAAAGTAATTATTAAAGAGTCAGCTAGAAATAGTTTTTTTGAGGTAACATATCTGTATTTACTTTTTACAGTATATATCATTGAAAAGAGCTCATTTTCTCAGTACAAACGTCCAAATTTCCTGTAAAAGTTCCTCATTCCATCACAATTGTTTAACACAATGAATGATAGATTGGAGGAAAAAAAACATTCTGTTTACACAAACATCTGGCCATAAAGTGAGATTTTTCTTTAAGACATCTATCTCAGGGTCTACAGCAGACTTTGGGAGGAGGCTGGAAACATCCCCCAAAAAGGTTGAATCCCTGACCATAACTGTCTGCTCATTTTGAAAATTAACACGCCTGGATCTGGATGCAAAACATCTGGACAGCACATCCCAGAGAGCCTTTAAGACGGAGGAAGCGTTGAGAGGTTCCACAGAATTTCACTTCATGATGAACTCAGCACATGTTCTGCAGGCTCTGCGCCTGCTGATGGTTTTCTCCACGGTCAGTGCTCAGCAGGGCTACATGCATGATACCGGCGAGGAGTGGGTGAATACCTGGCGCCAGGGCTTCAACTTTCAGTGTCCTCATGGTGAGGTCTTAGTGGCAATCAAGAGTTACTTCAGTGAGAAAGAAGGCTCGGATCGCCTGTGGAACTTTGAGTGCCAGAGGACTCCCTACGGCTGGGGAGAGCCTAGCGAATGCTGGTGGGACGATATCAACAGAGCCGGGATGGAATGGTATGTCTGTATGTATGCGGATACCAAACACAGATCTCTGTAGTTCTATGTATATGCCTTTTTACATCTTTGTTATTGTGCAAAACACATTCGTATGTTTTGACAACATTCACTGTAACAGACTATGAAAACGACACCTTGATGTTTCAGTCAGTATCATTTTTAAAATGTGTTACATAGAGATACATACAGTAGATAGAACTAAACAGAATATTTTTGGTATGTTTGCCAAAAAAAAAAATCTGTAATAATGCAAAAATGCATCTTTATTAAAATGATTATTTTAGAACTTTGCACAATTTCATGTGTCCAGTCAATATATATAAATGAATGAAAGAGAGGAATAGTTTATTTATAGTTTTTGGACAGTTATTTGGAAGTCATTTTTGATACAATAATTTTTGACATCCTGCTACACAAATATCTCAGATATATTGTTTTGTATGATAACAATCAGAAAAGACGATGAAATGACACCCTAGTCAATATCATTTTTAAACTGTGTGTTTATTATTGCGATACATGGAGAATTGCTCAGTGTCCAGTTTCAAGTGAATAAACATAAATGAATGAAAGTTGGATTTTAGACAAGGAATATCAGCTTTTGGACAGTTATTTGGAAATAATTTTTGACGCTACACAGATATTCCTTGTGTTGCGAATATTTTTCTGCTGATCATTCTTAAAAAGGTTTTGGTTTGTGTATGCTTGGTTTCCACTAAATAAAGTGGAGAGCTCTCTTGCATGTATGATTAGACTCAGATGTGAATTTTTACTGAAAGCACTAGCTAATGCTAGCTTTCAGTGCTGAGTGCTTGCTTTGACAACATCATGATAATGTTTGTCAAGGGGAAAACAATGAAAGCTTCTTAAATAGGACTGGAGAGAGACAAGCAGACGGTTGGACCAATCCAGATTTCATATGTGTCAGATCAGCTGTTCTCAAAAAACCACAAGCCACAGAAGAGATATAATGACAACACTTAAGTTTAAGAGCCCTGTTTACTGCCAAAATGAAACCTTAACAAGCTGCCACAAATATACCTCAGACATCTTTGAATGCACATTTGTGAATCACTTTAGTACATGACATCTTATTTAGAAAAACACTATATGGCATTTCAAATTTAAGTTGTGTTATATGTTATATTAAAGGTTGTGGTTTCTTGCTGAAGCACTACAAGATTGCTTTTCAGAACATCTTGGACTCATCTAGGTCTGATATTTTTTCTCTTCTAATGAACTGTCATGTGGTCCTGGATACATGCTATTTCAGTTATAGTGTCAATATCTGACACATTTTTGAGATAAACTATATATACAGACACACACAAAAGCATTCCAATGGAATCTGAATGAGAAATAGAATGTTGAAGTGTCATTTAACTTGATAATATAAATGAAACAACAAAGTGTCTGTCAGCCAGCTTTCATTCAGCTGCACATCCAGGGAGCACAAACACTTGAAATGGGGAAATTAGACTAAATTACTTAGTGCACAGAGCACAGCAATTATGAAAAGTCATTGTGATGATAAACAGCAATTTTGATGTTCTTGTATAAACAGGGCTGCACATTAAAGCTTCACAGCTCTGTCACATTCATAAATAATATTAGGATATGGAAAACATTAAAACATCACAGTTGCTCATAGTACATGCAGTTCTGACTGTTGATTACAGCTAAATCAACTTAACAATATGATTTATGCAGTGTTCTCTAATTTTTGCCAGGTTTACGCAGAGACACTAACTTCTTAGAGTGAAATCTGACCAATTAAAGGCTTATGAGACTTGCTTGAACTGCATTGTACAGTATAAGCTTTGTTGTTTTGAACACATTCAGGATTAAACTTTTCCTTGTATAATAATCACATTCTGTACTCACAATGCCGCAATGCCAGGACACTCTATGAATGGATATTTTGATAATTAATGGCTGATGCCATGATATAAAACATAAAGTTCAAACTGAAGGTAAACACTAGTAACTATGATAAGCAAAAGCATATTGTGCACTAGTTTAAACATTATACTAGTTACTTTCCTTGTCACACTCACCTTTGACATGCTGCTTTGGAACAATAAGTATTATGAAAAGATCTGTTCGTCTAGAACTGACTTTTATGTTTAACAATGCAATAGTCGTTCCTGCATCTAGACTCTGGTTGGCCACAGGAACGTGAATGTTTGCCCAGAACATTACAACATGAAAAAGGATTCAGAGCCCTCTCATGATTTTCTCTCTACTACAATAAGCATAATGCCTTGATATGCTTGCCTTATTTCCTTCCTCCATTTTTTTTCTAATTATTTGATGTATGGTGTAACACAATAAATGTCACAGTAACTTTGTGATTTTTTTTTTTTTCTTTTTGGCTCAGGTTCTTCCTGTCATGGCTAGAAAGATCCTTACGATGACTTACAATCCATTTGGTTCTCATAACAAAAGCGACCTTATTTTACCAGTTCTTCAGCTTGTTAGAACAGGAAAAGTGTGGTTGCTGTGATCAGTCTCTGAGGGCATAAGAAACAGTGCCAAGGGCCATTCGGTGTTCCATCAAGTTCTCTCTCCCTACTCCAAAAGCAATGGGAGAATTTTTTCCAGTGGGTTAACTGGACATAGTATAGTTTTCCCTGATCTACTGCCCACATTGTGAGATTTCCTTAGAGCCAGTACAGTGACCTCAGCCCCTGTCTGCTTCTCACTGCTAGAGCTTTGTGAGGGAATACTGTCTGTCCGTCTTACTGCATGCTGGAAATTTACAATTAAGAATTCATATTATGCAGTCTTATGCTCTTTAGATAAATTTCACAAGCTTTGGACTGATAGCCATGGCCAATTCATAAAATACATTGGTAATTTTGAACTTCATTGCGTTGTGTTTTAGGGTTAACGGAAATGTCCATAAAATTACTGGATAATGTCCTGGTAATTTTCTGCCAGTACATTATCCGTTTTTTCACGGATTTTTTTTTTATTTATTTTTTTTTTTACAGTGAATATAGAACATCTACTTTCAATTAACTTTAGTTACTTAGATTTCTTGATATATATTTTGGCTATATATATATACAGTATATATATATATATATAGTGTTGGGGTAACACAGTTACATAATCAGATTACTTTTTAAAGTAACCAGTAAAGTAATGCATTACTTTTAAATTTTCAACAAAATACTACAAGTTACTTTTTCAAATAAGTAACACAAGGTACTTTGTTTTCCTATGTAATAATGACTGACAGCTCTCCTGTCATCATGTTGAGTGAAATCGACAGTAAGTGCAGAGGCATTGTGTCTAAACATGATGGTTATTGTAGTTCTAGACTAAATGTGAGCATTTACTCATTTCACTTGCACAAAAGCAGTCAGTATTCCACAAAATGTATGAAAATGCAATGAAATGCAATCTCAGAAAATTGCACAAACCTGCAATAATTAAATATATTAAATTAAACAAATATACTTTATGTATTTAATCTCACTTTATGTCTTTGCTGCTGACCTTCATGATCCAATTCAACCATACTAATAAGCAAAAATGACTTTAGATAAACATCACATTTGTGATCAGCCTGAAGCTTATTCATTTCACTTTTGATGTGAAAGGCCTTTACATTTGACAAAAATAGAACCTTTTGTTGTTATTAAAAAAACAAACAAGCAAGCCCAGTAACACAATTAGTTACTTTTTTAGGGAGTAACTCAATATTGTAATGCATTACTTTTAGAAGTAACTTTCTCCAACACTGTATATACTGTCCAAAATATATTTAAAAAAAGTTAATTTTGCATTTGACGGTTTAACCAATATATTTGAAAAAAAAAAAAAAATCCCTAAACTATACTGTTTTAGAAAATATAAATTGATTTAGAAAAAATCATTTTAAAAAATATTGATTTTAGCCATATGCAAAGTTTTAGCCGGCATGACCTGTAATTTAGACATTCTTCTAAATGGAGAATCAGTTGTTTACATTACGTAATTTGAATATATGTCCCTAAATCAAGGACTGTCCTTTAAGAGTATCTTCTTTTTTCTCTCCCTCTTCACATCTGAATTGCACTATGGCATAGATGACATTCTACTGGGAGAACTATTCTGGCTCTAAATCCTATTGGTGGAATGGTTTCCCATTGCGTTAGTGTTGCTATGACAAAAGTCTGGCACTGCTGGTGGCTGGGGAGCAGTGCAGAGCTCATGACTGTGTCCCTGTTGTGATGACAACAGTTTGTATGGGCTATAAACAAGCAGCCACTCTAAATAAACCTGTATTTACAGAAACCCTTAAAAACTACTCTCAGTCTCACAGTCACCTCAGGGGTGACATTTGCCGAGTTTACGAACTTGAAAGAAAAGCAACTTTAGTCTTTTAATTATTGACTGGTTAAATCAAATTAGAATTGCTTGTAATGACATGTAAATCTTCTTTAGCACACTCCATGACAGGTAAACATCTTTCTACTGTAACAAACTTAAATATGCTGCTATTCATAGTCAAAAGTCAAAGTTTATCATACCTGTGGAAGTTTAATTACAAGGGTTAAATGTGCTAAAAATAAAACTATTATGGATGATGAATGAAAAGTTATATAATGGTTAGTTCTGGTCCTCGAATCAGATTAGACAAGAGGCATACAAAGAGTGCTGATATAGGACCCCAACAGACTGAGAAGCGTTTCACTGCAGCCTGCGGTGGACATCCAACCCAGCCCACATCTAAGTGTGATGTCAGAAGCCAGGCCCATGCCACCCTGCAGCCGATTCTTAAGATTTTATTGGTCATGTCAATCACAGTACTGATTGCCTACACCAAACACTGATCCCTAAACCTACCCATCACTGTGACCAATGAAATTACCTGCAGGGCGGGATTTCTGCTGAAGTGGATTAGTGGGGAGTCACGAGGTGATGTATTGGGCATGGGCGTGGCTTCTGGCTGTCCACCGCAGGCCGCAGCGAGCCCTACTTGAATAGACTGGGACATTTCACTGTATCATGCATTCCTGGAGGTTACATCATTACGCCAGTGAGCAAGTGAGCTTTAGGAGTCTTTAGGAGCGAGTCACTGAATCATTTTACTCAAACCGATTTGTTCAACTATGCTGATTCATTTAGGAATGAAAAAAACTTTGTCTGCATCCGAAATCACATACTCTCTTAAGTATGCACTTATTTTAAGTAAGTAATTACTCCAAGACTGCTAATGTTCTATATAGTATGAATGTATATAGTATGAATGTAATCCAGAAATAATACATTTGCCATGTTGTTGTACACATGCCACATTATCATGTGACCTACCAGCATCAGACCACTCCCTTGGTCTCATGGGATAGTCAAGTGTCCATTGTATGCACATTTCGCAGGACGTAGTAGGTCATCCAGGTACTTTTTGCCTCCTCTTTTATGAGTGCTGTGAATTCAGACATACTTCTTTTGTCACATACTGCAGTCAAATTACTCTGATATTCAGGAACAACCTGTGGAAAATCCAAAAGGTTAATTTCAAGATCTTCTTTTAAAGCCCTGTAATGGCAGAATGGAACGAATTGAGCCAGACAAAGGGACATAACTAATGTTAATGCATGTTTGTCAGGCACATGTTGCTCATGCTGTTTTAGTCAGCCCTTCAGTATAAACAGGAAGATGCACACAATACAAGGTCAATAGCTAAAGGCAAGCACACCTCACAAGACCACATGCCATATGTGAGACAGTTTCTTTTGAATCCACGGTGTACACACATATTCCAAAGCTTTCACTCAAAAAAATGATTTTTTGATGCTGTTCACTTTATTTAAACAACTTATTTTGATTCAACACCATTGTATTAGGTTTCTAGTTCAAATTTAATTGCTTCATGTTAAATTGACTTAAAACGATTACTTTTTGACTTAACTTGATGTTTTCATATTAAAATAACATGTTTCAATCAAGTAAACTCAACCAGGACTCAATCAAACAGGACTTTCACTACCCATCATGCTTTGCAAAGGGGCTGATCTGGGACAGTAAATGTTGAAATAAAGTGTTATTTTAAGCAGTTTTTAGCAACATGAGAAAATGGAGAGACTTTTAATGTTTACTGTTCTATGATGTTGGTATTTAAAAGTTTCTGTTATGTTATGTTAACGGTTACCATTGTGGTGAAGTGTAGAACATGTGCTTGGGTTGTGGACCTGCTAACAACAATTAAAGTTGTTTTAATAATGAAAAACAACAATTTTGGGCATGCCATAGATGGAATAAATCCATCTTCTGGCTAACACCTAACAATAAGAGTCTTTACAGAGTAAAGATTTTGTAAAAGTTATGAAAATGGTTCTTGAATGCATCTACTATATAACCTAATCAATTAAACTGGATTTTTAAGATAACTAAATGAAATGGTTTTGGATAAAATTAAGAATGTTAATCTGATTCAACTAAATGGCATTAAGTTAACCTTATGTAATAAATTTAAGTTAACTGAAATAAATAATGTTAATTAAATGCAACATAACCAAGTTACGTGGAAACTGTTGACATAAAAAAATTAAGTAAATCCAACGTATCATTTTTTCGAGTTTTGTTTTGAAGGATTCATATATTTAACAAATAACAAATGTTTATTGTTTAGCCTCTTCACTCTTATAAAAGCCATATTTGTACTGTCTACAGGTCCTCAGTTTGCACTAACAATGGGCTGGTTGCTGGCATTCAAAGTCAGTACTTTGAAGCAGTTCTGGATCGAGAATGGCAATTTTACTGCTGTCGATATGCCCGCAAATGCCCGTATTCCTGCTGGTGAGTCTTGAAACACCAAATGGTGTTCTAATCTAATATAATCATAAATTTACTACAAACCTCAACACAACTCAGGTTACTGTTATACATATTATGATTGTGTTCTCTGGAAATTAGATTAAAACTGGACAATAGGATATCTTTCAGACATTGCATTTTTGTGGTTTATGCACAGGAAGACATCTGATGTTCCAGAGTACCACAGAGAAGAGGGAGAGATGGTAATTCCCAGTTATGGCTACTTCATAAGGGGGGCTCAAACCACATTCAGTGGTGTGCTGAGGTTTGTGAACACTTCATCTTCCTTTCCATTTGGAGCTGAAGGTTTTGTCTCTAATGCATTTATGTCATAATAACATCAATTTTATAATAAATGGATCCATTTATTGACTGTTAATGCATACAAAATTGTTTTCCTTTTGTGGGAGCTAACAGCCTGTTTTTTTTCAATGCTTTCCAGGGATCGGCAGTGGAAGTACATCTTGTGCCGAATGACAGACTTTGATTGTCAATTTGAAAATTTCTAAACTGCATTAATCACTTCATGTCCTTATCGACAAATCTATGCTAAATAAGCACATGAACGTCACCACAAGAGCATTTAGACTAGCACTCACAGAAAGCATATAACATACTCCAATTTTTTATTAGCTTTACAGTTTACAAATTATTGTTTTGCTCTGTTTGTAAGTCAGCATGGGGTGCCATGTTCTCATATTTTCCAGTTATTTCTGTTATTTCCATGTTTACAAATAATTGGTAATCATTTTGAAATATAAAATATCCAACAAAAAGGGACAAAAACATTTTTATATTGTTGTGTATTATAAATAAGCAGCACATACATTTATGTTATGCAACCAAGTAATAAAAACTGCATGAAGTTAACAGTAGTTTGAACACTTTGAGTATCACTCAACACTTATATCTCAGCATAACAGTTTACATTACATAACCACGCTAAAAAACACAGTCCCACTTTATATTAGGTGGCCTTAACTACTATGTACTTACATTTAAATTAATCATTTGATACAATGCACTTGTGCATGTGTACATACCAACTCTATCTCACAACCAATTCGTATGTATTTTACTAGGTGGAAAATTCGAGTGAGGTCGTATGAATTTGTACAATTTGTCTAAACCCCAGTGATTTAGGGGTAGGTCATTCGTACGAATTCAGACGAATTTTGCAACTCGTATAATAAGTACAATTTAGCAAAAAACGTACGCATTTGTGTGAGTGAGGTCATATGAATTTGTATGAATTTGCCACCTCGTAAAATAAAATACCTGCATGTAATAACATCTGTAATTATTTTCTGTAATAATTGTTGACACTGTTGACCTAACCCTAACTAACCCTACCCATACCACAAAACCTGTCCCTAACCTTACCCATATCCCACCTCAATAGCAGCAAAAAAGTGTTTTACAATACAACATGATCACAATAAGTACATTGTACTTATTTTTTTTGATGTAATTACATAGTAGTTAAGGACACGTAACGTAAAGTGGGGGGCCAAAAACACTTTTGCTGACCATTTAAAATTCTGCTATCTCCAATGCATTTTTGAATGGTTGTTGTAGAAGTTCAAAATACTCTTTTGGTAAATCAAGGTCTCAAACACTTGAAGCCTTAAAACATGCTGAATTCTTTGGGAAATTTGGTAGAACTAATAAAGCAAAGATTTCTCCCATGGTCTGCTTGTTTTTTTTTTTGTTTTTTTTCCTGCATTGTGCAACACTCATGACGGCTGTTTACTTCTTCATCCTTTTCCCATCTGTTTTCTGCTTTGCTTGAACATGTAACTTATTTCTCCAGTGGATGTTGCCAGATTACATCTGATCTCTGTGTATATATGTAAATGTGCATAGATGTATTTGTAGGTGTTTATAAATACTGAATACATCTTCTACTGCTTTTTGAGCTATGAGAGTGTATGCAAAAACAGTGCAGTAATTCCTACAGAATTATGTTTTTGCATTTCTTAGTGTGTATATATAATATTTCAAAGTTCAAATCTGCATTTTTGGTTAGCATAACATACTTTTTTTTTTTTTTTTTTTTAAATCTTAATGTATAATTACTGTATATTTCAAAGCAGACATCACTAAAAATAACAATAGCTTCTAGTTCATTAATTGAGCCAGATGTTAATTCAGTTCAGTCAAGGATTCGTCTGACTGATTCAAGCAGACAATTCATTGTTTTAAATTATTCATTAAAAGAACCAACTCATAAGAGTCATCCGTTCAGGAATCAGACTACTCTTGTCACACTATGTTTTTGATTCGCTAAAAAACACCAGCTCAAGAGTCATTTGTTCATGAATCAGACAACACTGATCACGCTGTATGTTTTTGCATGGAGCCCACAAGTACAACTCAGTAGAAAATTTCTGCCATTTTGGCATGGTACACAGTCTTTGTTTTGCATCACATCCAATAAAGATGGCATACTCACATTCACAACTAAACACAAATATGATTTTTTTTCTTTTACCGTGGTGCTGAAGATCCCCTGCTGCTGAAAGGAGGTGCAGGAAACACTGATGTGTGTTTGTGCTTGGCCTGGGTGTGTCTTTCTTAATGAGTGAGACAATTATAGGTTGGATAAGGGTGTTGGGATTGAGATCGTGCCCGAGACAAACGCATGCCTCTTTATGTTGAATTAGCACGTAAAACATGAAATAGCCTAGATTGCAGAAGATTGTAAACATTATTTACTGTGGTCTTTGCATTTGTATGTTTTGTCAGAGACCAGGGCCTTTTATGAAATATAATAAATATCTATACACATATATAATTTCGCCTCCTTTTGCTCTCATTCAGCGCTTTTTGGTTAAGCACTTAAGTGAATGGGGTTAGAGCCAGAATCTGTCCAGCAGTCCTTCTACTTCCTTCTACTGTAGACATGGTTGGGTGTAAGCCAGGGGCTCTCAACACTGTTTATTTATGGCAGCTGCTGACTTGAGGCATGGAGCCAAGCATCACAAAATGTCATGGCTGTACCCAAGTCAAGCCTTCTCTTTGGGGACAGCCGACATCGTCCGTGACTTACTGTGCACTTCTACAGGAACACACCACTGCAGAAGGGGTCAGCAGGTCAGGCCACACTTTCATTCAGGCTGCTCTGCCATTTTCTTCCGCCTTCTTTCTTTGTGAGTTTTAATTATGCGGGATTACATTCATGCACTATCAATAGCCAATTCTGCTTGAATGGCAATGTTGTAATTATAGTTGTTTGCAGGAGCGAGAATAAAACTTTGTTAGAATGGTGATGCGTTTTGGAAGCTGCGCTCAGCTGTAATTATGGGACAAATTTGATGAGATGCCACATTTAAGAGCAGGAGAAAATAAACAGATGCTAAATCCGATGAAAGCGTTGAAAAAAATGGCGACTGTGAGGGTTTACTTACAAATAGATGAAGCAACAGGATGTTCCAGAAGAGGTTAGGTTAACATTAGTATTTGCTTTTGTGTACTGTAAATTGAAATGCAGGTTTTAAATGGATTTAAAAAAAAGACAAAGAAAGGAACACTATGTCTCTCTGTTTATGATGTCATGAACTTCATAACTGTCATGCGATGAACAAGATGATGGAGGAAGTTGCAGTGAATGCATTTTATTACAGTCAGATACAAAGGATGTTGATGAAGAAGGAGAGTATCAAAGTAACATGAAACTTCAAATAACACCTTCAATAATAATCTTTCCTTGCAGATCTCAGGGTTGCATGCAATCATGCGGGTCATACTCAGACGAAACAAGACAATGGGGGTGAGTTGTGGATGAGTATACAGTCCTTGATTGGAGTAGCAGGGATGCAAACAGGTAAGAGGGAAAAAAAGGTGAGAACATTATCTGGGACGGGGACATGCTCCGCACAGAATTCTTTTTAAAGATATTTACATGCTCATTTGTAGTTACATCAAGGGAATTTTTAAAATTATTTTTTATTACCTTTTATGCCCAAAACTGTAATTTTCAAGAAAAAAAAAATTGCATATTGTTGCATCATTTTACCGAAATTAACATTTGGTCAAAATCTCATGTACAACGTTCATTGTATCCACCATTGTACCGAAATTTCACATGCAACTTCCACACTAGATACAATGAATAAATTAATTAAAAACAGATTAATAATAATTGGTCATTGTTAGTTCATAAAACATTAACCAAAGCTAATTTAAACACATTGAATGCTAAAAATATTTGTAGAAATAGAGCACATCTCCTGGTCTCTGTACACTGTAAAAAATGATGGTGAAAAACAGTAAAAAGACATTCCTAGAAGTTCCTGCGTGACACAGAACATGACTATATATATATTTTTAAATCGTTTCGTTTCTTATCTGTTATCAGTAATGTACATGTGCATTACCCTGATGGTGTTTTTGTGTTTTTATCCCAGTCCCCCATCTATATGCGAGTATGTTTTATGGACAGGCCACTTACGTTGAATTTATTATGTGGCTTTCTGTTTTACCTCTTGTATTATTATAGTGGTTATCGGTAAATTTTAAGGTTAAAAAAAAAAAAAGTTTCGACAGTCCAAGTAGATAGAAATATTAAGATTATATCACTTAATGAAATACATGGTTATAAGTTGTAAAATACGGAGGCACCAATATGCTATGTCGAAATACTGAAAAAAATATTTTTTACTATATTTTTTATGGTGGCTCTTTAGCAACCACACCAGTAACAGTAAAAAAACATAACTTCTGTTTATGTGTTCCATGTCATGAGGGTAAGCAAACAATGACATAATGTGAACTATCCCTTTAAAGGTTTAACCTCATCAGCTGAGCACAGGTTGATCTTGCTTCTTTTCTCTGTTGTTCACCAGGACAAAAAGAAGATCTAAATGACTGAAGAGAAAACAGGACCTTTCCAATCTCCTACTGTGGTATAGGTCAGTGTAAATACAACCATCCCATTCTTTCTGCAGGAGTATATATCCACTTTCAACTCTGAGGGTCTAGGTTACCTATTAAAAATACTACACCCCTAACTACTTCAATGTGTGAGTACTTGCATAAACACACAGACTGCTAAAGCGTAAGTGGCTTCCACTCCAAAGTTTTGACAATGACCTCTGACAAGACAATGATAATATTTCACTAAAAACAACAACGAAAAAACAAATATAGCATTATTGAGATCTGCTGGGCCCTGGGAATTGACCTTTGTGACCTCTTTGGTAACCTCTGTGGTTAATAGTGGGAGCAAGCTGGATGCCTGAGTCACTTGTGTTAATGGTTACAGAGCAGATTTAAGCTCAACCAGGAAACCTGACTCTGCTGATCTTACATACTCCACGATCCCTCCCCTTTCCTCCTTTCTGTCCTCCCTCCTTCCTCCCTCACCTCCTTACTCCATTGTTCTTTGTGTCCAGTCACAAGACACGTCCATAGTACAGGAAAGGTGAAAGCCAAAATCCTGCCTGATAATGTCTCATTTCCAAGCTGTCATCAAGTTTTCATTGCCTTACGCTCATACCTGTACGACAACACAAAGATACAAGCTGAGTACACAAGAATATGCCACACGCCAAACCATGACCTCTACGTTTCAAGGTCAAATTTCAAATTCACACAAGAATCAATGATTCTGATCTTTGTTCTTGTCATTTCTTCTCCTGTGCTGTGCTCGTTCTTCCTTTAACTGACTAGAAATTTTCTTTTTTTTTTGTATTTTTGATCACATCAGTGAGCTGAGACCTTGACAAAGTTCAATGACTTTAAGAAATGTTCTGTACTTCAAGGCGCGTGTTCACGAGAGTAGGCAGGACTACAGGTGACTGACCCATTTCTGAGAAATCTGTCCACAATTCTTTTCATAATTACTATAGGAATACCTGGATACACTCTGAGTCTCCAGGAATTGCTTGTTTTCTGTGAACAGCATATTTAAATTTTATTGCAGACTATTTACAATGTTTTAAATGGAACAGAACGCGTGAAGTAAGTTGATTTCGGTCCTTTGATAGAGCTTTGCATATCAATAGGTTGTTTCCAAATGAGTGGTTTGTGAATGTTTTATTCACAATCACATCTATCTAAGCAATGTCAGCATTAGGTCACATCTATTGTAGTCCTTCGGGAAGCAGCCTGCTGGTGCATTCTGGGAAACAGAGAGGCCCCTAGTTATAAGATGAACCAGTACTGCCTGTTTGCTCTCAGTGTGATTTGAGAGTCATCTGACAAAGGGCTTATTATTAGGGGCTACATTGTGTAGTAGTGACTGCATGGTTGCTAGATTGAAGTACATGAATCACAGTTTTACAGCCTGTGATGGCACAAATAAATGAGATGCTGTGACTAATACTGCCCCAAACTAATTCTTATTACCCCAGTTTAGTTACTGTGTTGTCACTAAAGAATAATGGTGATACCTTCCTGATTTATTTATGCTGTCAGGTAAGAATTTAAACAGCATTTAAATAGAATATATATATTTTAATCAGGGTGAATATAATATTCTTGTAATAGTCTGTTTTATTTATCTGTGAAAATAGAGAGCATTATATTATAAAGACAACATAAAATTAAATAAACGGCTTTTATGTTATCATTGTACTAAAGTCAATACAAATTATTAAAATATTTTCTGGAAAAATTTACTATATACTTTTTATATACTATATACTTTTTCTACAAAATGCCCAGTCATATAAATATTAAAGACATACCATTCAAATGTTTGAAAGAGGCCTCTTATGCTCACAAAGTCTGCATTTATTTGATCAAAAGTTTTCTATTTTAATATATTTTAAAATGTAATTTATTCCTGTGATGTCAAAGCTGAATTTTCATTAGTCTTCAGTGTCACATGATCCTTCAGAAATCATTCTAATATGCAGATTTGGTGCTCAGGAATCATGTTTAATTACTATCAATGTTGAAAACAGTTGTGCTGTTTAATATTTTTGAAAACCGTGATACATTTTTTTTCTATATTCTTTGATAAATAGAAAAAACAGCATTTATTTGGAACGTAAATCTTTTGTAACATTGTAAATGTTACTTTTGTTTGATTCAATGCATCCTTGCTGAATAAAATATATAAAACTTTTGAACGGTAGTGTATTATCAGTTAGTTTCAAATTTATGTACTGATTTTCATAATACAATCATTGGGCAAAAGGATGACAGTAATGATTCAAAGCTCCCTACAGAAACAACATATGCGCAAAGAAATATTTTTAATCACAAAACTGTGTATATTTAATCACAAAACACAATTTTTTAAAATGTATTATACTTCATTATTTCTCAGTTTTGATTCCTTCCTGTGGGATCCTTAAGGATTTGCAGGCTCCAGTTTGAAACCCCTGTGTTGTGAGAGACAGTGATGTCAATGGAAACAGTGGCAGTACTTTGATCCTGCAACACTTTATTAAAACTTCACTCTCAAGGCATGGGACTCCATGACTGGCTTGCGTAATGGAGTAGGGGGGTGTGGGGGAATTTCAGGGTGTTACTAATCCTACGCTTTGGCTATGAGCCCATGGAAAGACAGCATCTCCATTTTCCCAGCATGGTCTTAAACTAAACTCATCCCTGTTCTCTTACCAACTCCCCCTGCTTTTCAAAGCAACATGAATTATTCCTGACCGAGCAACCAACAATAGAGTCCATGTATCTGGTTTAGCTCTATTATATACAGTATGTTCTATTAGCTCTATTATAATTCTGGAATTTTTAGGTTAAACACGAGCAGATCATATTCTAATATAAAACAGACTTTTAAAGCAAAGCTCAAAAATTATTTGTGTTAATGATTGGTTTTTAATTAGTCATTTGTATAGGTTGAATATTTTGAATATGCTTTCGGGAGGTCTTGCCGGTGTTTCAAGGTTACTTACAGGCTCGTAAACTCCTTATGCCTCTGGGAATTTTCCAGCAGTAGGCTACAGAAAGTCACCTTGTAGCATGCATCGTCCTCTCCTGGACACAGTTTGAATAGGGCACTTGGACATTCCATTCTCTTTAATGCTCAAAACTGCTTCACGTGACCTTCTGTCCCCTTATGTAACCCTTTAAATACAGGTTAGCTTGAGAGAGACAGATGATGTTACTGTCTATCACTTTAAATGGAGCAGCTTTCTGTCAGCATGAATGCTGTGCAAAAACTTGTGAGGAAGCTTTTATCCTAGTCAAGGATTCCAAATTTTGGATCACTTGACACATCCGGACAGCTGTATACTTTAAAAAGCCTACCTTTTATAATCTGAATCCATATTATAAGGAACTTCTGGAGAACATCAGGGTTGGATGTGTTGATTCAAGACCCCAGTTGAATCTGTACTTCCTCTGAAGCAGTTAAAACAGTTTGTCTTCCTGTGTGACCTTACAGAACCCCCATTATCCTCTTAGTTCCTCACAGGAAAACAGAAAACAAATTATCATCTATTGTGCCTTGATTTAAAGGAATATTCAGAATTCAGTACAAGTTAAACTCAATTTACAGCATTTGTGGCATAAGTTTGATTACCACAATAAATAAATAAATAAACAAATTCCATGTATCCCTCCTTTTCTTAAAAAAAAAGGGAAAAATCTGACAGTTTTAACAGAAGAATTAATGTACATATATTTATAATAGTATAAACGTCACATACCTTTTTTTAAGTCCTCCAAAAATGAGCCCTATTCACTTCAATTGTAAGGGCCTCATTGTAACTTCCACTTTTACTTTTTTTAAACAAAAGGAAGGACGAGATGTAAACACGGACACATATTCAAGCAAACTTTAAACTGCTACATACATTTATCTTTCTCCCCGAATCACACAATCCGTCCATACTGTCATACTCTTCCACATTCTGCTTGTCTGCCTAGTGAGAATACATGCATGTCTTAAAAATAGGTTCTCTGATTACAGCGAGAGAAATCTAGGCAGATGCATTCGCTCTCTCCCAGGTGACCCCTGATGGAAAAATATGTCTGCTCAGTCAGACATAGAAACAAGTGTGACAAATGTGATCTCTTTCGCAGCAATGAGAAAAAAAAAATGGAGATTTTTGCTGAGGTGGAGATTTTTCTCCTGTAAAATTATGCACCTAGGTAATCTCCTAGTTTCTTCTGTGTCTTTTTTTAGTTATCTTATTTAGAAATATTGGAGACAAAGTTGATACTTAAAGGAATAGTTCACCAAAAAAATGAAAATTTTGCAGCATTTACTCACCCTCATGTTGTTCCAAACCAAGGCTTTCTTTCTCCAGTGGAAAACAAGAGAAGATATTTTAAAATAAAATTGGACCCCATTGACTTTCATGGTATGGAAAAGCATTGTATGAGAAGAAAGAAGGTCATAAATGTTGGGAATCACATGTGGGCGAGTAAATGATGACAGAATTTTCACTTTTGTGTGAACTACCTTTTTAAAAGAAATTTAATTCCATTCAGTCTTACGAGCTATGAAAGAGCAACTTCTAATCAATCAGTGGCGCGTTCCGGGGGTGGGGTGGGGGTTTGATGGGGGGGTTTGAGTGGGTTCCTTCCCCCTCAGTTGGGTTCCGGGGGTGGGGATGGGGGATGTGGGGTTTGAGTGGGCACCGCAATACGACCGAAAAGGCACTTTACTATTAGCGATTAAAGGGGCAGGGGCTCGAGCCCCCCTGGCCCAACCGTGCATGCCACTGTAATTAATAACATTTTCCTCTAGGGTTCCTTTCTTTGATTTCCTTTACTTCCCTTCTTCTATACTTTGTCCTTCATCCAGGCATATTTCATACAGTGAAACTTCATTCATCCCTGTCAGTGCACAGTCTTTGTGTTTAATGCAGCTCTTCTCTGGCCTCTTGTGCCTGTATTGGCTAGCTGACACTGTGTTGAAGCTGGGGAAACATAAAAGACTAAGTCTGATCCCAGCAAACCAGTTCATTCCAGTGAAAGGAAGTGTTAGTCACATACCCGGTATTTATTGCAAGCCACCTCACTTGACAAACAAATAAAAAGAGCTGTGGCTTTGGCTAATTTAAAGGTAAAGTGTGTAATTTCTGTGCCGCTAACATCACCTAAAAGAATTACAAAAACCATGGCTATTTTCAAACAGGCTTTGCCAAGTACTTCCACTGCATGCTTTTGTTCTCTGCATATTTAGCTGGGATAGGAGAAAGCATTTAAACCAAAAGTTATACACTTGACCTTTTTTTTATTATTATTTTACCATCAGAATCACTTTCCATACCAACCCACAGCTGGGTGTGAGAACAACAGATAACAATTTTCCCAGCACAATTATTACTAATTATTGTTAATTTGGGGCCAGAGTGACAAAGAAGCCTCTGTTCTTTAATAGAACATGGAGGATTTTCCACTACACCTAACTACTGTGATTTGGCCTTGTGTGTTTTTTTCCCACATATTTACTGGAAATATGTTCCGCAAATCAAGAAAGGCTGGTGTAAGTAGTCATAAATCTCAGAATATAAGTAAATACATATTGTATAAACATACTGAATCCTTAAATCCATATGGGCATGACATGACATCACAATTGTGACATTGTGCATTTATCTTACACATCTTAAAGGGATAGCTCCCCCAAAACGGAAATTCTGTCATCAAATACTCACCCTCAGGTTTTTAAAACTGTATAAATGTCTTTGTTCTGTTGAACACACAGGAAGATATTTTGAAGAATGTGGGAAATTAAACAGTTCTGGAGCATCACTGACTTCCATAGTATTTTTTTTTTCCCCACTATGGAAGTCAATGGTACCCCAAAGCGGCCTGGTTACAAACTTTCTTCAAAATATCTTCCTTTGTGTTCAGCAGAACAAATAAATGTATACAGGTGTGGAACTACTAGAGGGTGAGTAAATGATGACAGAATTTTCATTTTTGGGTGAACTCTCCCTTTAATGTCTTCCTTGTGACTTCCAGGAGCCGTCACACTGACAGGTGCTGACACAAATGAGCCATTGCTGCTCTCTTCCTTTCTCTACCTCCCCTCTCTCATGTTTGAGAGTCAGTTATTTATAATCTATTTCTGTTCTTTTTCTTCTGGCTTATCTCTGCTCTGTATTTGCACTAATGGTTTGACTGTTTATATCAGTGCAGCGGTACTATAAATCCAAAGCAAAGATGCTGGTCTATTTTATAGAGCTGTATATTACTGGAATGACCTTTCAAGGTCCATAAAATCAGAAATTTACCCTATTTTTTCACAAATAAACTGTAATTAAAAAATGATAACATGCATATTTAAGAAAGGTGCACAGGAAGCTGGTGGTGAAAGATTAGCCTTGTCCCATTTTGTAGTATTTCATACGCAGAGCACAAAATGCATTATACAAATAAACATTAATAAGAGAGCGAGAATAAAATGAGTATATAAGATACATCAGTCGAATATGAGTTGTTTTTAGCTGAGCATTCAACCACCACATCAATTTATTTATGCTCACTTTGAGTGAATTTACTACCCTCCATGACCTGTACAATATTATAACTATACATACTATGTTTTTACTATTCATTGTTTGCATGAATGGTAGAAAATTATCTTTTCAAAATGTTAGGCAGTTGCTTGTACCATTGCTAGGTGGATGCTATGGTGTTTTGGATGGTAACTAAAGTGTTACTAAGTGGCTGCTAGGGTGTTGCTATGCAGGGTATTCTGGGTGTAAAGACAGATAGATAGGTAATTATAACACAAACATACAAGCAATTGCCAGACTGTGTGAGCGATTCACTCGCCTCTAACGTCATTATGATGAAGTTAAAGACTCAACAAGGACTGACGTGTTTCCATGCGCTGTAACATAAAGCTGTAACAGCGCCCCCTTTCTGCAGACAACAGGAAAACTCTCTCTCTCTTTCTCTCTCTCTTCAGATAGCTTTATTCGCACGACAAAAAAAAAAAAAAAAAAAAACCTAGAAAATAGTTTAGAACATTTGACCAGTCTTTGTCCTCAGACCTCAGTTTAAATACGGCTATCAACTTTTTTGTACTGTAGTCCACAAATTTAAAGATGTAAAATTACCAAGTGACAACAGGCAGCATGATATTCTTTGAATTCATAATAATATTATTTTCATTATTTTCTAAAATTTACTGTTATACATGATTACTGCCATACAGCTTTCCATCTGTGATTGTGAGTATGCGTGAATGTGTAGCTACTTCAGACATTTATGAAGAGTGACTTTATCAGTGCGGCAGGTCAGAAGTGTGCAGGGGACCAAATGGGTCTTCTCAATGGAAGGAATGTATCAATGATAAGGACGAATGGGCTGTGGACAAACTGATGCTGCTAACAAGAAGAGTATGTGATGAGTCATTTCGGTTGCCTGGCAACCCTCTACAGAGGTGCTGGCTTTTCAGTTATCTCTGTTAGACGGTGTTCCAGCATACCTACAGAGAGAGAAGTTGAGAGATAAAAGACATCGCACAATGAATGTCAGGGAGTAAAGATTTGCTCTTTCATTAAATCCATGCAACCACCTGTAAGATTCAAATTTGGGCAGTGTGTATTTACATCAAATGCAAATAGCCAACCGTCCACTACTATATTTTACCTGTAGCACAAGTAACATATTACTTCTGTTTAGATTTTGTGTGAACAGCATCTATAACTATTTGTACTTTTATGTAAACTAGATGCTATTTATTACTAAGGTAAATAGCATTTACCTTATACACTTTTAGTTTATCTTCAGAAGTCGTAGCCTCCATAGATACAATGGGCTCAAATAAGAGAGATAAACAACAAATTTTAGTGAGTATTAATTAATTCCTTTATTTGGTTTGTCAAGAAATTATGAAGGTCTTGATTATGATTAAAACATAATTAAAGTGTGTCTTTAAGTATATCCTATATTTTAGACAAAAATATTTCTAATGCACTATGATTGGAGTGCTAATGATTTGGAATGATGACAAATGTCATCGTATGTAAAACGCAGAATGTTTATTTTAATAAACTTGCTGGTAAACAGCGCCCTCTGCTGTTATCGTAACTGTCCTACACGTGAAGTTCTCGGCGCTGCTTCCGCCATTTCAAACGCAACATCCGGTTGTGCAGCAGCCATTTTGTCTGTTCAGGCAAGTCCACCACACACGGTCAAGAACTGACGTTCCCCCTTGGAAAATATTTCAGAAATATCACACTCGATATTTTTCTGTGTCATCTATGGAAGTGGAAACGGGCTGAAAAAATACCTTATTGAATTCTACGCTCGAGAATACCTCTCATAGGCTGATGTGTCTTGTTTTTGTTGAGTAAGCGTCATTAATCGGGGTTATGTCGAGCGAGGAGAGTTATTTAGCCATCCAGCGCTACTTGACCGATGAACGGGAACCTTACGCACCGGGCACGCATGGCAACACCAAGAGAAAGATCCGAAAAGCAGCTGCCTGTTACATAGTGCGCAATGGGATTCTTTATTACCAGAGGCGGCAGAAAGGTCTGGATGAATTCACGGAGCTGGAAGTGGTGCTGCAGGCCGAGAGACGGAAGGAACTCATCACGGAGGCGCACATCACGTCCGGAGGGGAACACCTCAACCAGCAGCAGACATGGGATATCATCTCCCAGAAATACTGGTGGAGAGGTACACTAATCACAACTTTAATGACCGCAAAGATTTCCAGCTTTGTAATGCTGTGTGACAGCTGGCAACGCTTAAATGTTTCTTGTCAGTATGTCACAGCAGGTGACAAGAATGGAAGCCACAGCTGGATAGTGTCAATAGTAAACACCGTATAGAAAAGGGATGTAAATATGGCAGTTTGTGAAATAGAATAGGCAATAAAGTCACCATGAAATTAAAAATTGACTAGTCTTTTGTTTGTTTGTTTGTTTTTTTGAATAGTGCAGTATTTATTATGATTTATTCGTTCACATCAGTTTTTTTTTTCTTTAATTCATGTTACCTCCTAATCCCTAATAAAATTAACTTCTCCTCCCTCTTGATGACATATCTTATCTGATGACGTATTTCCAGGCGCGAAGGCGGGGCAAACTGTCATTCACCTGAGATCACAGATCCAACAATCCAATCAATTCCCACCATACATATTTTCTTGTTCAATAAGAAGTTTCACTCAGATGTACGTCACAATAGGAAAGAAGACTACAACTTCAGTTTCATGTCATCTTTAAGAAACCTTGTATATTTAAATAGTAAGAAGACCGATAGACAGATGCTTTATTAATCCCATGGCAAAAATACATGTAACTGATTTCTGAGAGGTTATTATATGTGGCCTAAATCTAGTCTTCTTATCACAGGTGTACTGAAGCAGGTGAAGGATTGCATCAAAGAGTGCAGTCACTGCCAAAGCAAGCAGGAGAAGGGGAGAGGCAGTGCTGAAGATGCCACAAAACAAACTGTCCGACAAGTTAGACGAAAGACCTCTGCCTATGCCAGTGAGGAAGAAGATGATGAGGCAAATGATGATTTGGATGAGGAACAGTCCAGTGCAGTTGATAAACATGAACTGGTTTTTGTAAGTACGGAATGCCATTTGTGTCAATGAATACAAAAATTTGTCCTCTGAAATTTTGAATTTAATTGAAAATATTCCAGGTACAGTAGTTTATTTATTCATTGACGAATAAGGTTTTGTGTAAAAAAAAACATAATGGGGAGATAATTCATTTTGAAGTTTAATTAAGTGTTAACAATGAGATTGTGTTTTTTATAATCAATGAACACTGCTTTTGTCATTTTTTACAAGATGGACAAAATTTGTCACCAAAAAAGTCATTCAGTTTAACCAAAATTTCGGTTTTACAGAATAACACTTTTGGTTTTACCGAATGACGATAGTTTCAAAAAATGCTAACAGGCTGATATCTAGCTAGCTAGCTAGTTAGTTTGCTATCTAGCTAGCAAAAGAACAATCAAACGTTTTATATTTAGTACAAGTTTTTAAAATATTACAACATTTTCCATGCTTTATAGTGGTTGTACCGAATGACCTGATGTTTTGGGACATGCGTATGACAAAGTGAAAACATGAATTTTTCAAATAGTTAAAAGAGAGTTAGGTACTTTGCTTCATGACCATGTGGTCTGAATGATGGCACATCCTATCACATGACATGATCCAAAATGGTCCCTTTATATTGGTTAATCCGAATGATGGCAATGAAATTCATTTTTCCGGACATTCTTTCTCATAACAAAGCAACGACTTCTACAAATAATTTTAATACCATTTTGCACTATGTTGATATATGATGTTATAAAATCATGCCAGAATAAAAAATATATACACTACCAGTCAAAAGTTTGGACACAGTAAGATTTTTAATGTTTTTAAAAGAAGTTTGGTCTGCTCACCAAGGCTGCATTTATTTAACTAAAAATACAGTAAAAACAGTAATATTGTGAAATATTATTACAATTTAAAATAACTGTTTTCTGTTTGAATATATTTTGTAAAGTAATATATTCCTGTGATCAAAGCTGAATTTTCAGCATCATTACTCCAGTCTTCAGTGTCACATGATCCTTCAGAAATCATTCTAATATGCTGATCTGCTGCTCAAGAAACATTTATTGTGTACAATATTTTTTTTTCAGGATTCTTTGATGAATAGAAAGTTCAAAAGAACAGCATTTATTGGAAATATAATCTTTTGTAACATTATAAATGTCTTTACTGTCACTTTTGATCGATTTGATGCATCCTTGCTGAATAAAAGTATTAATTTCTTTAATTTCTTTTCAAAAAAATTAAAATAAAAATTCTTACTGACCCCAAACTTTTGAACGATAGTGTATAATGTTACAAAATATTTGTATTTCAGATAAATGCTGTTCTTTTGAACTTTCTATTAATCAAGAAATCCTGAAAAAAAAAAAAATACACAGCTGTTTTCAACATTGATAATAATCATAAATGTTTCTTGAGCAGCAAATCAGCATATTAGAATTATTTCTGAAGGATCATGTGACACTGAAGACCGGAGTAATGATGCTGAAAATTCAGCTTTGATCACAGGAATAAATTACTTTATAAAAAATATTCAAACAGAAAACAGTTATTTTAAATTGTAATAATATTTCACAATATTACTGTTTTTACTGTATTTTTAATTAAATAAATGCAGCCTTGGTGAGCAGACAACTTCTTTTAAAAACATTAAAAATCTCACCGTGTCCAAACTTTTGACTGGTAGTGTATATTTATTACATTTTAAGATATTGTAATCACAAATGAAATGGCTGTATTGGCCTTTGGATGGTTAAACCGAATGACTTTTTGACACTTCAAAATCTTTAAAATACCTTTATATGTAGCAAAATATAATTAAAACCTTTTGGATTCAATAAAAGAAATCTAGGTGTACTACCTTACATACTTTGGATGGATGTCATATCTTTGTTTTTTATTATAATTAAGGGCTTTGGACAAAAAAAATGACCTGTCATATCATTGACCCTCACATTAAAAGACCAGAACATAGAATTTTTGTATAAATTTTGTTTATTTATATTTAATTTTTGTATGTATATATAATTTTTTTTAAGTTGATGGATATGTTCTTTCATGCATGGTTATAGGTGGACAGTAAGGGAGTTGTCAAGCAGTTCTTACCAAAGCATGGGCAGACGATGCTGGACAGGTTGAACCAGCAGAGATTGAGAAATGAGTTTTGTGACATCACCCTGATCATTGAGGGTGAGGAGCATCGGGCACATAAAGCTGTACTGGCCTCCTGCAGTGATTATTTCTACGAGCTCTTTGTGGAAAAGGGTGCTGTGACCAGTCACGAAGCTGTCGTTGACCTCTCTGGTGAGAAAAATGCAGGATGCTGTTGTCTGAAATGATGAAACTAACGTGAACAATGTGATAAGACAAACTGATTTTTTTTAGTTTTATGTTTAAAAAGTATTTAAAATATAAACCCTAGTGGGCTGTGTCACGGTCTCCATAGCAGGGTCCACAGCATCCAAACCCAAATGTGACTTCAAAAGTGACTGATCTGAAACACTATTTATGAGCAGTAACTCCTTGAGCACTTTTCTTTTAATATTCTTGTAATATACATAAATATATTGTATATTTATATACATAATATTATTGTGAGACCGTGTACTACTGTTCATTTTAACACTTTTTTTTGTAATGATATGATTTTGGTTTATCAATTACTAATAGTTTTTAGTAATTGATAAAATAAAAATAATTTTTAGTTCCATCCACCATCTTTGTATTTGGCAGAACTGTTAAACAAATACAGTCAGAAGTCAGCAAATACGCATTCATATCATTTTTCATATTGTCACTCTTTTAATATCTAATAAATATTTAATTCCATAAACCTCACCGAATATAGCAAATCCTCTGTTGAATCCAGCTGAAATCCTACTTCCTTATATTCATGTTTTTAACCATTTCTGTATTTGTGAAAAATACTGCTATATGATTACAGAATCAAGAAGTTGCTAAAGTAAAAATCTGTTTTCATTTTTTTTATCAAGGTCGTTTTTTTTTTTCATATTGATTGATCTTCAAATATTTGTTTTCTAAATTAAGAAAATATGATGTAAAATGAAATGTATATCATTGCAGCATGTGTAATTTACTATCCTTAAATTAAAATAGTATGATATCATATATATCGGCTTTATATCAGCCATCACCCACCTTGTTCTCTAAGATATTGTTATCGACCATCAAAAATCTATGTTAGTCAACTGCTAATGTCTAAAATGTTGCCTAGATAGGCAGTTTTTAGCTAGTTTGTAATTTGTGTGAGAGCATTAACCAGTTAAAGGTACACTATGGAACTTTTGGCCCTCTAGTGATTAAAAAACAAAACTGCATGCATTTTGTGGAAGAACATTGTTTTGGTTGTGCTTCGGCTCTGTGCAGATGAATATGACCTTTTACTGATTAGAGCTATGTATGGCAATTTATCCATTTAATAAAATACCTTACTCACCTGTTGAGTAATAAAAACGCCATTTAAATAGGCTTACCATAGAGAATCAGGGTTAGACAAAAACACATTTTGGAAGAAGGATTGATGTATAGACTCATTATTAAAATTTTGAACAAGAAAAAAGTTGCATAGTGTACCTTTTAATTTTTCTGATGTGTACATTATTTATAGGTATTCAAATTGATTCTTTTGTGTTGTATTACCTACCAGGCTTCAGCAAGGCCAGTTTTCTGCCATTACTGGATTTTGCCTACACCTCCAATCTGACCTTTAACTTTTGCGTGATGGCAGACGTAGCCACACTGGCACGGCACTTATTGATGGCTGAAGTGCTTCAGATCTGTGAATCTGTGCATAAGAAAGTAGAAGAACAGAAGCTGATGGTCTATCAGAGAGGAGACATCCACACTGTGGTGGCCAGCCAGCCTGCGCCCCCTCAGCCAATCACACCCACCGCTTCCGAGACCTATGTGGTAACTATGCAGAGTGATGACACACCCGAAGCAGGACAGTCCCTGGCTGTAATCACAAGTGAAATCGGGACGGCTGAATCGCTGGCTTTGCTTGCTGGTGCGACCGTAGATGGTGAAACAATGACTGTAGTTACTCATAGCGGACAGGCTGGTTCAGCTGAGTCTCTCGCAATGGTGGCCCACAGTGGCCAGGCAGAGGAGGGCGAGACCATGACTTTGGTCACTCACTCCGGGCAAGCGGGTTCAGGCGAGTCCCTGGCTGTAGTACAGGCTTGTTGGTCTGTAGAGGAGCCACAGGTTGGTGACACTCCTGTCGCAGAGAGTATGCAAACGGGAGCCTATCTCATTAGTGTGGATCCTGGCAAAATGGACGCTTCTGAGATTGTTCATTTAGCTGCGGCAGCACCACCTGCTGTGCAGGATGAGCCCCAAGCTGCTGTGCCCACACGCCAGCCTGAGCCAGCAGCAGCAGCACCGCCGCCGCCAGCCCCTGCGCCGGTCAAAAGGAGGCCAGGAAGACCACCTAAAGTGAAGCAGCCAGAACCACCTCCTCCTCTCCCTTCAGAGGAGGAGCCCACAGAGATGGAGGGGGTTGAGGATGGATCCGGTGCAGATGAAGAGAAAAAAGAAGAGGAAAGCAAAGATCCCAACAAGAGATACCTCAGAAAACGATCTGTGAAGGAAGGAGGGTACGTTCGTCTTCATATGGGACTTGAGACCGAGGAGGAAGAGAGAAGCACCTCACCCCCTGCAAAGGTATGCACTCCCATTCACTCGACATATGATTCATCTGTAAATGTGACGATGGCCCTGTCCCAAATGGTGCCCTTTTGGACTTGGCACATTTGTAAGGTCCACAAGACCGCAGGGTGGCCCATCTGTCATGTTATGGCTCAAAAGTGTGCCGACCATGTGGCCTTTATGCACCCTTTTGCAAAGCTTGTACTGGTTTCCTGATATAATGTTCTAAAATCATTATGAGGGAAAAAGCCTCATTAAAAGAATGAATGAATGACATTCTTGAAACAGGAACTTTAAGTAGTTAATAAAACTAATAACAAATTATTAATAAATTAATAATAAAGATTGGCATAATCAAATTATTTATTATTTCCTAGAAAAATGTGTTTTAACAGAACTGCTTATTAATATTTGAAATACCTTTATACACCAAGTCATACAATGTGACCAACATGAGAAACTCAGAAACTACACTCTCATGTATTATGAGAATTTTAAGAATTATGATATTTTCACCAGTCTTTATATTTAAACCTTTCTTGTAAATGATATAAATGTTTTTCAGAATCATGTACAATCAGCATGAATACATTTAAAATACAAAAGTGCAGCCAAAATTTTGTCTCATTAATTTTAAACTAGATTTTTTTAGACACTATTATTTGTCATTGACCCCAATATCCTGTTGTTGTTCAGTGAGTCAGTTGGATAAAAAAAGTTCAGCCTGATTGTTTTCTTAGAATCTCACTGTGTCCTCAGACACCTCAGAGACTTGCCAGGAGAGGTCGACCAGTTCAGTCTATGAAGAACAATCCTGATGAGATTTCAGAGTCAAACATTGCGGCTGCTCCTGATGCCATGGCGCCTTTAGCAGAGGAACTGGACCCTGTTGTCGACCAGCCAGAGACTTTGGAGGAGGGCGCACTACAGGGAGACCCAGGAGGAGTTGTTGAAGGAGAACATGCGTGTAATGAGTGTGGCATGGTGTTCCAGAGGCGGTACGCCCTCATCATGCACACTCTGAAACATGAGAAGGCTCGCAGCTTCAAGTGCAGTGTATGTACCCTTGGGCTGAATATAAAGTAATTCTTGCCTGATCTTAATGCATTTTGGTTATTTTCCTGACCTTTCTTTTGTCCTCACAGATTTGCAATAAGGAGTTCCAGTATGCTGCCTCACTTCGTGCACATTTGGCCCGTCACAAGCATCAGAAGACTCAGAGAGCCAGCATGACACGGGCCATGGCAACAGAAGATTCTCAGGGGTCAGAAGATCAGGCGAGGTACCGCACCAAACGGGAGTTTGTGTGCGACATCTGCGGCAAGACTCTGCCCAAGCTGTACTCCCTGCGCATTCACATGCTGAACCACACGGGGGTGAGGCCACACACCTGCAAGGTTTGCGGGAAAAGCTTTGCCACTAAGCACAGCCTGAAGATGCACCGGGCGCTGCACGACTCCCACAAGAGATTTCAGTGCACTGTCTGTGACAAGTCTTTTGTCACCAAAAGAAGCCTAGAGGAGCATACAAGTATTCACACAGGTACACACACATTTTGCTTGTGTCAGGCCAGACTAATACTTAAAGGGATATTTCACCCAAAAATGAAAATTCTGTCATCATTTACTCCCCCTCAAGTTGTTCGAAACCTGTATAAATTTCTTTGTTCTGCTGAACACAAAGGAAGATATTTAGAAGAATGTTTGTAACCAAGCAGATCTCGCCCTCCATTGACTATCATAGAATTTTCCTCCTATGGTAGTCAATGGGGGGTGAGATCTGCTTGGTTACAAACATTCTTGATGGTGACAGAATTTTCATTTTTGGGTGATCTATCTATTTAAATATGCAACTGGTGTTATGTGATTAGTATTAACAATGGGAGTTATGATAAAAAAAATTAAAATATGAATTTAGATTCAGTTACAGAATGAAGTAAATGATTATAATTACTTTAGGCAGAGCAAGTTTATTTATATAGCACATTTTCATGCACAATGGTAATTCAGTGTTTTACATAGTAAAGAATAGAGTCAAAATAAAAATGTGATATATGTACCTTAAATATAAATAAAAAGGGGCAAATGTAATTAGAAATGGTTAAAAAAGCTGAATGAAGTAATACAGAAAATACATAATCAAGTGAAGTGTAGAATGAGTGGACTGTGTTAAATATGCATTGGAGGTATCTGACACCTTCTGGAAGCTTCTTCCTGTCGATTGTATCTAAATGCTGTCTCCATATATTTGGAATTAGCTCTATGTATTTTTAGCTTTCTTGGCAGTCGCACAGTACTTTCAAACTCGCAATGAAAGCAGCCGCTACCCTCCACTAATTCACCATGATAAAATTAATACATTATAAATGTATGAATATATCCATACAAAAACAAAAGACACCAATACGTCTGAAAGAAAAACAGTGGGTTTTCTAGGGCTAATCAAGGTAAATAATTCATTAACAATTATAAAATAATTATTTCTGATGTAATTAGTGATAACTGTCTGTTTTATAGAAATAGTGTTTAAAGAATAATGTTTGAGTGGAAAAAATTTGGACTGATGTCATAGTTTTGATTGGAATACATCACATCCAGTCTGGCAGTCACATAGGGTCTAGCCACAAAAATTCAA
Source organism: Hypophthalmichthys nobilis (assembly GCA_037950665.1). Classification (NCBI taxonomy): domain Eukaryota; kingdom Metazoa; phylum Chordata; class Actinopteri; order Cypriniformes; family Xenocyprididae; genus Hypophthalmichthys; species Hypophthalmichthys nobilis. Next base: position 15,979,344 of record CM075471.1, read on the forward strand.
ATATCACATCCGGAGCTCAAATCGCATCCAAAAATTCTGCTTACACATATAATCTGAACACCACTCAGATCCTATACTACTCTCCATTGGAAATGAATGACTTTTGGCCTGTAACTGGTCAGAGGTCATGAAAAGGGGATTAAGGGGTCTATTAGGTTTATATTCAATAAAATATTTTTGTAAAATGTCAAATAAATTTTATTTTTTTACTATCTGTAAACTATCTTATTTTTTACTATTTATTTTATATTTAAAATACATTTAATATTTTAAATATTTTTTTGTAAAAATCCACCAAATCTAGATTCCAGCATAAACACTTTCTTTTAAAAGTATGAATCAAACTAATTGAATTAGACCTAATTTTGACCCAAATTTAATATTATTGGTAAAAGGTAGCAATTGAGTTGAATTATTGTCTGAGCAAATATTTACGCTCTTAGTATTAATGTAGTCATTAAAGGATTAGTTCACTTTCAAATTAAAATTACCCCAAGCTTTACTCACCCTCAAGCCATCCTAGGTGTATATGACTTTCTTCTTTTTGATGAACATAATCGGAGAAATATTAATAAATATCCTGACGCATCCAAGCTTTATAATGGCAGTAAGCGTTACCAACCGAGTATGAGCTGAAGAAAGTTCTTCCATCCACATCCATCCATCATAAACGTACTTCACACGGCTCGGGGAGGGTTAATAAAGGCCTTCTGAAGCGAAACAATGCATTTGTGTAAAAAAAAAAAATCCATATTTAACAAGTTATGAAGTAAAATATCTAGCTTCTGCCAGACCACCTTCCGTATTCAAGTTACAAAGAAAGTGTAAACTGGCGTCGCGTCAGTTACATTTTTCCGTAAGTTAAATAGGCGTAGGACGTGGCGTAAGCTTTGTGAACTGCTTGTTTTTACACTTTCTTCATAAGTAGAAGAAAAGAAGGCGGTCTGGCAGAAGCTAGATATTTTACTTCATAACTTGTTATATATGGATATATTTTTTTTTTTACACAAACACACCGCTTCGCTTCAGAAGGCCTTTATTAACCCCCCCGGAGCTGTGTGGAGTATGTTTAATGGAGGGATGTGGATTGAGACACTTTCTTCAGTTCATACTCGTTTGGTAACGCTTACTGCCATTATAAATCTCGGATGCGTCAGGATATTTATTAATATTTCTCCAATTGTGTTCATCAGAAAGAAGAAAGTCATATACACTATGGCTTGAGGGTAATTAAAGCTTGGGGTAATTTTCATTTGAAAGTGAACTAATCCTTTAACATTACAATAGTGCTAAATGAGTGGTTCATAATAGCAGTTTGTTTGACAGGTGAATCAAAGTACTTATGCACAACTTGTGGAACATCTTTTCACCGTGCCTCCGGACTGAGCAAACACCTCAAGAAACATCAACCCAAACCTGACGTCCGCTCATTCCACTGTACTCAGTGAGTGCCTTATCCTTCGATACATACACACGACTGCTTTCTGTGAACCCCCCGATTAAATTTTTATTCACGTATCTTCCCACATAATGGTTTGACACCTTTTGTTCTTTCTTTATAGCTGTGATAAGAGTTTCTTTGAAGCGAAAGACCTGCAGCAGCACATGAATAAGCACTTAGGCCTAAAGCCCTTCCAGTGCCAGGTCTGTGGGAAATGCTACAGCTGGAAGAAAGACTGGTACTCGCACGTCAAATCGCACACCGTTGCAGAGCCCTTCAGGTGAGAGTTGAGAAACAGAAAAACAGAATTTCTCTATTATATAATATCTGAACTCTAGAATGACTCAGGCAGTTGTTAGAGGTAGACGGCGAACTACATTGTATGTTTTGTCCTTTTGGCAGGTGTAATGTGTGTGGGAAGGAGTTCTTTGAGAAGGCCCTGTTCAGACGGCATGTCAAGAAAGCCACTCATGGAAAGAAGGGCAGAGTGAAGCAGAACTTGGAGAGAGAGTGTGAACACTGTGGGAGGAAGTTCACACAGCTCAGAGAGTACCGCCGCCATATGAATAATCACCAGGGTTAGTGGAGAATCATACATAAACACATGTAGAATGATAATAACAAATCATTTATATGCAGATTCAGGAATTATTTCACCCAAAACAAACCAAACAAAAATATAAAATGGAAAATTTAGTTTCACAGCAACAGCAATAACTATGATAGCTATATTAACACTATGACTCTATCATAGTTTTTGAGACTCTATCATGGTTATTATTTAATTTCTCCACTATTAATACTACTAATATTTCACACACACACACGTATGTATGTGTGTGTGTGTGTGTGTGTGTGTGTGTATGTGTGTGTGTGTATATATATATATATTACACACACAGACACACACGTGTGTATATATATATATATATATATATAATATATAATACACATACAGTCAACCCAAAATTTATTCAGACACCTTGAACATTTCATACATTAATACAGTTTATTCACTATAGTTATGGTAATGGTAATAAAATATGACAAGATCTCAGAGTTAAACTATGTCAGAAAAAAATGAATCTTTATTATGTCAGATAACACTTAAGCAAAACATGGTCAGGTCAAAGTGTCTGAATAATTTTAGGTTCCAAATTTTTATCAATTTTACTGGTAGTCCACTGTATGAAGAATTTTTGGGTATAATATGTCAGTTTACTTTATTTTGCTATCCTCAATTACATAAATGAACTATAGTGTCCTGCACCCACTTGTAAAAATATATCAAAAATGTCTGAATAATTTCTGGTTTGACTGTATATGTGTATGTGTGTATGTGTGTGTATGTATGAGAGTATGTGTGTGTAAAATATTAGTAGAACTGCATAGCTACTTCAGGAAGAGAAAAAAGGATGGTGCTTTATATATTTTTAACAATTCAAGAAGGAAATATTAATCTCAGAAATTTTCATTTTGCCTCTATGAATTGTTTTTTTTTTGTTTTTTTTTACAAAAATATAAATATGTTTGTTTTCTGATTTAGAAAGTATTTTTAGTAAATGTATTTAGTAAATGTATTTTTGTAAAAACAAAAAACTATTTAATACTTTTTATTTGCTTTGAAAAGATTGATCTGATCTGCACATCTGCAATGTGGCTGTAGGTGGCACTGCATGTCATTCTTTTGACAATTCAGTCTAATAGACATCCTACACATTTTCATGCTTGTATTTAGCAATTTTACAGTCAACTGACATTTAGGTTTGGGTGTCAGCTACTTCAAATGCTTATAAATAGCTGAGTATAACAGATGTCATGCTGCTCTTTTTTTTTTCTTTTTTTTTCCCAGGAGTGAAGCCCTTTGAGTGTCTGACCTGTGGAGTTGCATGGGCTGATGCTCGTTCGCTGAAGCGCCATGTTCGCACTCACACGGGCGAGCGCCCGTATGTGTGCCCGTTGTGCCAGGAGGCCCACATAGATGCCAGAACGCTGCGGAAGCACATAACCAAGTTCCACGGAGATCAGTTGCCCGGCAAGATCATGCTGGAGAAGGACACTCTGCAGTTCCACAACCAAGGCACGCAGGTGGAGCACGCCGTCAGCATCCTCAGCTCTGAGCTGCCCCCTGAACTCCAGCCCCCACAGCCTCCCGTCACAGAGGAGATAGAGACTGTTCTCATCACAGAAGAAACCGTGGAGGCCGTGCAGGCTGTGAGTGATGCCGCCGTAGCCACGTTGTCCGATCAGAGTATTATGCAGGTGGTGAACTACGTCCTGGCACAGCAAGCTGCAGTCAAGGTGGAAGAGGCGCCAGAAATCATCCAAACCATGGAAGTGGAGGTGGCCCATGTGGCAGAGGTGGAATGAGACACAAGTACTCACATCTGGCTCCTCGGCCTTTGATGTTGACTGCATCATAGTGACTTGGCAGTAAAAGTAATATGAATAAGGGCAGACTTATTCTTTTTTTGTTGTCATATGCACCCTGTGTGATAATGTAAAAAAGTGCTCATTTATTTTTGATGTAAAATGTAAATTAAAATAAGCTTAAAAGACTCTTGAGTTTGCTGACATCACCCTTCTTACAGCTAGTGTGTGTGTGTGAGTGAGAATCAGTGCATGATGTGGATGTGTGAAAATGCTTGATTTGCATTATAAGTAAGCTTCTGTATACACGTGTACATAAACAGAATCATTTGCATTGTAATAGTCACAGTCAAGCATACACATACAGATGGATCCCAATATAAACGTTTGACTTTTTTGTAACTAGGTTATATTTACTCATTATTAAGGCTGTTTTTTTCTTTTTAATTTGTAAAGATTATATTTAAGCTCTAACAGTCTTAGCAAAAGGGCCATAGGCTCTTGTCTGTGGTATAATGCGGTGCCTCTCGGTCTCAGCTGAGTACTATGTATAGCAGCAGAAATGACAACCAAATAAAAAACTCCCTGTCTGCAGGGATACACCATGTGCTATATTTCTTTTCTCTTTTTTCCATTTTATCTGTCTTGAAGTGAAAATAAAAATGTGTGAAGTCCATACACTCTCACACACACATACCAGCATCCCAAGATTTGTGAGAGCTGGCCTTGAAAATGTACTATGATTTTATTATAGTGTTAGCTGTTAGAATTTTGGTGGATCCTTTGTAGAATAAGATTAAATCTATTGGTTTTTGTCAGTTATAGTTTCTAAATGTGTTCTGGTTACCACTTTTATAAACATACAACATTACTTTAGAAGGTATAGTAATATTGCTTTAGTTTTAGCTGTGCACTCTGAAAAAAAAAAAATGTTTTTGTTTGTTAAATTTATGGTAAATGCTATGGCCAGGACTTCACTATAAAAATGTTTCAAGTATTACATTATTTTATTATTAATTGTCTGTCATTATATGATATTAATGTACTAACATAAGCTATTAAAATCTTTGTTACTCTAAATCTATTGCAAATAACAGCTGAGTAATGCAAGACCACATGATGATGTAAACTTAAATTTGTGCTAAAATTAATATAATGCTGTAGTAATAATTTACTTCTAAAAAATATATATTCTTTTTATAAAATTACTCAACTTTTTATGTGGTTGGAGGTTGTGGTTGGTTACCACAATTGGTTCACAAATGCCACAATTAAATTGTGACTTCTATGATTATCATTGGGCTTAATTGTTTGAATTTCTTTTTTGATAAAGTCTGTGACAACCCAGTCCAAACCTCAAGAGTAAATTCCCAAGAGTATTCTATTTAGTGTTATATCAACCTGTGTTTATCAACTGTAAAATGTTTAGAAAGGCGAGATATTTGTGCGACAAACAGAGCTTCACACACTGACCTGACCTTATTTGGAGAAAAACTACTCACATTAGTCCACCTGCGTGCTCCTTTTCCGTAAATTATATAAACGAGACTAAAAAAAGACTTTCTAAATGTGCACAGACTTCCTCTGGCTTCATCATGTTGTCATAAAATGTGAGATTAGTTCGCGTTGTCTCTCGTGCTGATGAACGCGAGCTCATCCAGTGGATGTGAGCGCAGATGTTGCTCATCGCGCGTGAGGTGCGGCGCTTGAGGAGCCTCACATACTCTTCATCATCCTCTTTCCTCATGGCGAGAAAGACCTTGGCTTGGTAAAGGACATTGGTCGCTGTAATTTGTGTTTTTACATCATTTAAATGGCTTTCACCGTGCACTAATGATGTGTTTGTGGTAGGTTAGCGCTGTGAAATGTGGTGTTTCAATCATGGCACGGGGTCTGATACCGTGGATCTGGCTGAAGCGACCCGTCTATGTCCAGGTAAGAGGCAAAATAAGCATCGCATGTAACTTGTTCAGAAATCGTACCGAGTTTTTCATTTTAATAGCCATTTGCGTAATTGTGTGAGAGATCTGAATGGACGAGGTGGGGACGCTGTTATCCCGTTTGGACTCTTTAAGTTTCTGAAGGCTTCATCTTAAGCTTCACTCCATCTAACTAGCTTTAATACAACAACTAAATGCATCGAGCGGAACATCCGCGACTCTTTTCAACCATTTTTTCGACCTTTTTACATAAGCGTCGTTTAATACCTTACTAAAAACAGCGAAATGGCATTTTTCGCAACTGTATCATTTGCGTTTCTCCTGTGAATTTCATGTGATGGATGAAACTGATGTTGCTGCGTTTTATCCATCAATGGGTCGGTCGTTGCTGTAGCAACCGTGCTGCTGTATAACATTTTTATAGTCCTGCTGAAAACATTTCTCTTACCTGTCAAAAACGTAATTCAATATATAAACCATGAATTCCCAAACTCATTGGAGTGCTATGTTCATGTGCGTCAAAGATTGACGACCTCATTTTACACTTCTATTAATACTGAGCAACGTCGATACAAGCTCATATATTTTTAACGCAAGAGAATAATAAACCTAGTTTCACCATTACAGACTTTTTAGGGACATTTACTTGGGAGTCCTGAATAATGCTTCTGCAAAGTTTTGCTGATAAATTGGTTATATTCCCCTGAAATATTAAAATGAAATGTTAACCCTCTGTTGCTGTTCAGTCATTTTTGACCAAAACTTTTATGTTTTGGTTTTTTAGAATTTTTTTTATTTAATTGTACGAAATGGTACGAAACTTGGTAAAGGTTTTGGCACTTGTTATGTGAACACACACACACACACACACACACACACAGCTTTGTTTTGCTATCAAAGTGAGGACATTCCATAGGCGTTATAGCTTTTATACTGTACAAACTGTACATTCTACCCCCCTACACTACCCTACTCTCGCATAGCCAGACCTTCAGACTGACGGCAGAAGGTCTGGACTCTATCGCAGCTTTTACTGGCCAAGGACTGCCCAAGAAGATGTTTGACTGACATGTAACGCAACCAATCACAGTTCGTTTTGTTCCGCATCAGGTCTAGGAGCGTGAAAATGAAAGTCGATGTCCTTACAATAACAGACCGGGGTGCATCTAATAAATTATTCATTTAAGAACATTGTGCAAGTTATTGCAACAGTGGAGCCGCTAACTTCACATGCTTTTGAAAATCCAGCGTTTAGATGATCCTGGTAAGCGCTCGTTGTCACAGTTGTAAACATGACGATTTGTTTCCAGGCGGACTGTTAAAGAACACAACACACAAGTCCTGTAGAATTCAACCAACCAGATGACGACTTCGATACCCCTGAAGTGTTTCCAGTTAAGTGTGCCATATGCATCAGACGTTCAGCCAATGGTCCGACTAACACTACCCCTAACAGTTACCCCTAAACCTACCCATCACAGAAAACATTCTGCATTTTTACATTGTTAATAAAACATTGTTTAGTATGTTTTTAATGTTATTGTAAATATGAGGACTCATGAAATGTTCTCATATTTCATGTTTACGTCGTAACACCAGTGTAATACCCATGTCATTATACAAATTTGTGTCCTCATAAATCACAAAAACGCACGTGCACACACACACGCACGCACATAGACACACACACATTCTTGTACATCTATCTTTGTGTGGACATTCATTGACACAATGCAGTCTCTCTTTACCCTAACCCTTTACCCATCACAACTAAGTGCCAAACCTGAACCCATACCCTAAACCTACCCTTATTGTAACCTTATGCCTTAAATCAAGTCTTGACCCTCAAACAGGCATTCAAAGGGGTCTCAGAAAGCCAAAATGTTCTCACTTTACTCTCTTGGTCCTCCCTCTGATGGTCTAAAACTCAAACCGGTCCTCACAAAGATATCTGTACACACACACACACACACACACACACAAATTATGGAAATGAGTAGAAAAGGTTAAAAGGTCCTGAAAAAAAAAGTTACACTACCATTCATGGTCAAAAATGACAGCATTGAAAACAAAGAAGCGAAGTATAAACCAGAGAAGCGGGTTTGGAACAGCAACAACACTTTTTTCACTTCAGCAATAATCTGCCAAGTGTCTTATTTAAAAATAGACCAAACTTAAGTCTGTGCTCCAACAGTTCAAGTTGGAAATTTTATTTTCAGGTCTATGCTCAAAAAGTGATTAATAGGTCATAAATGGATCATATTCCATAAATATATTTTAGTACCATAAAATCCACCCAAAACATTAAATGAAAACATTATCAAACTAAAATATAGTATTAATTTTATTGAATAATAGTTGAATAATAATATTATTATTATAATAATATTAAATATTATTATTGAATAATAATAATAATAAGGTAATTTTTGACCACCACACAAGCAGGACTAGATGATTAAAAGAATAATTTAAAAATAATAAAATTGAATATAATAATAATAATAATAATAATAGTAAGTTTTAAAACAGAGTTGTTCCCATATAGGGCCCATGTGCCTGTATGATAGGCTATTAAATGTTTTTACTGCATTTTATACCCTTGACACATAGAAAGTTTGAGAAACATGGACTGTACTAATTGCATATAAATTGGACTAACAAAACCACAGATTTAAGATGATGAGCACTATGGATGGGTTGAGTATTTTACCATATAAAATGTTATAAAATCACTTTCACTGCATCATAAAACCAAGCTTTTGAATCATACTTGAAGAACAGAGTGTGGCACTATGAGCACTGTCTTCATTTATAATAATCAGGAAAAATGAACACAAACTTAATTGGTTCTTGCATGTATTTCACACATTTTTACACACATTTTATGTTTTGTTTTCTTTCTCATTCCTTGGTTTCCTCACACTTCAGTGTGCGAATAGCTCATAACACACAAATTCTGTGTTGTTTGTGTGAAATAAACACATATTTAGCTGAAGAAGCCTTGTGGTTGATGGTCATCCTTATTGTAGTTATTTTACATCCCATGAAGGAAATGGCATCAGCGTTGTGGTGTGAGGGATGAGTGGTTCAGACTAGGACGGCAGCCCTCCTTAAAGCATTTTGTTTATTTTCTGAAGACTGTAATCCTGCATACTTTCAGCAGCTTACAAGACTTCAGCTCTGACTATCCTCGCACTCGGAGTCTGGCTTTCTGTCTGGTGTTTGCTTGCTCAAGTGAAAGATTGATGGAGAGAGAACATGAATGTGAGATATGTGCTTTTTTTGTGAGCAAAATTAATCTTAGAGGTACTTTGCACTGGTCCTTGTACACTATTTTAGTTAGAAGAAATAGTGGCTGTTCCCTGTGAACAAAACTTCACCTACAATTTTTTAAAAATTAGTTTTAAATATTGCTCAAATTTCACCCTTTCTGTTATACCCTGATGCTCTCTGCAGGGGCAGATTTCATTTTTATGGAAAATGTGAAAGTCATATTATATTATAAATCTGTTTATATGCCCAAAGGATCTGCTCTGTTACTTTGACCTCTGAAACTACTCTCCTTTCTAAATAGATGAACTCTGAATAGAATGCTTTATTTTATCTACATAAGGCATTCTGTTTAGAGGTCATGCGCTCAGAGAATTTATTTTAAAATAACAGCTTTATGCTCTCAAACATTATATGGAAGGAATTATGAGAACTCAACTTGCCTCATAAAATTCACGAGGTTACTGAGAATAAATGCTTCAGGACACAATAGTACTTGTTCAGGAGGTGAGTTTCTCTGTAATGTTCTACATTTCTCTCAGCCAGAGGCATGATTCACATGTTTTCAGATACAGCATTCCCACAAAGCCGCAGTGATAACCAGCTGAATATAATATATGTGAACCCAGGTATTTGGCTATGCTGTTTATTATCTCAAGTTAACATTTTGTGAAATGGTAATTAAATCCTGACATCTGCATTTTTACTAAAATAGGTCAATGACTTGATGCTTTTTTTCCATCTAAATGTATTAATTTAGAAATACAATAAAACCAATTATAAAATAAGGTTTTTCTGAGGCTAGTTTTAAGGTCCCTCTTTTTTCAAAGGTTGGGGACTAAAACACTGTGACCACCCAGCCATGAGGGAAAGAGGGCATTCAATAGAAAAGAACTCCATAGGGAACCTTCAGACAACAAGTCCAGACAAACTTTCAGTTATCAAGGACAAGAGGGAAAGTAATATGAGCGGACCAATACAAAATGACACAGTTACCCCAGTGCAGTGTATTGTAGAGTTCTCTGTTTCATGGTCCCATAGGACGATACATTTCTTCACTCAATTCTCACCTTGGCTAGGTTTCATTACACTTTTTGTACGTAAGTGTATGACAAGTATCAGATGTTTTGGTGTTAGTCATAAGAGTCCAAATATACTGCATTGCAGTTCCATCCATTCCAAGCAATTATTTGGTAAAACAGTTTCATCAGGCCACAGCAGAAAAATGCTTGAAGATATGTCTATGTTTCTTATTTGGCTGACTCACTATGACTCAAAATCCATACAGTCCTCTTTTAACCAAAAGCATTCAATTATTTTGTATAAAACCGTATGATAGCAGAAGAATGCTACATCTAGATAACATTCAATGAATGATTTTAAAAAGAGTGCCTCTAGCCTTAAAGGATTTTAGTACATGAGAAAAAAACTTAAAATTTCATGGCCTAGTGCTTACTTAGATTTGTGACTACTTACTCCCGGCTACACTGTTTTGATTCTTCTGTTGTCCTACCTAGTCTTGTGTGGCAGCATGTTTATAGTTTAACCTAGAATTAGATACCCCCGTTTTCTTTAAACAAGAAACTTGGTTCTCATTTCAGCCATATTTCATCGCCGTTTAGAGATCTGTCACAGTCAGACGACCATTCTCCTCTATTTTGTCCTAGTGGGAATAAAAAAACCAGGTCTCCTATTTACTATGAGTGTCAGGCTGGCCCTCTTTGCTTCCAGTGCAGCCCAGAGGAACTGTGTCACATGCTAATTGAGGTTATATGGTAGGACATATTTAAATATATCAAAAATATATCAGGAGGAAACCAGGAAGCTGGATTGAGTGTGGCATATATGGAGTGTTATTTTAGGGTTTTTAAGCTAAAATTCTTGATAATTTTAGATGAAATTAGGAAAATATACGACAACGTATTCCATCAAACCATAACCAAATCTCTGATTCTCTCTTAAAAGTAAGACCAAATGATTTTTAATGATACACATATACAGTCAAACCAAAAATTATTCAGACATTTTTGATATGTTTTTACTAGTGGGTGCAGGATAGCAAAATAAAGTAAACTGTGACATATTATACCCAAAAATTCTTCATACAGTGGACTACCAGTTAGATGGATAAAAATTTGGAACCAAAAATTATTCAGACACTTTGACCTGACCATGTTTTGCTTAAGTGTTATCTGACATAATTAAGATTATTTTTTTTCTGACACAGTTTAACTCTGAGATCTTGTCATAATTTATTACCATTACCATAACTATAGTGAATAAACTGTATTAATGAATGAAATGTTCGAGGTGTCTGAATAAATTTTTGTTTGACTGTATATTAAGTATTATAAGTATTAAAAACATTTTTCCCTTATATTTAATGTTTTAAAATGATGTAAAAATAACACACACACACACATATATACACACACACTGTAATACGACAGAATTTATTACATTTCTTGTGAACATTTCAGTTTGATATAATATAAAGGATTATCAGGATTTAACATTTATTTAATCTGCACTTACAAATGATCCTAAGCACTAAATATGGAAAAAAACACAAACATTTGTGACGTAAGTCTTTCCACTTCATAAAAGAGAGGCTGCTTTGAAATGACATTTGTGATACAGTGAAGAAGATGTTGCTATGACTAGATTATTTGTTGCTGTTGGAGTCACACATCACCGCGTAGTGGAACAAGAAGCAACTGATCATCATACCACATTAATCATGTGTTTTTTTCATGTGAATCTATGTGTTGAGCTGCTCTCATCACCCTGAATCACAACCTTCCTGAGCTCCAGTAGTTAGTTTGATGTAAACACTTTGGACTGTTGCAGCATTGAGTCAGTGTGTAGATGGATGTGTCCCATGGGGAAACAGGAGTGAGAGAATCGGGATGGGGTGCCTGATTGCTGGTTGTTCTCACAGAGATGAGTCAAATTAGACCTGCAGTGCCTGTGTGACGTCTGCTTCCATCAGAACGCCGCCGCTTGGGAGCAGAGAAAAAAGGAGGAAGAGAGAGAGTGGGAACTAACACTATCTCCTATCACACTTATAATGCACTAGAGAAGCTTTTTCTTGTTCTTCATTCTTTAGTGAGAGAATATTGTTGTTTTCTCTGCAGTTCAGGACATTAAAAACCCTTTTGTTTTGGAGTTCATACGTGACAGCAGCCATCTTTCTCTCACTCTCTGTCTGTCTTTGTCACTTTTCTTTGCTCTTTTTGTTGCTTTCTCAATCTATCTGTCGTTCATTGGTCTGAGGGGGCATTAGGGAGAAGCAGCAAGAAATCGCTTTATGATCATGAATTATGGATGAGCAGAGAGCGAGCTATGAAAACAAGTGTCAGTGCAAAAATTCTCCCCCACTTGATCCGCTTCTTCCATCCGATCATCTCTCACCGAGCCACTAAGGGGTTTGAGGATTAAAAGCAACTGACATGCTCCATATTCGTATTATGCATGGCACTTTTTTTGCAGAGTACCTGAAATTGAAAGCTAGGCTTTGAGAGCAAATAGCAATGCTTGTGATTGAAGCTTTCAGCACTAGGAGGTTGATTACATAGTAAGCTTCTGCGGACCTATAAGGATATCTGTCCCTCTGCAGTTCCTCTCAATAGAAACACTGCTGTCAAACCAAACAAGCTGTCACAGCCTTAGGGAGACAGTGTAATCTGTAAAACCTTCACATTCACATTTATGCTTTTGGCAGATTTAATCTCCAGTCACATTACAGAAACAAAATGTTTTATTCTTATTTGGAGGATTTAAGAAAATGATAGATAGTAGATCCCTTTAGTTCAGTTTTGTGATACATGTTTGGAGCCTATGTATGGTAAACTGTTTAAAGAGGCACTTCAGATCATGAATTTTCCGTGATCTCACCACTGTCCATATGGAATGTCTACTGAAAATAAGCTGCAAGAATGGCTTGTAACTTTAAAAGCTTTCTGACGTCATTGGATGAATACATTAACATATGTCTTCCGACATTTGCATGTAAGTGATGCCTGGTATTCGCAAACATGGCCTGCATAGTCACAATGAAGCGCTAAGGAGGAAGAAGGGAAAATATATAGGCTTGTTTTTTTAGTAAAAATATAGGACAAGCAAGACAGATTTACTTATGAAGCAAAATGACAAAATGAGATCATGAGAATGTTTTTTTTAATTAAAATATGAATATAAAAATAATATTATTTCATTGGCATATACATTAAAAAAGCAGTAACTTTTCTTGGTTAAAAATGATCCAAAATCAATTTTTGAGCAAGTGCATAACCAGCCAGTGTTCTCATTTAGCCCGATTCACAACGGTAAGCTTGTAATAATGTTTTCTAATTTGAATGGTACAGGTGGGTTCCCGCTGGAAATTCGAGCATGCCGCCATTAGTTTTTGCGTCATTACGTCACGTCTGTTTACATAAAGAAGGAGTCCCAGCTAATAGGCTATATGGCATATGAGGATGCTGCAGGTGGCAGATCATTTATAGCATTTTCTCACAGCAGCTGGAATAATTAGACTTATCATTTTGATGGCGGATTGTATGGTATCACAATGTAACATCAGAGATTAGACTGTACAGAAACTGAAACCTACATGTACGCTAATACACACTAAATACACATAGTCACGCAATGCTGATGTTATTAACATTAACAATTTGAGAACAAAGTATAACAATAATAATAATTTCCATGGTTTGATGTGAAATGAGATAAGCGATCGTTAGATTTACTGTAGCGCGATTTACTGTAATGCTTTTTTTTCTCAGTTGGTCAGAACGAAAGTGGCAAATTTGTTACTTGTTCATTTTCCGGTGAAAATCTTAATTTTGCTCATACTTCCAAGACTACAATCTGTGATTCTGAAGTACAGTATCCACCGGTGTGGTGACTGACAGCCACACATTCTCCTCAAAACATCAGGAGCCGTGCCAATGCACAAGACACGTAAAGATGATAATTCCGCAAATAACTGCAATTACAGGCTTCAAACAGAGATGGCAACAAAGAGGCAAAACTTACAGACTGCAGCTTCAATAAGAATGCATTAAATTCATGAAAAGTATATTAGAATGCTTTCTGAAGGATCATGTGACACTGAAGACTAGAATAATGGCTGCTGAAAATTCAGCTTTGCCATCACAGGAATAAATTGCATTTAAAATATATTCAAATAACATACAGTTTTTACATTGTAATAATATTTCACAATATTGCCTTTTTACTATATTTTTGATCAAATAAATGCAGCTTTGTTTAGCATAAGAGCCTCTGAACCAAACTTATGAGCGGTAGTGTATAGATAGAAATACTGATTTAAAAAAACTATATTATCACACCAAAATTTTGACTAACATTAAAAGACCTTAAGAAAAAAAAAAAACAGATTCCTTTCATGCACCTCTTCACTGGCTGGTCAGCAGCAGGTTAAATGTAACTTTGAGAATAGCAGAGGATCTTTTAAGATGCAGACTACATCACTTAACACACAATCCCTTTTGTCTGTATGTCTTTAGAACTGTTTTGATTAAAACGTTAGATGAAAGCCTTTGAGGGTCATTGGGATACCACTGTTTCTGCCCACCTTTTCCACAGCCACTGGTCTTCACTCACTCAGCCACTAATGAAAAGCGGACACAAAGCCTCAATCAATAACCTCTCATTACGTACTTCTGTTTGGCTTTGCCTTTAGTGAGGGACGATGTTGTCCTGAGGATGAACATGCCACATTAGCTGAGTTGAAATTAATGTCTCTGTGCATTGACTGAAAAGGTCAGGTGTGGGTTTGCTTTGTTTGTGGAGTACTGCACTTGTAATGGAGCAAGGATCGATCTGAGATACCATGGCAATGAGCATTACAGCATGTCTCAGTGAGCCAAGCGAAGTACTTACTGGTTTAAACAGACTTGTGTGCATACATGCTTGAGTGCATATAGAGGTGCAAACAGGCTTAACCTCATGGGAGGGCAGCAAAGAAAGTAAATCACATGCAGACAATAGGCATTTATTTGTACATTTAAAGTTGTGCATTTAAAAATACAATTCCCTTTCCCAGTTAAAAATGCAGAGACAGCTAAAAGTAGTGATTAAAGGGTTAGTTCACCCAAAAAGTAAAATTCTGTCATTAATTACTCACCCTCATGTCGTTTTATGAATCTTTTTTTTCTTCTGAATCAGTAAATGAGGCTTTGTTATGTCATAAGTGTTCCGAAACGTTTAGAAATTTCAATGGTTCACGTGACTTCGGCAGTTTGATATACGCTCCGAACCACTGATTCGAAACAAAAGATTTGTAAAGCTTCAAAGCATCATGAAGCAGTGTTTTGAAATTGCCCATCACTAGATATTGTTGAATAGAGTCGTTATTTTGTTTTTTTGGTGCACAAAAAGTATTCTCGTCACTTCATAACATTAAGGTTGAACCGCTGTAGTCACATGAACTGTTTTAAATATGTCTTAAGTAGCTTTCTGGGCATTTGAAAGTGTAAATTAATTTGCTGTCAATGGAGGCCTCACTGAGCCATTGGATTTTATCAAAAATATCTTAATTTGTGTTCCGAAGATGAATGAAGGTCTTATGGGTGTGGAACGAAATGAGGGTGAGTAATTAATGACAGAATTTTCATTTTTGGGTGAACTAACCCTTTAAAGGGATAGTTCACCTAAAAATTAACATTCTGTCCAGAGTGCGGATATCCAGGTAACCAAAACTTGGATGGATGAATCATTAATGATCAAAATCAATTCAAGATCAATAACACACATTTAGAAAATAGACATGGTGAATTTTAAAGTCCCCCTGTGGTGAAAATCATGCTTTTAATGTTGTTTATATGTTTATGTGGTGTTTTTAATATGCTTTAAGACAAACCATGTGCAAATTCATAAGTCAACACCATTGCTGAGTATTTTCTCCTTTAAACTTCAGTGAACCAAAGACAATCTCAAAAAAAGAAATGCAGTTTGAATTCGCTGGTGTTTCTGACATCACAAACTACCTTGCACCAACGTGTGATCGTCAACAAATAGATCTCTGAGCTGGTGTACGTGAGTGGAGGCGGGCTAATTTGCATATTCATAGAACTGCGTATACTAAATGAGGTGAGAGTTACATTTAAGCTATTTTAAAGCACAAAGACATTTTTTTCATGGTTAGTCTTCAGTCTTTTAAAATATCAGATAATATGACATATTAATGACAAGTTAGTTCAGTTTGTAAAATGTCATATGGTGCAAATCTCCAAAAAATGTAATATTAATTAATTTATAATTCATAATAATTGTAAAAATACTTTTTATTGTGAAAAATATTTTTTTGTCGTTTTTGAAAAGTTGTTTTGATGTAATGATGGTTACACTACATCAAGTTTTCAAATTGTAGCAAAACATGAATAAAAAAGTATATTAAGATTTTTTTTTTTTTTTTTTTTTACACTTATGTGCCATTGACCCATTTCTGTGATGATGTCCCGTTAACACATCATCAATAGCGACCTAATTAAGACTCTTAGCTCAGAGCACCGGCTAAAGAGAGTTCACCTCAAAGTGCCGACAGACAGAACCATGTCCTTAAAGTCCATAATTGTAAGAGGAGCTGATAGAGCTCTCCAAAAAATGAAATGAAAGTTCTTATGTAGTGCATTAGTGCCTTAATGCGGCTCTCATCTTAATGCACGCTTAATAAAGTCTGTAAAAACTCCAAAAACTCTTTGCACCTCTATGCCTTTTCTACCCCCCCTTAAAAGGCTGAGCCGCAGGCTCATGTGGTGCGGAGCCTTATGTGGACTTTTCTCTCTGTCTTGTGATTGAAATTCCACGCAGTCTTCAGTTTGGCTGAGAGCCGAGAGTGATGTGGGGGCCGCCAGTGAATTTTTCACACTGTCTACCGTCACATTGCATGTGAGTTCACAGCAGCGGAGCATCTAAATGCTATTTGACACATACAGACATGTGTCCACTGACCAGCATGATCCCAGTGTACTAAATGATGAGAGCTTTCTGACACTGCGATCCTCTGTTAATTCAAAGTGCTGCCATGGAAACACTTCCTGTCACAAGGGGGAGACCTGTCATCCCGAGTGGCAAACTATAAAGCTATTGATGTCAAACTCATTCAATTTGATATATGAGCTACTGCTTGATACACAAGAAGCAAAGTGTTGCTGTTTGTGTTGTCCTTGTGAAAACAAGTTTAAAAACAGTGAAACAGTTTACATGAGCTTCAGGCATTATGGATAATGCTTGTCTAACAGCAACAAGGTTATGGATTCCTGGAGGATAAGACTTGATCAAATTAATTGTTTTAATTATATTTGTGGACTGACTGATTTGATCATCTCCGCTCTTGTTATCTTTGGAAAGTCTTTGTCAGGCTTTCTTTTCTACGTGTATGCATTTGCATTTTACAGTTATGTATGTGAAAACAATGATCGTGTGAAAACATTAGAAATATGCCTAGTGCTAGCTGGAAACATTAAACTAATTACTTGCAGCTGCAGCTGAGTTTTGTGAATCATCCTGGAGAGAGATGGATTATTCTGAGGAAATATGCCTGCCTTTGTAATGGATGCTGAAAATTCAGCTTTGCCATTAGATTTTAAGGTTTATTCAAATATACAACAGTTAATTTTAATTGTAATAATATTTCATAGTATTAACGTTTTACTGTGTTTTAAAAATACAGCCTTGGTGAGCATAAGGGACATATTTCAAAAACATGTAAAAATCTTACCGACCCCAAACTTTTGAATGGTAGTGTATATGTAAAAATCTGATATCTGATTTATGTGAAATATTTGCATGCTTTACTGTTCCTCTGAGGCCTATCAGATTTTTCACTACACATTTATTGTGGCCAAAAGAACTCGCAATAACAATATATCACATTATTTAAAGAAATCTTGTGGCGGGGAGAGAGACATAATGCAATCAGTCAAATTCATTTTTACTTCATTTTTTCTTTTTTGAAGAATAACACCATTGCATACAAAAGGATCAATTACACTTAATGGCAGTTTTAAATAACTTATTTCTGTAAACTGATGTGGCTTCTTAGCAGAGAATGAGGCAGAAATTTCTATTATTTTATAATATTCTATGTGATAAAGGCAATGTTGATTGGCATTGCATTATAAATATACATTGTCCTTATGAAAATACCCAAGATGGCTTGAAGAACACAGATAAAACAAATACTGTCGTAATGGTGTGTTAACATGTTTAATCAGTTGAAATATCTCTATCTGCACTTTATTCAGCTGCAGTGATATTTTTGTTCATATTAGGGATTTCCTGAAATGTCATAAGTTTTTACTCCTATGAGTCTCATTTGTGGACTTTCTGCACGAGGGCATCCTCTGGCGTCGAGTACTAATTAAAAATAAATCACATGTGAGAGTTTAGCCTTCCATAATCCTCACATTGCCCTATTTTGGGTAAAAATAGAAAAAAAATACTGCTTTCTAAAGAAATTTGAAGTAAACATAGGATAATCCAAGTTTTTATCCGAATGAGCACACCTTTGGACTAAAAGCTCTGAGGGATGTAAATATAATAACACACAGAAAGGCGTCAGCAGTTAACATGTTAATGAAACATTTCCCATTTAAGGACTATCTATCTATCTATCTATATATATATAATAGTTGATTAATCAGATCATATATCAGACATATATTCAGTATTCTACTAAATATTAGTATAACTCTTTTGAATATCAATAGTCAGTCACAGGGACATTCATAGCAGACAAATAGCACCATTTCATCAGAATGGCCCAGATATGTTTTAAGTATCAGAATTGTAAAGTTTTTAAATCATTTTGAACTTTTAAGCCCACAGACATCAGCCGAATAGGAAGGAGAGGATGGCAGTGGGAGGAATTTAGAAAACTGATTTAGGATTGATGAATGAACCGCTTCTCCCAAACCTTGACTTTGGACTCAGGGAGACGCCTGCCTACAAAACTGAGCATTCTGTCAGCCCATTGCCATGGCGACAGCTCCTCTGGGCCTTGTGAGGTATGAAAGGCTGTACAGGACGCTGGCCTGCCACAACTCTCCAACGCCTGTCATCCTGGCTTAGTGAGGCAGTGAGTTTGAGACGGTGGGGGGAGAGACCCTGAAGGGCATGAGATTTAAAGAGTAGAGTAAGATGGATTCTCAGATGGAAATGGCAGAATTGCATCTCACTGAGTGCCCGTAGCGGACAGGGAGTGATGGCCTGTCATTAGGGATGCCACTGAAGAAAGAGACAGTGTAAGAGAGAGAGATCAGATTAAATTATAGACAAACTAACAGATGAGACCAATGAGATAGTGACTAAAAACCTCCTTTCAAATTATGTAGGAAAAAACACATATATCATCTCAGTTCTGCTGACTGTAGCCAAACCAGGCTCTGACCAAATTTTAAATTGGAAATTGGAGGGGCAGTTCAGATTGTGAGGTTTAGACTTGAAATCAGTCTACTTACATTATTGGCATTTTGGTTATTGGTTTAGATCAGCTTGGCATAGGATATTGGTTTGTATATCTCCAGGCTCTGAAAATAACTGGATATGCTTTATCAAAATAGAATACAGATTAAATCTTACGATGAAATAGGAGGCTGATTAAAAGAAGCTTACTGTCAGTTAGAAATTTGGATGTTCTCTGAGATAAAATGTCATTGCGAGAGAGGAACTAGAGAGCTGACACTGAGCCATAAGCAAAATAAACTGAAGAAGAAAGTCCATCACTGTCCAACTGACGTCTCATCATCATTATTAGAGAGAAGAGGCTCCATCAGGTCTGTTATTTGTCTGCTAATCTCTTTGCAGTATGCATAATAGGCAACTATCTTAGATATGGTATGAGATCATTCACTCTAGAGTATTTAAAGATTGCAGGACAAATGGGTGCATATGCAGTATTCATTTTACTTATTTAGTAGCCTGCTTGCAGGGGTTTTTACTAATATAATAAATAAAATAAATGTACTTATATATATTAATTGTCTGTCTGTATATATATATATATATATAAGCTTTCCATTGATGTATCATGGTTTGTTAGGATAGGACAATATTTTGCCGAGATACAATTATATGAAAATCTGGAATCTGAGGGTGCAAAAATATCAAAATATTGAGAAAATCGCCTTTAAAGTTGTCCAAATGAAGTCCTCAGCAATGCATATTACTTACAAAATAAATGTTTGATATATTTACGGTAGGAAATTTACGAAATATCTTCATGGAACATGATCTTTACTTAATATCCTAATGATTTTTGGCATAAAAGAAAAACCAATAATTTTGACCCATACAATAAATATATACCCGTGCGACTAAGGGGTTTTCCTGTGACTAGTCAAAGCATTTGTCAGTTGCGCTTTGTTCCGTGTTTACAACAATTCAGTCTTTACAATATAAAAGTCTTCACTACTGACTGACTCGCTCATAAAGACAGTCTTTGCAGCCATCTAATGGCGTAATAATGTAACTTCTGTTTCTCTTCACGGTCAGGGACTATTTTTTCCAGCGGAAGGAAGGCTTTTAGTGATTTTACTTCATGAAAGTTGCATTGATACATATTTTTTGGCTTTAATATTTGTATTGTGTGGTAACCATTTTATAAAAGCAATAAGGTACTCGAGGCTGGTGCTGTATCGTGAATAAGTCAGTGACTAAAATCACAAAGCGGGGTCAGCACATGCTGAGGCGCACAGTGCGCAGAAGTCGCGAACTTTCTGCAGAGTCAATAGCTACAGACCTCCAAACTTCATGTGGCCTTCAGAACAGTGCGTAGAAAGCTTCATGGAATGGGTTTCCATGGCCGAGCAGCTGCATCCAAGCCTTACATCACCAAGTGCAAAGCAAAGCAGTGGTGTAAAGCACGCTGCCACTGGACTCTAGAACAGTGGAGACGTGTTCTCTGGAGTGGCGAATCACGCTTCTCTGTCTGGCAATCCGATGGACGAGTCTGGGTTTGGCGGTTGCCAGGAGAATGGTACTTGCCTGACTGCATTGTGCCAAGTGTAAATATTGGTGGAGGGGGGATTATGGTGTGGTGTTGTTTTTCAGGGGTTGGGCTTGGCCCTTTAGTTCCAGTGAAAGGAACTCTTAATGCTTCAGCATACCAAGACATTTTGGACAATTTCATGCTCCCAACTTTGTGGGAACAGTTTGGGGATGGCCCCTTCCTGTTCCAACATGACTGCGAACCAGTGCACAAAGCAAGGTCCATAAAGACATGGATGAGCGAGTTTGGTGTGGAGGAACTTGACTGGCCTGCACAGAATCCTGACCTCAACCCGACAGAACATCTTTGGGATGAATTAGAGTGGAGACTGTGAGCCAGGCCTTCTCGCCAACATCACTGTCTGACCTCACAAATGCGCTATAAGAATGGTCAAAAATTCCCATAAACACACTCCTAAACCTTGTGGAAAGCCTTTCCAGAAGAGTTGAGGCTGTTATAGCTGCAAAGGGTGGGCCAACTCCATATTAAACCTTACGGATTAAGAATGGGATGTCAATAAAGTTCATGTGCATGTAAAGGCAGGCGTCCCAAAAAATATATATACGGTGCTTAGCGTAAATGAGTACACCCCCTTTGAAAAGTAACATTTTAAACTATATCTCAATGAACACAAAAACAATTTCCAAAATGTTGACAAGACTAAGTTTTATATAACATCTGTTTAACTTATAACATGAAAGTAAGGTTCATAATATAACTTAGATTACACATTTTTCAGTTTTACTCAAATTAGGGTGATGCAAAAATGAGTACACCCCACAACAAAAACTATTACATCTAGTACTTTGTATGGCCTCCGTGATTTTTAATGACAGCACCAAGTCTTCTAGGCATGGAATGAACAAGTTGGCGACATTTTGCAACATCTATCTTTTTCCATTCTTCAAGAATGACCTCTTTTAGAGACTGGATGCATTTTTCTTTGTATTCGTCACCTTTGTGACGCCATACAGTTTTGAAGCCATCAGTTCCAAAAACATTTATCTTGGTCTCATCACTCCAGAGTATAGGGTCCCAGTAGTCTTCATCTTTGTCAGCATGGGCCCTGGCAAACTCTAGCAAATTTAGCAAACTCCTGGCAAATTTTTTGTGCCTGGGCTTTAGGAGAGGCTTCTTTCGTGGACGGCTCCCATACATGCCATTCCTCTGCAGTGTACGCCGTATTGTGTCACGGGAAATAGTCACCCCAGTTTGGCTTTCTACTTCTTTAGATAACTGCAGTGAACTTGCATGCCGATTTTCTTCAACCCTTCTCATCAGAAGACGCTCCTGTCGAGGTGTTAACTTCCGTGGATGACCTGGACATCTCTGTGAGATGGTTGCAGTTCCATCTTTTTTAAATTTTTGTACCACTTTTGCTACAGTATTCTGACTGATAAGTAAAGCTTTGCTGATCTTTTCAGGTCTTGTGACATTTCTCTTCCATGTGGTGCCATTGCTGACAGCATGAAATGGGAAGGGGTTTTAACACCCTTTTATAGTCAACTGTCTGCTGGACACCTGTGTAATGAATAATTAGACTCACCTGAGGTTGAATTCTTGTTAAATTAGACATTTGTAGTCTGAAATTTAGCTTTGCTCCAGAGACTTTCAGTGGGGTGTACTCATTTTGCATCACCCTAATTTGAGTAAAACTGAAAATGTTGTTCTCTAAGTTATACTATGAACCTTACTTTCATGTTATAAGTTAAACAGATGTTATATAAAAGTAGTCTTGTCAACATTTTGGAAATTGTTTTTGTGTTCATTGAGATATTGTTTAAAATGTTACTTTTCAAAGGGGGTGTACTCGTTTAAGCTGAGCACTGTATATATATATATATATATATATATATATATATATATACTGTGTGTGTGTGTGTGTGTGTGTGTGTGTATACACACACACGCACACATGATTTCTATTATGACAACTCTCAAAGATTTTTTAGCATGGTAATGGATATGACACTGTTAATGTATTTGCAGCACGCTCATTGGCTGCAGATGTGACAGGAGCCATTTAGCTTGTGCCATGTAGTAAACAAAGTAAATGTCATCAGGTTGCATTAAGGATCCACCAGCCTGTGCCATCTAGAGTTTCATGACAGAATTTATAACAGAAAATATGCTTAGACTTTGGAACTCACAAAAGGTGGTGCTAACATGTCAGTCAGCAGTTATCGGCTAATGCTGATCATTTCAAAATGGCCAACATTTGGCTCATAATTTATTGGCCTACTACAGTTTTGAAATTCGATGTTTGCACTGGATTAATTCCCAAAGTACCAGCTCCTAACCAGTATGGTGCTATATGCTGTTTTAGAAAACTCATGGTAAGCAAACACTTTTAGCATTGTTGGCCTCATTCACACTTGAACAGAATAAATAATGAATGATTTTATAGGAAAAACTGTTTAAATGTTGCATCAAGGAGAACATCTCTATTTAGAATTGGATCTCAAAACTAATTTTAACAGCCAGACCATCATGCAACCCACTCTACTTGATTTTACTGTGCAGGTCAGGGCTACCATACCCACAACGTTTGAACACTAGCTACATTGATACACAGATGCATAGCTGCAATTGTAATTAATAATTTAGCATTTCTTATAAATTTTGCAAGCAGTATGTTTGCACTGAGCTGAGCAAAGTTCAGAAAACTGTTCCTCTGAGGTGTGCTTTTCAGTTCCAACCAAATAAGACTCAGATATTTTAGATATTACTCAGATATTACTCATCTTCACTTTGGGAATTTCACTTTCATATTTACCTGATTTAAAAACCATTTACGTTGTAGAATTTGGTATGTCAAAAACAATATATTATTATTATAGTACTACAGTATTTTCCATACATCTGTTCTGTAAGTGCAGACTAGCCTTCCATCCAATTATGCCTACTTCCATATAGTAGACAAAAAGAGAATGTGAGCCAAGCAGTATGTTCAAATTCATAGTATTCTTAAAACAGTAGTCGAAAAATACCTGGATGACCTACTATTTCTGATGAGATTCTGAAGTGTGCATCCAATGGACACTTTACTAGCTCATTAGGCCATGAGAGAGGATTTGTGAATGGCAGTGAAGCGATGCAACTGACGCTGTACGTCACATGACTCTGACAACATGCCAGATGAATTTCTTTCATACTATAAACATTCAAACCATATAAAACATACTTTTTTACGGTCTCAAACCTTCAAACAAGACGTATGCTATATATACAGTATGCGATTTCGGACGCAGCAATTGTTTCTCATCTGTCACGTTATCACATACTGTCGTCTACTTCCTTAGTTGTTTGTTTTGCTACTGTCATTGTGTGTGAATTTGTTTGCATGATGATCAGCTTATACAAACTCTGCATACAGGTGGGAAAGCACTCAGCAAACCATTGATACCACACAAAGTTTCTCCCAAAACACAAAACAATACCAGATCTACACTCTTTCACTCTTATTGCAGGCTATCGAGCTCAGCCATCTCATGCTGGAGGAAAAGTTCTGTCAGCTCAGATTTTGCAGATAAGGAACTGTCAGACCACAGAGGGCTGTGACGGTGCTGAAATTAGCTGGCTGTGTGCTACCCTGCTCACTCAAACGTTTGCTTGTAGTTTCAGGCAAGCTTTGACTCCAGTTCCTCATTTGAAATCTCTCTTTTTACATCCTGACAGTAGGAAATGTCTCTCAAACATTTGCTAATATATTGAAGATGAAGATGAAGCTGTAACATACATTAGATGGCTTTGCTCCTCATGTCCCAAGGAAATTCTGCCCAGAGCAAAATGGAAAATTGACCGTATAAGACTCAAGCACTCTGTCAGAGGAGCCCGCATCTGAGAAATGGTCTAATGGATTTGGAAACATTTCGCTGTTGCATCATAAATAAGTTTGTGATAAATTCTGACCTTTTAGAGTCAGAATTTTTAGAAATTTAGGTGAAAATTATATTTCATAAAGTAAGTGCACTCAGTGGCTGAAATGAAGGGACTATCTATTTATAATGGATCACACATACTGTGTGGCTGTCAAGATGATAGTTTCACACTGCTCTGAGCTTTAAAAGGTCACATATAAATAAAAGATGATAGGATTTTCCTGGGTTTAATACCTGTATCATGGTTAAATGGTTAAATGACAAAATGAAGGATATTGTTCACTTGTGTTTGTCCTCGTAAGTAATTAATAGATTCATTTTAGCAGTACATTTTAAGTGTATGAAACTAGAAAGCTATGATTAATTAATTTATATATATATACACTACCAGTCAAAAGTTTGGACACGGTAAGATTTTTAATGTTTTTAAAATAAGTTTCGTCTGCTCACCAAGGCTGCATTTATTTAATTAAAAATACAGTAAAAACAGTAATATTGTGAAATATTATTACAATTTAAAATAACTGTTTTCTGTTTGAATATATTTTATAAAGTAATTTATTCCTGTGATCAAAGCTGAATTTTCAGCATCATTACTCCAGTCTTCAGTGTCACATGATCCTTCAGAAATCATTCTAATATGATATACTTAATGACCAATCCATAGACTCTTAAGTATTTGCCTATTAAAATCCAAACAGTGACTTTTTTTTTGGCTGGGCAGTGTATATATACTAATAATTATAATTATTTCACCCTCTATTTGAGAAAGAATCAAATATTTCTCATTTCTTTAGGGATGGAGACTGTAAGTCCTTCCACTGAGCTATGATTTTTTTCATCTGGTTTTAGCAGTCCTGGCGCTTATCGCTACCATTGCAGTACAACCTCCAGCAAATTATATCAGCTCATAATCAGCACACAAATGTCTTCAAAACCGCCTACTTGCCTAGTGCTGAAACCAAATCTTCACTATAGTCCAAAACAGTCAAAGTGTTCAACACTTTTAGCATCAATTTAAAACACTTTTATAATTATTACTACATGAATATCAAGAAAAAACTTTTAATGTTTTTCGGTTATCATTGGGAGAGATGTTATCAAAGGGAGGTTTTTTTTTAAGTGTTTCTTTGTCCCACTCTCTTGGTGCACAGGCCCGGTTCTCCTACCTACACATGAAGTACCTGTTTTTTTCCTGGTTGGCTGTTTTCGTGGGAAGCTGGGTGGTGTATGTAGAATACTCTTCATACACAGAGCTGTGCCGTGGACATGAGTGCAAGAACTCTATTGTGAGTTTTCAGTTCTTAACTACATTAAATATTTGCTGACCAATATTGTCAGTCATTCTATACTAGACTAGACTTCCACTGACACCAATAGCAGCTTGGATACAGTAATACAAGAGTAATACTTTCATGCAAAAGGAAAATGTTTCGATACTGATACCACTGTGAAAATAAGCTCAAACTCATTATTCATAAATATAGTACTATTCAATTTTTATGATTAAAACTTTTTTTAATGAGGGAAAAGGGCACATCCACAGCTGTTTTTTTTTTTTTTGTTTTTTTTTTACAAACATAATTTACAAAAGGGAGCCATCTAGAGGAGAGTGATTGTAAAAGACACTGACTTAATAAATGGATCAGGCAATCTTTAGGGAGTACAATGTCATGGAATAAAATGAATAATGCAGCGTAGACTCTGACGTATGTGTATCTCCATGTCTTTCCAGTGTGATAAATTCCGGAAGGGGGTGATTGATGGTTCAGCCTGCAACAGCTTGTGTGAAAAAGACACGCTTTACTTGGGGAAATGTCTCTCTGCCAAACCCAGCAATCAGGTCAGACACAACAGACTGTAGTTGCTCCTTAATATAACATAGTAATTCTTCTCTGATCCTTTATTGAGTGCGTGCTTTTGGTGATCTGGATCTGCACAGATATGAATCTGCATGCAAAGTTAAAGGATGAATCCATCCAAAATCCATCCATTCACTCTTTCCAATAATTCTATATTGTTTTTCCCCCAATGTAAGTGCTCATCATTGTAATGGTATCTATAATTACTTTGATAACTAACAGAACATTGTATTTTAAAGGGTTAATTCACCCAAAAATGAAAATTCTGTCATTAAGTACTCACCTTCATGTCGTTCCACACCCTTAAGACCTTCGTTCATCTTCAGAACACAAATTAAGATATTTTTGATGAAAACCGAGAGGTATATGACTCGTCCATAGACAGCAATAAAAACAGCACTTTCAAGGTCCAGAAAGGTACTAAAGACATCATTAAAACCGTCAACGTAACTGCAGTGGTTCAACCTTAATTTTATGAAGCGACGAGAATGTTTTTGCACACAAAAAGTATTCTCGTCGCTTCATAACATTAAGGTTGAACCACTGCAGTCACGTCGACTTTTTTAACGATGTCTTTAATACCTTTCTGGACCTTGAAAGTGCTGTTTTTATTGCTGTCTATGGACGAGTCATATACCTCTCGGATTTCTATCTTCATTTGTGTTCCGAAGATGGACTAACCCTTTAAGACCACTGGGACAAATTATAGGGACAAGTGTGGCTAATGAATATAAGGCTTGTGTTTATGAAAAATATAAATATGAAAAATAAAATCTAAAATTATTAGTGCTCTCACAGTTATCACCTTCTTGTTTAGGTATATTCTGGCAGTTGGGGGGATATGGAAGGAATCATAAAGTGCCAGATGGAGGAGGACCCTCATTATGATCTGGGTGTAGAATTGGAACCCCGAAAAGAGTCTGCATCCTTTAACAGGCCAACCAAAGGGACGTCAATGGAGAAGTTCAAAGAAATGGTCTTCAGCCATCTAAAGGTCTCAAATCCCATGCAGTTTTGTAATATAATTTTAACATATTTATTCTGCGCTTTGACATTTTTAGCATTGGAGATCAATGTTCTTGAATCAGTAAACAACCATCCATCCATTTTCCAAACCACTTATCCTATGTCACAGGGAAGCTGGAGCCTATTATTAGAAATAATAATAATAATTATTATATTTATTAACAGTATAATGAATGAATGAATAAATGAATAAATGAATGCATGCATGAATGAATGAAAACCTCTGTGCTAGTGCACTAAAAAACCAGAGGTCTGAAGCTGTTGGAAATCATTAGTTTATACTCTTAACCCCCTATTTAACCCATTTTAAACTTGTACATTTATGTAAACATGCATATCTTGTTCTCCATTAATTTGCCTGTGTTTAGTAAAATAAAAAGAGATATTTTCATACCCTGGAAGACCTTTCTGCATGTAGAGACAAATATATTTACCACACCTCTTCCAGACAACTATTAACTCATTTCAATGACACTTTTTCTCTTGCAGGCACAAGTAGGAGACCAAGCCAACTTAGCAGATTTGGTGACCCTTGTGCTTGGAGTCGCCGACAGCAACAAGGATGGCCAGATCTCCCTGTCAGAAGCACATTCATCTTGGGCTTTACTGCAGCTGAATGAATTCCTGCTGTCCGTTGTGCTGCAGGACAGAGAGCACACCCCCAGACTGCTTGGCTTCTGTGGGGACTTGTATGTGATGGAGAAGGTGCCTTACGTACCACTCTATGGCATCAGCCTACCATGGATGGTAGAGCTGTGGATTCCAGCCAGTCTGAGGCGAAGCATCGACCAGTGGGCTGCCCCCTCCTGGCCCCGCAAGGCTAAGATAGCCATCGGTCTGCTTGAGCTTGTTGAGGATGTCTTCCACGGCACATTCGGAAGCTTCCTCATGTGCGATGTTAGTGCCGCGGGGTTTGGTTATACAGAGCGCCATGATATAAAGGTAGTAGACGCAAAGCGTATTATACCCGAAGCTGCTTTTCAGGTGGCAATGCGTGAAAGGCGGTGCGAAGAGGACAGTGACTGTGTGTACGGAAGGGACTGCCTCACTTCCTGTGATCTCACTAAACACCGCTGCACTACAGAGGTCACGCAGCCGAATCTGGCTAAAGTATGTAGCACACTGAAGGACTATCTTCTGCATGGTGCACCATCAGACATTAAAGACGAACTGGAGAAACAGTTGTACGCCTGCATTGCTCTAAAAGGCGCCAGCGAACAGATGGAAATGGAGCACTCCCTGATTCTCAACAACCTCAAAACTCTGCTTTGGAAGAAGATATCACACACAAAAGACTCGTAATAATATAGAACTAAGTTATTGTTCTTATATACAGAACACTGAAGATATGAACAACAGACTGGGACTGTCTGAATGATATCGGACAACCCATATTTTGCCTAATATAATTACATATTTTTATTTTTGGCCTGCATTTATAGAGTACTGTCAATATACCCTTTGTGGCACCTTGTTTTGTTAAATTACTCAATCTTGACTCGATCCCAAATTCTGAAAGCTTGGGCTGCAGAGAGATACTTCTGCTAATGAAGGTCCTCCAGTGCCAAGAGAAAATGCCAAATTATTATTCTTACTGCAGATCCTTGTTCAAGAAACTGAGACAATCTAACGGTCTCACCCAGGGGTTTTCAAACTGAGGCCCATTTTACAGAAATAAAATCATTTTAAAAAATATATTTTTAGGGCAGACAGTTATCTTGTTAACATGATAAATAGGTTAGACAGTATTTTTTTTTTTTTTTTTTTTAAATTGAATTAATTTATTTCTACAAATTAAAATAAAATTATTTCATTGTACTGACAGCCCTGGTTTCAAATCTGGGTTTTATTTTAAAGGTTTAGTGGGGAAATAACAGTGAACCTAGAACAGAAGTAAATACTGTCCACATTATTTTATTTTAATAATTTACTTTGGCTTTAGTCTAGTAATAACATTTCTTTATACATGAAATAAAGATGTCATTACTTGGTCAGGGATAATTTAAGGGGGCCTTGGCATCAGAAACTGTGAAAACCCTTGCCATAGTTTGCAGAAGATATTTCAGAACATTTCCATGC
The DNA here is from genome assembly GCA_037950665.1 of Hypophthalmichthys nobilis. NCBI lineage: Eukaryota > Metazoa > Chordata > Actinopteri > Cypriniformes > Xenocyprididae > Hypophthalmichthys > Hypophthalmichthys nobilis. The sequence continues at coordinate 16,009,235 of CM075471.1, forward strand.
TTCCAATTTTAACTACAAAGGATCTGAAATTTGCATGATTTATATTATTTATATTTTCAGATTGAACACTGTTATACACAATACAATAGGTTAGAACAATTATGCTGTTGCTTTTTTGAGTCAAACTGCAACAAACAAATTTAATTATCCATTTTGTTTTCTAAAGAAACAAGATGTGTGCAGAAATGTTTAAATAATTTTGAACCGTTTCATCTTAAGAGCAAATGTCACAAGCTTTAAATCTGTATTGGTATATAAGCTAGCAGCCTTATATAAATTAGTACTCAGGGCCCTTTACAAAACTTAAGTATATTTTGAACTTCAGACCTGACTTTAGTTCATTCACTACAATACAGAGAACTGAAAAGATTACATTTTGCCATTGTTTGCAGTTTCCTTAGTTCCGTAAATGCTAAAGGTTTCCTTAAAATCAGGTGTTAAATCATGGAAATACACAAACCATATTAATTTTGAAAATAATACACCTACTTATTAATGTTACAAGCAATCAGACGGACACAGTCTTTTCTGAAATATTTATTAGAACAAAGGATTTCTGCACAAATACGAGGAAGCAAGTAGGATCGAGCTCTAGTCCTCCTCTGCAGCTTGAGCCCGAAGGAAGCTGGCCTTCTTCTGGGCAACACGGTCTTTTCTCTGAGCCAGTGTGAGCTTGGCACGGTTCCATCTAGAAAGAAAACCACTCAATTTTAGCAAACAAGTAGCAAGCAATTTCTCCCAGGAAAATCAACTTTTAAATACAGCAATACATTTTAATGAAACTAACCAATTTTCCCTGACCAAACAAGTATTAGTCAAGTTCATTGATTTACTTAGTCCCAAGCATTATTCATTAATGTTCTTTGCAGGTCTAGCTGAGAATTTATGCCCACTAAGAAAAATTCCAAAGTAGACAGTTTAAAATAATAAAACTTCCTCTAATGGCTCTACTGACGCTGAAAGTCCAACTATTAACCAAAGCTGCTCTCAGCCCCGTCTTGAAATATGCTTGCATCAACTGTGCAAATGCAGGACCAACCACAATTTGCTCAGTCTGAAAGGGTATCATCATCAAGCAGCAGAACAGTTATTGTGGGCATAAAATCTCAGTACTAAACAAACAAAAAAAACAAAAAACAAAAAAAAACCCCAAGCAAAAACACATGACTCTGGCTGTGATGTTCATGAACATCAACCTGTGAGCACAAGACATGAAGCAACCAAACAAAAGATCTGTACCTCTTCTTCTTGACTTCCCGCTTGGGCTTCTTTTCGTGCACTGGGTTCTCCCGGATGGCTGCGTGTGCCTTCTTATACATTTCCTCCATCTGAGGAAGAGATGCATATTAGAATATAGCAAAACTGTCACAAGATTAATAACTTCATTTATAACTTATGTATCAGCCTGCTTTACTGTAAGATCTTATGTTAATGAAATACTGAATTTAAACGTGAAACAAAGGATTTGGATAGTCCACCCCAAAATGTATGTGGGTGTGTTACAAAAATACTATTTCAATCATCTATTTAAATCACTTCTGGCCAAAACTCATTTGCAACTTCTATGTAAATCTCAGCATGTTCTGAAGCGTGATGCAAGTACATTGTGAAAGAAGTGATCATACTCTGTGCTTGCGTGATGTTCTGAGTGTTTGTCATGATTCACAACATAGAGGTTTACAACAAGCCCATTGTCTGGAAGCCATGGGTTATAGTTTTTAAATGATTAAAATCCTTTGTTTCAGAAGACATTGAATTATCCACTGCGGTCGTATGGATTACAGTCGTGTCATTTTACATTGTTTTTGAGGAGTCAACTTTGAGGGTTCCATCCACTTACTTTATATGAATAATGAATATATTTTTTTTTAAATCTTTGTTTAAAGTATTATATTTTAAGCTTAACATTCAACAGATCTTTTGGTTGTCTTTAACTACCATGTTAAAAAAAAAAAATTAATTAAAATTAAGTACAATGCATTTAGTATTCATGTTGCTATCAAGGTGGGATAAGGAAAGATTAGGATCAGGTTTGATGGTATGGTTAGGTTAGGTTTAAGAGCAGGTAAAGGTGTAAGGGAAGGGTCAACAGTACAATTATAGACATAATTACAGAAATTACATAATTACATGCATATATTTAAAAATACAAGTACAATGTAAAAACATTTACACACAATAAGCACATTGTATCAAATTATTTTAAGAGTTATCAAAAAAACCCAGCACATACTGAATCAGCGGTAACGCCGTTCTTGATGAAGCGAGAGAACTGTTTCTTGTACGCATCCTCATCCTCCTCCATCAAGTATCTCATGTACTCTGCGATGTTCAGGCCCAGGATGTGCTTGCGGTGGACCTCTGCATTGAACTCCTTGCTCTCAGTGTCATATCCTGGGAATCGCTTGGTGCTAAGACAAATTAGACCTAGTATTAATGAACAAAGCTCATGTAGTTTTGATGCTTCCAATGTAAACAGGTCTTAAAATCAGTCCCGTCTTGAAATGCAATCACAACACAAGCTGCTCAGTTTCAAGAGTTGTCATCAAGTTAGAATTATATGAAATAGGAAGACCTAGAACATACAGACCCACATTTTATTTTTTTTTTTTTTTTTTAAACACAGTAAACTGTAAGATGGTAGATCTACCTGTGAGGAATGGAGAGACCTCCATCCACCGCTCCCTTCAGGGCTCCGAACACCTTATTGCCAGTGGTGGTTCTGGCAAGTCCTGCATCCAGGTAGCAAGTGAAAGCTCCAGGCTGTCCATCAATGCTCTCCACATTAAACTCGTCCCCGGTGATCTCCACCTGGCCGTCATATACCTTGTCAAGGCCAAATTTGTTCAGCAGCTGGAAGAGAGCACACAATTCTCCAGTTATAACCTGTGCTTGTGTCCTTGTATCAATTATCCAGGATTAAATTCAAGCGTTTAAGAACTGCTTAAGGACCCATGTACTCCTGGTATTAACAGTTATGGATGATTGGATTGCAAGAGGACAGCACTCAAAACAGGTGAAAACGGGCTGCAAAGCATTGTGATCTTATCAAATAAAATTTGGGGGTCATTAAAAACACATGCAACCACATTCCATTTGTATAGTCAAAGCTAATGTGTCTGGATGCGTTTTGGACAACAGCAAATGACTTAACAAGTAATGCTGCAGCAATGCAAAAGTTTCAAACTTCGCCAGCTTGGGGGGAAGAAAAAAAAAAAAAAAAATCTGATCACATTTGAAAAAGCCAGACTTCATAGAAGAACATTATAACATGCAGTGATGCAGATCACATGAAGCATGTACAAGCAAACCTCAGGTTGAAGTACTGCACCTGAGATGACTGTTAGTACCAGGTGTAAAATGCACCCATTGTAGCACATTAAATACAGATTCTTGCTCAATGAAATGTCAAAGGCCGCACTTACACTACAGGCCTTGATGCACAAATCCAATTTGGAGACGTATCAAATTTTTTTGACGACCTGCTTGCATCATCTTTTAAAAGTGACCCGTATCAGATATGTGCATTTACACTATACAGTGGCGAAACAGCCCAAGACGTTCTGACCCGAAAAAGTTAAACGGTGCGATATGCAATGGACGCAGACGAAATTATATGTTTTGCTTTCCGCACTCTGTAAAGGTCAGCAAAACATTGCTCTCGTAAGGCGGAGGGAAAAAAAAAAAAGAAAGAAAGCCCTTGGTGTCATGTTATCACGGTTCGTGTCCACCTGAGTTGACGTCGTGTCCACCTGAGTTGACGTCATTCGCCTCCGTTCCTTTTTCAATAACATAAGACTCACATTTACTGGGGAATATCCGATTTGACCGCTTACATGGTAGACGCAAATGCACGTATCCGAATCATATCAGATTTCCACATATGAGTGAGGCCTGAAACCGATCTGAGAATATCGTAATTCATACGTTTTTTTTTCCTGCTTACATGTTCACGTTTTAAGAAAAAGTATACATGTTTGAGTGTATAACAGAAGAGTAGCCAAGTTGGGACATACAACCATGTTATAATTGCACAGTTACCAGACCATGCTGTTGCTGTAAACTGGACTATCTTGTCACAGTTAACATTGCACATTGCAGTTTCTGTACACAACAATTCTTCCCATTGTACTGGAGAGAAAAGTAACATGTTACTCGGCCAGTTGTGGGTCTTCCATGCAGAAAAGAAAATGTTTTTTATAATGAACCACGTTAATGGCCAAACATCCCTTTATAAAAAAAAAATACTGTTGCTGACAGTATTTTTAATCAGGTTAGATATACTTTTTCAGAGGTAAGATATAACTCAAACCCCTTTATCTAAATCTCTCAACTTAAAGGGTCAGTTCACCCAAAAATGAAAATTCAGTCATTTACTAACCCTCATGTCGTTCCACACCCAAAGACTTCTGTTCGTCTTCAGAACAAGTGAAGATATTTTAATGAAATCTGAACGATTTGTGTGTCCCTCTTTTGACAGCTATGCAACTAGCACTTTGACACTTCGAAAAGTTCATAAAAAAAAAAAAAAAGATTGCAAAACTAATCCATGTGAATTGTGATCTCTCCAGGAACTTTTTGAAGCGTCAAAGTGCAAGTTGCATAGCTGTCAATGAAGGGACACAAATCACTCATTAAAATATCTTCACTTTAGTTCTGAAGATGAAAGAAAGTCTTAAGGGTTTGGAATAGGGCTGGGACAATAAATCGAAGTATCACTTAATTCTGAGATTTTCCGAATGCATCGCATTCTGAGATTAGTTTTAACAGAAGATGGTGCTCTGGGCTAGTTTTCAATCGCACACTCAAATGTTCACGAAGAAGAGTGCGCTTGTACATTCGAGTCTGAGAAAATACTTGCACCTCAGAATGCTTTTATGACGCAAGGTCAATGTAAACAGCCCACTGCAAACGCCCTTGTAATTTGCTTCAACCTTTTCAAACTTTTTGAAAGATTATTTTATAAAAGGTTCAAGTGGTGTGTAAGGAATTGGAAGCAAGCAGAACTTGGCTGTTTCTAAAGCACGCAGTGCCATCTGCTGTTAAAAACTAAGCCCAGAATCGATTCAAGAGAGAATCGCGATGCATTTGCAAACTAGCAGAATCGATCCAGAATCATTTCTTGAGTCACGATGCATTGATTTATTGTCCCAGCCCTAGTTTGGAACAACATGAGGTTGAGTAATTAACGGATTTTCCATTTTTGAGAGAACTAACCCTTTAACAGTGGGTTTTGCACACATACACCATGTTAGCAGTTAACAGTTTTACATTAAGTCCAATTCCTGGATGTCCACTGTCCTGTAGTGTGTGCATGGATCTGCACTTCGAATTTCCAGCAGAAACAGACCATCTGGCTATCTTGGGATACTCATTTCAACATACTACGATTTTGGACACACTGATTCTAATTTCGAAAATATTTAGGATGTATAGTATGCAAACTGGGACACAGCAATTGCTTTTCATGGCTAAACAGCAAAATACCTATATAATGATTGGAGAAAAAAAAAAAAATCCATTGCTAAATCTGGACTGACTTAACCCTTTCCAAGGTGTCAACAGAAAAGTTGAGCAGGAATATTTAATTCCAGTAAAATTTCATTTGAGACGGTGAGCCCCTTTTGCAGTTTCAATTATGAGTAATGCAATTTATCTTGAACAAATTTTATCTCCTGCAACTGAAGTGACTCTTTTAAAGTCGTATTTCTTCATTTCTGTCAGAAAGACAAATGACTAGATCATACAGGTTAATTTTTTTTGATGCAACTACTCTGCAAGTTCTTGAGACAGATCTGCAAGGCAAATTTCATAAATTTCATTGGGGAAATAAGTCAAAATAAGAGGCGAAAGCAAGACTCACCCTGCGGGCGAGCAGTAGCCCAGTGCAGTAGGCTGCAGCATAATTTGTCAAACCCACACTGACACCGTACTTGGGCAGCTCATGGGAGTAGGCCGCACACACAATCATGTCACCCTCAATCTTGGCATAGGCAATCTGGGAAAACAAACAAATTTTAGGTCACATTTGACTCAACAGGGATATTTCTTCAGTGATTTTTCACAAACAGACAAGCTTGATTCATCTTACGATGCACAATAATAAGAACATGCTTGTCAACCATATTTTTAGAAAACAGTTTTCAAAAACAGTTTTCAAACCGTTCTCTTAGCTTGTTCCATTCCATGCCGTGCCGCTCCGGCCCAGCCGGTACGGATACGATTTCGCTGACAACGAAACTCTTTAGAATGTAATATAAATACAAAAATGTTGCCTTGGTAACAAGAGTTTACAGACGATATGAGATGTAAATAGTGACTGCGTTAGGGTTACGCATGTAAACCAAGTTATTTGGTTTACATGCTCATTTGTAGTTATTTTTTTATTACCCTATATGTCCAAAACTGAAATTAGACATAGTAATTTTAAAGTAAAGAGTAAAGGAAACAATGTACAGTACTTACTGAAACAATTAGTTCTTTATTTACCCTTGTAAGTCCACAAGTACTTCTCCCCCCCCCCATAAAAACACTCATTGGATCTATGCAAATCCCACTGGTGACCTATTTTGATCTCAAAAAGGTGAGTTCTTACTGAAAGGTGAGGAGTTTGCATCTATGATTATTAATTTGTGTTTACGTCGCTCAAATAGCGCGCTTAGCCAGCTACAGAGAAACTGATAGCCAGGCAAGACAATTGACCAATCCTGAGTTGCGACATCTCTACATGGATTCAACCAGCACGGCTGGCCAACTGGGCCGAGAACGGTTTGCAATCATGCCATACCAGGCTCAAGTGGAAATATAACTGGAACCGTTCTTAGAATCATTCGGCCTGACAGTGGAAAAGCAGCTATTGAATACCCACAAGACCATGTATTTACTGAGTAGTTTTTCTGGAAAATTCACACATTTATTGCTAATGAGTTTGAGGCATGGCTGGGTAAATAGTAATTCTGTTCACATTTGTCTATTTCTGTGTATTACATGATTGTTTTTCTGTTAGTCTCAATACCAATTGGTGTAGCGCCTTTAATTTCATTGTATGCTGTACAGTGAAAATAAAGTTCAATCAGTTTCAAAAAAGTTTGGAAGTAAGGGTAGGGTTAAGCTGAGCGTACATGGTATGATTTTTGTTGTCGTACAAGCTTGCAGACGATTTTCTCTCAGAAGAAACTGAATGAAATTCGTTGATGCTCATATGGTTCTTGGCTCAGATTGTGTGAGAGGAATTACAAGCCAAGCTCAGCGTGTTAAGCAACAATTTTTAAAAGGTTAAAAAAAAAAAAAAATTCAGAGAGTCAGCCTGGTTTTGAACAGTGATCTGATGTGGTTGTGTATTATTTGGCAATAGGGGACAAGCCTATACAATGCTAGATCAATGATTATTATAGTCCAGTGTAAAGCTGGACGATTATGATCTAAAATCAAAACCTTATAATTGAACATTTTACCTCGAATACGATTAATGGGCGATTATTTTGTTTTGTTTTTTTTTTTTTTTTTGAAAGAGTGATCTGACATAACAGCTCACTTTCAGCAGTTATTTTATCCATGGTTCCAAACATTTCTTACAGATTTCTGCTCGTAAATCAGATAAAGATAAATTAGTACAGTACCAGTAATGAGAGCAATTGCGTGTGTGAATTAGTCAATTAATTGTGAAGCTGTGGGTTGTAAATAGTTACTTCAAAAGAAGATAGATATGCTATAATAACTTTTGAGTTTCTAAGCTACTTCAGTGATAAATCACAGGACAGCGCTGACAGCTAGTTTCTGCATTCCTCTCTGTGTGCACGATCTTCACGTTTTGCACAGCTACTGTTTGTATGAGTGTTCGTGCCACAATGCAGCTGCGCAAGCACGGTAGCTCGAAATTACATACATCCAATCATCTAAAATTGCTTGAATGTCCAAACTGGTAAACCTTAAAACAAATACAACTGACAGTTTAGTGAAGACGCAAGGCTCACTGCTCACGCGCCATCACTATGTGTTGAACTGGCGTTCACCTCCGTGTTGCTTTTATGCCAGTGACTGGATCATCCAGTGGCTGCAACTGTACAGTGTGTGCATTCACTGACTGACACATGCACACACAAATACACTCTAGTTTGTTTAAAGGAATGGCTGTGCTTTTCTCTGCTTTTTACCAAATCATTTGCACTTTATTTTCTAGCTTTTTCTATCTGAAGCTATAGCAGCAACACTGAAAGCTTCAGTCTCCGTGTTTAGTGCGAAAGCTCATGCAATTGCTGCCGGCTCACTGTCCTGCTTTGACACAATTATCAGGTTAACTGACTCATAACGTGTGCAATGGTGCACGATCTCCCGAGTATCCGAATGGTTTGGGTTACAGTTAGTGGTAAAGTTGACAGTGTAACTACAAGTGTTAATTAAATTCAAGTACATTGAATGTAACTACAATACACACATTTAATAAGTATATTGTATGGTTAACCAAGACCACCCAATATAAAGTGTGATCAAATATTGCTTTCAGTGCTCAATAGATAGTTTGCCAAGAGACAAACTTTTTTTCACCCCATCCTATGCAAGTACTTATTTTCAGCATTTTAGGATATATAAGGATATTCAGCACATGGGACAAATAGTGAGCATCTTTCCACCCACCTGGCATATGATGTCCCTGTTGGAGAAGCGGACAATCATCCTATACTTGGGTGTGTTGTACTTGTTCTTGTCTTGAATAACCAGGCGCTTTCGGGCAAAGTAATCAGTTTTTCCCTCTGAAAAGCAAAAAGAGAATACAATGAAAGTCAGGCCTGTCTGTATGACTTCATATAACTGCTCAAAGTTCTGCATTTACGTTACCTCTCCTTCTCCTGAACTTCACCTGGTACCTCTTGAAGTAGGCCTTGTTCTTCACTACTTTTACAAATCCCTAAAAGACAACACAAGTCAATTAAAAGTCAAACACTTCCGAGATTCAACCTGCAGACGCAAAACAAAATGAAATTTCTGCTACAATGAAAACTGACGTGATAGGACTGTAAAAGGTTGAAAGGCCTCCAGTAAAATTAAAGCATAGCATGCTAGCATTAAACATCATGCCAGAGCTCGTTTAGATGTTTAAAAATACATTCATATTGTGCTTTTTTTATGAGCGTATGAGGTTGCGAAAAACATTAGTAATATTGCAAATATTCACTAGTTTGCAACTCTCTCTGAAACTCATGTGGGAAGGGCTTAAAATCAGCCATAAGGCCACGTTTGAACGCTGTCTATCCGAGAAAATCTTAAGCCATCCTTTTATTATCTGTCATCATACTATAACGAAAGGGCACCAAACAGACGAGTAAACTTTAGGGAACACAATAACAGAAGTATTGCAGCGCTGTACTGACCATTTTGTAGACTTTTCAGTCTCCTAAGCCGGAGCCTGGAGTCAAACTAGGGAGTTTTGACTCCGCTGCACTGGGAAAAGAAAGAATGATGTGCGCATGCTCGGTAAATACCATCGACAGCGGGGCAAAACAACACTCTGAAGAGGAAAGCACAGCGACACCTGCTCTTTTGGATGTATAAAGGCGTATATGAGCTAAAATACCTTTTAATGAGAAATGCTTATCAACAAATGACATAGTCCATCTCATATCGCATTGTTCCAAGAAATACTGGCTTCAACTCATTACATGAAGATGCAGTTTAACTGTCTACTGTATAGCTAAGCTGTTATGCTGTACTGTGTTTTTTTTTTTTTTTTTTTTTTTTTTGCTGCTGCTTTTTAAATGTCTATTATATATAGGCCTAGATTTGATCGTTTTACCTTTAGACAGTCAATTAAGTTATGAAAATAGGTAAAAAAAAATATAAATTATTGCATGTTTAACACGGTTATGATCAAAAGAAATAGTCAAAAAAACATAGGCTACGCCATTTCAAAACAGTTTTATTATTATCATTTGGAATAGAAGATGTAGATTTAATGTAATTTTGTAATAGATTTATTTATATCTTGATGTTTATTTTGTAAAATTAGATTTATTGTTCATTTGGGTGTAGAACTGTTTTTTTTTTTTTTTCTGATTATTTTCAACAGGTAGCCTACTGGAATATTTGTTTGTTTATTTTGTCCTATTGTCTGTGTTTGGAGGTGTGGTGATTATTACTGTTAACAGCTTTTTCACTCTGTTGTGGCATGTTTTGTAAGTCTGAGGAAGGTCGATTGCAAGTTTGAAGAGTGTGCAGGAATTGTAATTTATTTCTACTTAATATTTCCTTTGTGAAAATTATCCACTAGAAAATTACAGTAATCAAGCTGTCATTTTGTTGAATTGAGGAAAAGAGTATTATTTATGGAAAATGATTTGATTGTGTTAATATTATTATTATTTATATTATTTAAAATAATTTATAATTGTTTTGAGAAATTATTTAATTGCATTAATGTTGTTATTTATATTATTTAAAATTATTTATAAATATTTAAATGTAATTTCCAAATCCATTATTTCCTTGCTAATAAACACATTACATCATTTGAGATGAGATGGAAGTGACGTTGTGATGGAACTATGTAAACAGTGGTCAGAATATGAGATCTGGAGCAATTATTCTTTTATAATTTTAACAGAAGTCTCCTTAATATGTTTTCTTTTTGGAAATGCAAACAAAACCGTACTGACAGCTTGCCTTTTATAGACACGCCTTTAAAAGAGAAGACAGTAACCTCATTGCATGGATAAAGTAATTCTCTTTTTTGTGTCTTAAAATAGGTTCGACGTATTTGCAGTTCTAATAGGCTGATTGCTGCGTCAGTGATGCATTGTTGGAAAGAGAAAGGTGTGTCCTACATCAGAAAGAATTGAGATTAACGTCAGCAAAACCAAGGAAAACCAGAAAAGTTAGTTGCTGTGCGACGTCTTCTGCTATCTGAACTGCCTGTCTAGTCACTAACTTCTAAAAGAAATCTACATTTTGCAGATGACCTAGCCATCTAATGGTGAGTTGTTTATTCAATTATCTGGCCTATCCTTTTAAAAAAAAGAGCAGCCTGTTTTCATAAAATATGAAAAAGTATGGACAATCTATATACAGTATATAGCCGAAATAGAAACAGTGAGAGACTCTGATTGCAGTCATGAAATACACTTAGGGATTTTCCAGAAAACATTACAACTGTTAAATTTAAAACTATTGCTTCAGATACAATAAAATGAAGTTGAACTGCTTTGAGTTCACTTCTGTTGTGACAACTTAGCTTAGCCTATTCAAGATATAGTCTAGGCTTATGGCAGAGTATTGTGAAGAACAAATTAGGCCTAGATGGACACATTGTTATGAAAATAATTATGAAATAACTACATTTTGTCTTCTTATATTCAAAGATTGCCTTTTGTTTATGAATTACAATTATAGTTTAATCAGTGAAGATGCACAATGAACGTCTCTGGTAAAATGTGAAGGTGGACCCTGTGTCGCTACTTTTAATTTTGTTCTTTTCTAATTTGTTATTATTATATTCATTTAGTCCGCACTCGTGTCGTGTGTTTACATGTAGCCTACTGTTTACAGTAGAGGGTGGTAGAGAGTTGGTTAGCTCTGCAGGCAGCGCATGTGTACGCATGCGCAGTTCTGTCCAGCGCAGCCGCAGCGCACAGTCCGTCTTCTGATGGCATGAGTGACTGCTGGAGGAGCTGCGGTAACTGCCTTGCTGTCTGCGCACACACGGGCTTTATACATTCAGCCTCTCTATGGACTGGACTGTTGAAATCCTGCCCTAGTGTGAAAACTGGCCGCTGACGACGGGCTTGAACCCTCAGTGTGCGCTTGTGTGCAAGGTTATGCAACTTTACCTCGCTCCATGGAAAGTTAATATTTAGCTAAAACCCCTGGAATTGAAAAAGACTTCAAGGTAAACAGTTTGAGACGGGTTTTAATCCTGTATGTGTGTGTCTGTGCCTGTTGCAGTAAGGAGGTGAATGCCGTCCAACGTCCGTTGTTTGTTGTGGTTGTTTATATAGTTGTCCATGTAGTTATTCAGGGTCAATTCATTTAGCTTCTTGTCAGCTAGTGAAACACAGTTTAAATACTAAAATAACGTATAACAGTTGTCATTTTTGAGACTCTTAAAACAGTTCCAGCATTTCAGGTTGAGGTCTAGACTGTCCGTTAGCCATCACTGCTAACTCCTTTAGCCAGAGTCTCAGACATCTCAATAAGACTCAGCTTAACACTGACCAGTTTAAAGTATGCATAATGTATCATATTCCTTTATAGGTTATATTGATATAATCTGCTATATGTTGGCAATTTATCATTATTATAATTAGATTTACTCTAAATCATGCACGCGTATGTCGTGCGACTGATGTTATGAGCTGGGTTGTTTGCCAACATGTATTTAAATGCCAATGGATTAGCTCTGTTATTTGTTAGCATTATTATTTTGAGTTTTGAAGAATAGTTCCACATTTGTGGTCAGAGGTTAATGCACGTGGGTCTGGTCACAACATTGTCATGGATCATAGTGCCACGTTTAGATGTCTAGTCTAGGGTGGGGTGAGACCCAGCTTGCATTGATCAGAAGAAACTAGAGGAGTGTGATCACATCAAACAGAAACAAACACATTAGTCTATTGTGTTTTTATACTATTACACAAAGCAAGCATCAAGAATACCGATGATCTGATCATCATGGGAGTATTTCTATTGTATGCATTCAAATATGTTGCCATATTTGCTTGGTTTTTACACTGAGTGACTAGAAGGTTTTGGAGATGTTGAGCAGGACTGTGTTTCCCAAAAGCATCATAAGCCTAAGTTGATTGTAGAACCATTGCCACCAACAGAGCTACCCAGGTTAGTAATGAGTACTGGGACATGATCTCTAATCTTGATATTTCATAGTTTTCTTAGTGACTTATAGAAAATATAAAAATATATGTTTAAAATAAATAAAAAATAAACATTTACTTAATATTAAAACTCACTAAATGTAAAAACCTGAAAAAGCTGTCCTATAAAAATGAGGGGTGACTAGTTTTACCTGCTTTAAAAAACATTTACATAGTGTTTATTTTGTAATTTTGTTAGGGACATTCTAGTCATCATTTCTAATTCAAAGTTCGGAGTGTAAATGTTTGTGGAAAAGCTATTTTAAAACTAATAGCAGGTAAAGATGTTTCATCCAATGTCTAAAGCCCGGGATACACTGCACGATTTTAGCAATCCTACAAATCGCACTGTGCGACATGGATCTATTAAACTTGGGTACGACATGCTTTTAGACTGTACGATGATGACACCTGTTGACTCGTAGCCTACGATGCAAGTTTCTATAGAAGAATAAAACGTCATCAGCATGCACTAGTGGTAAACAGAAAGACCATGTTGAATCACACTTTGCCAGTTGTAGTTTTTATGTGTGCTGAAAAAAAAGGAAGCAGCGAAAGAAGGGAAAAGAGCTTGAGGTAAGCAGGTTGAAGTTTTAGTGCCGTGTCACGTTGATTTCATGTCACATTTGTATTTGCTGGTCTGTAGACGTAGGTTGTAGCAGCAAACACACTGTGCATTGATCATGCTGAAGGCTATCTTTGGTCACAAGACCGGGAAAACGGCCGTCTTTGAACCTCTCTCTGTACGACATAGGACCACCGATAAGAGCCACGATCATAGAAATCGCCATGATTGTTGCACGATGGCAGTCTTTCATCTGGGACAGCAAAAAACTGTGCAGTGTATCCCGGGCTTAAAATAATCGTATCAAAGGGCATTTTGGATGGCATATGTACTGTTATAATCTGTTGTGCTATTGAACATTACCATTTAAAGTCCATTTTGACTAAATATTATATTTTGTTAATGAAATGTAAACATAAGGGCCATACAGAGTGGTGTGATTAGTTGATCAATAGTTTTAGGAAAACTGCCAACTACTTGGATGTTTTTTCTCCCCTCCATTTATCTTTGGTGTTTACATTTTTAAGAGTGATGATATTTCTAGTCCAGGAAGTCTGTGTTGGAGGAAAAAAACACCTTTCTCCAGTTCAGATACTTGCCTTTCACCTTCATCCTCTGACCCCCATCAGGGTCGTTAGAACCACGAGTGAAACGTGAACCACTGGATCTTTAACTCTGGCTTTGCAGTGATTACAGCTGATCCCCCTCTGATCGCTGCTGATCCACTTTAGTTGTGAGCCCATCCTTCTTATTCTGTGAACACCAAACTGCAGTGTTATGTGCTGTTGTAGCACTTCACTGGAACATGCAGATTCAGAAATTTGACTGTATTGTGACCTGAGGTATGTTTGTCAGTCATGTGATAAGATTTCCTTGATTTGTCAGGCTGATAATCTTGAATGTGACAATGTAATGCTTCTGACAGTTGTCTAGTCTGTTTTGGTGGGAATGCTAATGCTTGATGCTGACTGACTTGAAAGGGAAGAGTGTGATTTTTTTTTTTATTTTTTTATTTTTATTTTTTGAGGGCAGATTTTTTAGTGGTGGCTTGCGGGTGTAAATGTGTCTTGATTACAACCGAATTCATGCGACCAAATGACTTGCCTCTACTTGCCTTCTAGAATGCTTCTTGTCTGGTAGAGGGGCATTGTTTTTTGCTTACCTTTGATGTTATATTTTCTCTGTATGGATACTGGGATAGTTCATTGTTCTTATTCACACGGCCCAGCCATGTTGGTGCACTGCTCCATCTCACTTCATACAATTTGTCACGTTGAATAGAAGATTCCCTGCAGGAATGCTTTGTTAAAGTCTTGCTCTAGTGGCCTCGTATAAACTTGCTCTTCACTCCCTCTCTTTCTCTGTCCTTCCTTTCTCACCCCTTTACACACATACACACTCAGACAAACATCTTGCTTCCATTTGGTCTGAGCAAATGGAACTTGTTTGGTTTGCAGACAGGCATTATTTCAGTTCCTTTTTAAGAGTATCTTGTATCTCAGACTGCATGACTGAGGGAATTTCTAGCCTTGTATGATTGAGTCAGGCAGTAGTGCACAGACGTAAGCAAACCAGCCGATTCCCTCACAGCAAAGTGCTGACTGGTGAAAAAGAGCGGAAAAATATAATGCAACAAAAAATCTGCTTAGTATATAAGGTATCCCGAATCCCTTTTTGCAAAGGTCAGTCTCGCACAGACCTTTTTTGGTCTAACAGTGACAAGTCTTGTTATATTGTGTCTGGCAAAGGCCTTTTCATCATTCGGTATTCAGATGTATCGTTGCCACTCTGTCAATCTCCTTTGACAAACAATGTGGAAAACTAGAAGTGCAGTCTTGATTTAAACATGCTGTTGCAGAAGATCATTAGATAAGACGCCACCTGCAAGATGGCCTCTTGCTGCAGGCCCATACAGAGAACATCATTAAACTTAGTGTGGTTTGAAGACTTAAATGGTTAGTTCACCCAAAAATGAAAATAATGTCATTTATTATTAACCCTCATGCCGTTCCACACTCGTAAGACCTTCGTTCATCTTCGGAACACAAATTAAGATCTTTTTGTTGAAATCCGATGGCTCAGTGAGGCCTGCATAGCCAGCAATGACATTTCCTCTCTGAAGATCCATTAATGTACTAAAAACATATTTATATCAGTTCATGTGAGTACAGTGGTTCAATATTAATATTATAAAGCGATGAGAATATTTTTGGTGTGCCAAAAAAACAAAATAACGATTTATATAGTGATGGCCGATTTCAAAACACTGCTTCATTAAGCTTCGGAGCGTTATGAATCTTTTGTGTCGAATCATTTCGGAGAAGAAGAAAAATTGACTGCGCAATTACAATAGGGTCCTCACACCATCGGTGCTCGGGCCCTAAATATATGGAAATAAATATATAAATATATGAAATTTAGTTTGTGTAACCAAATAACAAACGGGAAATTGATTTACATACTACTTGACTTTGATTAATGAACAGGCCGAAATACAGTGGGACTCTTATTTTAAAATGTCTATGCATTACTTTTGCTGCTCATTCAAGTGAAATGAGGAAGATAAAAAATACGTTGTTACCGTTTACAACACATTATAATATAAAGTAAACTTTGTCATAATTGATCCGCATTAGTTCATAAGTAGTCGTAGGACTGGACGATTAATCGAAAAGTAATCGAAACCGAAATTCAGAAACTCTAACCGATGTAATTTTCCCATGTCGCTTATTTCGTTTTTTCCTATTAATACTTCCCCCTTGAAAACATAC
Source organism: Hypophthalmichthys nobilis (assembly GCA_037950665.1). Lineage (NCBI taxonomy): Eukaryota > Metazoa > Chordata > Actinopteri > Cypriniformes > Xenocyprididae > Hypophthalmichthys > Hypophthalmichthys nobilis. The sequence goes on from CM075471.1 coordinate 16,025,431, forward strand.
TACTGCGTGTGTAGCCACATGACTTTGCCCCATCCAGTCAGTGGCATAAAAGCAACACGGAGGTGAACGCTGGTTCAACACATAGTGATGCCAGTTTGGACATTGAAGTGATTTTAGACGATTGGATGTGTATTATTTTGAGCTACCGTGCTTGCACAGCTGCATTATTACACAAACACTCATACAAACAGTAGCTGCGCAAAACGTGAAGATTGCACACACAGAGAGGAATGCAGAAACTAGTTGTCAGCGCTGTCCTGTGATTTATCACTAAAATAGCTTCGAAACTCAACTTATTATAGCATATATTTTTTCTACTTTTGAAGGAACTATTTACAACCCACAGCTTCACAATTAATAGAGAGACGGTATGACTTATCCACACACGCAATCACTTGTACTGGTACTGTACTAATTTATCTGTATCTGATTTACAACGAGCAGAAATATGTAAGAAATGTTACGAACCATAGATAAAATAACTGCTGATAGTGAGCTGTTATGTCAGATCACTCTTTCAATAGGAAAAAATATCCCACCTTTTAATAATCAATCAATTAATTGAGGTTTTGATTTTAGGCCATAATCGTCCAGCCCTAAGTAGTCGGATGACAAATGTGCGCTAATCGTTGATTGCGAGCTGCTCTGAAGCACTTTGGCGAGAGCCTGAAGAACCCACAACAGCGCCATCTTTTGACTTTAAAATATGCAGCACACACATTTATTTAATTAAATTAATGTTAATAATCACATTAGGGAGTATCGCAATTTGTTTTTCCATCCACAAAATATAAGACACCTTAAAATGATCATTAACACTCTTGTTATACCATTTAAGGTACTGAAGACTTTTTATGACCTTAAATTTATCTGATGAGCATGAGCGGAGTGGAATAATGAAAGTGATCAGCATGATTGATATTCAAAACGGTAAACACGCGACGCATTGTGTGTGTATCTGCAGTCTGTAGAGCCGGTTTCCCCTTTTGAATGACGAATATAGACTAATTTGTATGAAGAAATAGGCAGTTGTCTCCTTTACGCAGGAGCAGAACGGTGTTCAAATGCAGCATTTTTGCACCGACGCGAGGCGACAACACAGTCGGCTTTAATCAGCACTAGCTCTTTGGCATCTGTTTGGTGTGTGATATTTTTCCCTACCCATTTATATTTTGGTGCTCTAACTAAGTGAAACTTTCACACGCAGCATCTCATTTAATTACGTCAACACAACAAATGATGTGATAGAACTGGTCACAGAACACGCAAAAAACATGCAAATTTTATAGTTATAATGTGCGAATTTGTATGGTCGCCAGTGGCGACCTCAGCAAAAATATCACTAGCAAATTAATATTTTTAGTTGCAAATGCGACCGTTTTAGGCGCAGTCTGGAGCCCTGCGTAAGATTTTGTTCATCTTCGGAACACAAATGAAGATCTTTTTGGTGAAATCTGAGAGCTTTCTGTCCCTCCATAGACATCTATGCAACTGAAACTTTGATGCTTCAAAAAGTTTATGAAGAGATCATAAAACTAATCCATATGAATTGAGTGGTTTAGTCCAAATTTTCTGAAGATACTCGATCGCTTTATATGAGGAACAGATTTAATTTAGTTAGAATGCGTTTGTGACTAAGGGTACATTTACATGACAATGATGTAAAAAACAAACAAACAAACAAAAAAAGGCAGAAAAGTTTTTTCTTTGTATAGATGACAACGCTGTCAAAACGATCCGTGAAAATGACTGAAAACGCTGTATTATGCGTGCCAGGTCAGTAGTTGTCGATGTCACTTTGTAAAGAAAGCACTCAAACACACATGCCTGTTGACTAAATGTGTAATACACATGTGCATGCCATTACTGTTTTCACAGATCCGCATTTTTGTTGTTTACATGGAGATGATAACTGTATAATTTTCAAAAACTTGCACTTTGAAACCCTTTTTCAAAAGAACGGCCAAAACGCATAAATAGTTTTCCATTTTTAGTTGAAAATGATGTCGTGTAAACAGCCCTTTAAGGTGTTTATTCATACTTCTGAGTGCGGGAGGGGGTAATAATCATTAGATTATTTGATTAATCAAGAAAATAAATAAATAAAATAATCGAAAGATTAATCGATTGAAACAATAATCTTTAGTTCCAGCCCTAGATTAATCGTTAAAAGATCACAACCTCGATTCAAACACCCACGCAATATTATTCCTAAATGACAACGATTCGCCTGTGTCTATTAAACCTTTTACAAAATCACACCGAAACATATAAATCTGCGCTTGCACTGCCGCTGACCCAGAGAGAGCAGTTATCATGTGTAGGTATGAAATGGCTTCACAAACAGTCTTTTCAGCCACATTAGGCCTATCGTTGTTTTTGTCTTACAAATATGAATACTATCACAGAAGTACTGGGATAAAAGTTCATAGTTCGGATACAAACACTGATGTGTACGGAAGCGACAGAGCAAATAGATCAAATCACCTTTTGAATGTAACTTGGCACTTCAAATAATGAAAAATATTGTCATTGAATCATTAATTAATTCATGACATTGTTCAAAAATGCTGATTCATCCAGTAATGACACAAGTGAAGTGTGTATGAGTGAGTCATTGAATCATTAATTCAAACAATTCAATAATTCAAAAATAAAATTCAAACAGTAAAATAATCCATTCAGATTAATTAAACATTTTAAATAGACTGGAGCAATTAACGTTTTGTCAGAACCTCTAGTAAATTACATGTTATTTTGTTTAGTTATCTGTTCAGAATCATAGGAGAATCGTGATCTTTGTTTCAAACAAACAAATAAACAAAATAATAAAAAATAATAATAATCATGATTCTCAATTTATCCAGACTCGTGCAGCTCTACATGGACTGTTCATCTGTTTATGCAAAGTTCATTTTTGAAGACAAATTAGGGTTAAATTGAATTTAAGCATTTTGGTGCAGATAATAATTTTTGTTGCCTACAGCAAAGGAAATCAAAAGAAGAAGTGTGACTTGCATGAATTGTTTAGTAAAAATGTGAAGCTGTTTAATGCATCCTTTTGAGGTGGGGGTATTTTTCCATTTGTTTGAACTTCTGGTTATATTTTACAGAAATAATGCCTGTTTACACCAAGAAAAGATTCAGTGCAATAATGTTTTAATTTGAATGAACAGCTAACAGTTAATGCTTCTGTTAAAACTCAAACATTCGAATGCTGTCAGTGCAACTTTTTTTTTTTTTTTACGGAGGGGTGTTCTAATCTCTTTTCCATCACACTACGAATAATGCTGGCCAACCAACCAGTAAAAGTTTTGCGCTTTTGGTCACATGCCCAGGGCCGTTGCTTTTACATGAAACTACGCCTTGGTGGCACTCAAGAAGTAATGTGACTAGCGTTTTTGTGGTTGTTCATTGAGTTACATAGACATTGTTGGTAGGCATAGAACAAGTGTCAAACTACAATTGTTATAAGGCAAATTAAGTTAGAATAGGAGAATTACACAGTACTAGAAGTATTTTTTTGATATTGAAAAATTGCCTGAATCTTTTACAGGTTACAGTGAAAAACACTAAGCCCTGACTACCTCTTTGTGGGCTGCCAGTTTATTGTAACATAAACCAAGCATATTGATTGAATTTGTCTGTTGCGAAATGCCTATTCATCTCCCTCAACTTACAGTGAAATTATTGTCCTTGTACAGGTGTTGGAAATGATAAATAGCTGTTTTCCAAAATAACCCTATGCTGTGTTTGCCAATTGTTGTCCTAAAGCTCTCTCTATATAGATGTGTTGTTAGGGCCGCAGGTTGGCTCTCCTGTGGACTATTTGGACAGCTGAAGCAGAATCCATAACAAACAGTGAAGGACACAGAGCTTTAGCTAAAGACATGACCGCCTCCTGCTCGCTTAGTTTAAAGTTCACTCAGAGAGACAGCTTGGGTTTGCACTGTTTTTATTGCTTTAAAGGAATGGTTCACTCAAAAAAGAAAAATTGTCATTATTTATTCACCCTTATGTCGTGTCAAATCCATATGCTGCTATTATTCTTTTTCATGGCAATTTTTGAAGAATCTTCATACACTCTTCAATATAATAAATAAAAAAAGAACCATAAAAATAGTCTTTATGATATCATCAGACTTCAAAAAAAGAAGCAACTCAAGTCTCATTTTCTTTCCTGGATATTCAAATGGTATTCTCTAAATTACGTAAAACCTGGCGTGAGGCGGCTTGATTATAGCAAAAATAATAATCACGATTATTTTGGTCAGTATTGTAATCATGAATATTTAACACAATTAGCCTATGTATGGGACATATGACCAAAAGCTTATGAGTAATTTATTTAATGATGCCGATATATAAGTATATATTTGCTGGAAATGATATCTAAATTTTAAATACCAGCAAAATTTTAGAATTCTCTCAGAATTTTAATACCACAGCAGAATAATAGGCTAACTAATGGAAAAGTCATAAAAAATGATTGAAAATAAATAGGCTGTTAGGCTTCTTTTCTTTTCCTTTTTTTTTACTGTGATTGAATGGAAAAGAGCCTTGTAAAGATTCTTCAAAATATCATGAGGGTGAGTAAATAATGACAGAAAAACAAGTTACATGAAACATTAGTGTATGTTGCAGTGAAAACCATAACAGTAATTGTTCATGTTGATGCATAATCATTTCAGTCTAGACAGCACATCTGAGTCTTGTCTCTTTATCAGAATTATTTTTTCATTATATATACACTTTGCAATCAAAGGGTTTTCTGCAGCCCTGTGCAGCGTGCTACATTAGAGGGGTCAGTCTAGGGACGTACCACTATTAAAGGTGATAATCTCTAGCTGCTGTTTCCTGTTTTCCTGTGCAACACAGGATCTGTGCCAGCATGCATGTCTGCAGGTTTCTACCCAGCTTGACATAATCACAGACTTTGTTTTTTGCTCTTTGTCTTTAATGAACACTCTTCTTTGGCTCTCACCCTGGATATGTAGCTCTGGCCAGTTAATGGGTTGCTGGAAAAAGTTGTGTTGACTTCAGCATGTTCAAAAGTCCATGTAGTCTGTTTTTTCCTTCTCCTGAACCTCCAGCAGTGCGGATAGAAAGTGCATGCACATCACTTTCTTGTTCACCTTCCAGGATGAGCTGAGGTCTGGCTGTCAGGGGTTTTTATTGACAATATATCATTGTCAGCTGGAGATTAGTCTGGGGTCATGACGGGGGCTTGGAGTAATGAACTAATTTGCCTCTGTCCAATAAAAATACTTCACTATTTCTCCAATAAAAAAAAAGAAAAAGAAAAAGAAAAGAAAAAAGAATTGGGTCACAGTATTTATTTTGTTTTATGTACCTCTATACTTTTACTTTTTTTAATTTTTTTTTAAGAGTTCCTGACAACAGAACTATTTAAAATAAAATGCATATTAAAATAGTCAAGTCACCTTCATTTATATAGAGCTTTATACAATTGTTTCAAAGAAGCTTTAGAGTGATAACAGGAAAATCATGCATTTCGGCTGTTGTTCAGCTGAATACACTATTGGATAAACTGGCAGCACACAGTTTCGCACAGACCAAAACAAAGACAGACATTCTGACACGGAACGCGCATTTCAAAGTAGAATATCTGGCTGTAGCATTGTTTTTCTGAGAAACAAGTAGGTGAACTTAGCATGTTTCCTAAATATCTGCAAACATTGGGGTATTTTTATGCTTTATTAAAGTAAAAATCTTACATATAGCCCCTTTAACTAACATGAACTAACAAATCTTTAATGTTAGTTAATAAAAATCTAGCTTTTCATTGATCATGTTCACAGTGCATTAACTAATGTTAACAAATACAGCTATGATTAATGTATTAGTAAATGTTGAAATTAACATTATCTAAGATTAATAAATGCTGTAGAAGTATTGATCATTCTAGTTCATACTAAAGTAGTTAACAACTGTTCCATCAATGCAAGACTCCAATTAATTCAGTTTAAAATTGTACACAGACTGCACTATTTTAAATCCAAACTCCACAAGATCTACCCAGCTGTGTCTCCAATTTGTGATCGATGTCAGGGTGCAGAGGGAACTTTCTCATTCTTTTTGGTTCTGCCTGAAACTCCAGTGTTTACTGGCAAGGTATTTTTTCTTGGTATTCAGTGGCATATGATCAGAATCTCCCTCCAGAAATGGAATTGGCCATTTTTGGCTATTCGAATATTCCTCTTCCTTCAAAGATATTCCTCTTTACCTTATTAGCATTGATGCTGGGCATGGTTGTGGCCAAGAGAATTATATTAAGCTCCCTCATGTTTTCAGAGATGGCTTGCTGAGATGGTCTCTGTCTTAACCTTGAAAAAATGTGGTTTAATGAAGCAAAGTCTCGTATTAATTTTGTGCTGATTTCTATCCCCTTCTTTACACTATTTATCTTCCCTCTTTGTACTTTTTAGGCACTTATGTCATTTGTAATGTCATCTGGCCTTTTTTAAATGTTGTTTGTTTACTGTTGTTGTTGTTGTTGTTGTTATAAAACTAATAAAAACAAAATTGATAACTAAAGTAGTTAATGTTAACTAATGAAACCTTGTAAAGTGTTACCAATAAATAAATCAAAATAATAACATTAAAATAAAAAATAAAAAAATCAATTTGCAATATTCTAACTGTATTTTTACTAGTTGGCTACTCGTTCTACACCAATTTCTATCCCTAATTCCTTACTGTAAAGCAATTCATAATTTCATTGTCATCTAATATAACATTGAAATGGTTTTCTTCTGCAGTATGTTGATTGCACAGGTTTTAAGTTCTGTTTTTCACAACGCCTTTACACAGAGATCTGTCTAAAAATTGACGATTCATTGTAACCACACATATATGTGTCTGTGTTGCCTTTATGTGCCTATTTCTGTTGTTGCACTTAGTAGATAATAGTTCTTCCGTTAGAAGAGGGAGTTATCCTTGGGAATTTTTTATTAAACATAATGAAAATGCATGAGGCCTGACCTTCCTCTCTTTTTTTGTCTTGTTCAGCAAACACAGCCCAGCGCTTCTGTATGAATCATTTAGAAGGCCAGGGCAGAGGAAGTGATATTGTTCTGTTTCCTAGCAGTTACTCTTCTCCTCTCAGTGTATGAAAACACTAAGTTAGGCTTACCCAAATGGTGTTTTCATTACTTAAAATATTGACTCACCTCTTTGACGGTGCCAGCACTCTCAGACAGTCGGACCACAGCTGAGGGAATGACAGAATTTCTGATTTGGTGTGAGTTTAGGTCCTTTTGCTGTCTTACTAACTTGTTGATATTTAAAAAACTGAGCTAATGAGTGGATCAGTGGACAAGAGTCTGAAATCTGATTTTGGTTTATGAAAGCAGGCAGATTGTATTTGCATATGTGTGTAGCTTCTAATGCATGGACACAGCTTTAAGCAGACTTCGTATAGACTTATGAGCTAAATTTGGGCTGACCTTATTTTGCAAAAAAAAGTAAAGTAAGTGTGTATGTGTGTGTGTGTGTGTGTGTGTGTGTATATATATATATATATATATATATATATATATATATATTGTAATATTATAAGGAATCAATGTATCTGTAATTAGTGTATATATGTTTTATTTATATCAGATACACTTGTCAATTCTTGATTGCTCCTTTAATTTGTATTTGCACTTTGTTCAGGTCTTCCTGTCTGTGCCCCACCTCTTTCTGTGTTACTCTTCTGACTGTAACGCTGTCTAAGAAAGGGTGTTTCCAACTTTGACTGCTCTGAGTCATTTCTAGGCATTTTGATGGGGAATACTATAACATTTTGTTTTTTGTGGTTTGTGAAACCACAGAAGCCATGCATAACCATGTGGTCATAATTTGTCAGAAATGGAGATCGCAAGAGGAAACGTGAGATCTGTCTTGTAGGGGATTCAGAGAAGTGCCACATGCAGATGAGAAACCTGCTTTGTTGCAAAGAGATAGACTTCCCCTGGGTTTATCATTACAGCTCACTTATGTCGTGAAGCTCGGCGCGGTGAGCTCAGACGTCACAGAGGCTTTGCAGGAAAAGATTTTTTTTTCTCTGTCGGGTGAATTCCAAGGCATGAATTAGTGTTACAGCTGTAAAAGGGAAGGTAGAAGCTTATACAACTGCTTCTGTCTACTTTACAGCTGCCTCTGTCTTCTACATGAGCACTTTGACCCCAGGTGACACCTAGACAACAGTGTGACTTTGGAATCATGCTGAGCAGAAGACTGCTGAGATAGTTAGATCACAAGAGAATACCGTCTTCAAATACTCATTTCTTCTGTGGATTTGTTTATGGAATTAGCGAGGACCTCAGTTAGGGTAACATCTTTCTTCAGGTAAGAGCAAAGTACACCTAGGAAATCCTAGATGGAAACGGAGGATTCTTGCCTTTCTAATGTTACACTGTCATGGTTTCCAGTTGTCTTCGTAGTACTGTCAGTTTCTGCTTTGTGCCTTTTTAATGTCTTCAGGTTCAGTGTGATTCAGTTTGAGAGAGTCAGTGTTTTTACCTCTGCAGTTTTTTTTGGAAAGTACACAACTCAAATATTTCCTTAGTCCAAACCTTCTAGAGGTCATCTTTTGAAAATATAGAATGACATATGGCATCAGTTTCCAATCTAAGGTGTACACACCTAACTAATGACCTAAACCAATTTGCTTTTGTAGCTGTAAGGAATAAGTGTTTCATAAAACCCTTTACACAGCACTTTAAAGAGCTCATGAAATGGCTTCACAAATACAGTTTTCGTTCCTGTGCCAACGTAGCCTGTTTTTCAATGAAAGAGGAAGGTGGTCCAGGACATATTTAAGGGCTTTTTTATGTCGATGATGCAAAATAAATGATGTTGGCCACGAATCATGCTTTGCTATTTTATAAGTATAATTTGCTATGTTAAGTCAGAGACAAGTATTTGTTCTTGGGGGAAGGGACATGCTCATTTCAGGTAGAATTTTATTGGATAAATAATTGGACTTGCAATTGGAAGATGAGACCTCAATATTTTGACTATATAAGAATAAGAAATACAGCAAATGCCTGTATCTGCTAAACTATTTTTTCCAAGTTTTAGGAATATACTAGCATATAGATGACCTCAAAGCTGTGAGCATGGATAAAAGACACTGAAATCCAATTGTCTTTTAAAGAGCCACTTTTGAAAAGGATGCCAAACAAAAGTGATGTCTAATGTCTTTTATGTCTTTTATTGTCAGATGATTACAAAGGGTGATTAACTCATTTTTATGGATGCTCTGCTTTATAACAGATGATGATTTTTGTCATATACGTATATGTCATATGGGTGTAATGTGCTAAGACCAAAACTTCACTGACTTATAAAAGCCTAAAAGCCACAGTGGCTAACTGGCTATAATGAATGCTTAATTTTACCAGACACTTGTTTAACCAGACAGTTTTTTTGGACAAGTGACATTATCTTGTATGTTGTTACTGGCAATTTACCTATAACCTCAATGCAATGTTATTTGGTTAAAGTGAACCTATATGAAATCAATCTTCTTGGCAACAGCATTTCTTGCCCAATGTCAATCCGATATGTCTGACAGGCTATACCCCACTGTGACTGGCAAAGAGAACTTTCATTTGACTAGTGCTGGGTGTTAACCCTGCTGACCTATATGGGAAATAATGGAGAATATAGTCATGGGAATATTATGTAAAAATGTAATCTGATCATTTTTCAAACGTCATGAACAGCAGGCCTTTACCAGTAAGTCTGTTTATCAGTTCTTAAAGGGATAGTTTACCCAAAAATGAAAATTGTCATAATTTACTCACCTTCATGTTGTTCCAAACCTGTATGACTTTTTTCTTTTGTGGAACATAACATTTTTGTTTGTCTGTTTGTTTGTTTTTGTCCAAAGTCAGTGCTAACCAACATTCTTCAGAATATCTTCCTTTGTGTTCCACAGAAGAAAGAAAGAATTTAAATTTTTGGGTGAACTATTCCTTTAAGTTTTAAAAATAGTGCTTTTTTTTTTTTTTTTTTTTTGGAAAGCAACAAAAAAGGCATGTAAGGGAAAGTGAACAATGGCACTGTACGGTCCAAACCAAGTATGAAAACCAGTGTGTTTGTGGTAATATAAACTTTGCCACATTCAAATCAGTCTGCATGCATATTTTGGACAGTGCAAAGCTGTTTTCATTGACCTGGATTTTTTCATACACAAGAATGTCTTTGTGAGGGATTTGGTCTTTCAGGCCATCCCAGCATCCCCACAAACAAAGCTAAAACGGCTCCTTAAGTTTCATTTCTTAAAGCATCTTATTGAAAAAATGGCCTCAGTTAGTTTCACAGTTTGTAAGATATTGTAGTAACACAAACATATTCTGCACAATTTTTGCTGTAATTAGCTTATCCAGGATTGATTTAAGATGCACTCTACAAAAGAAAAAAGATTGCTAGTGTTGTGGACATGCTGTAACTTTGTTGAGATGTGTTTACTAGATTTTTTTTTTTTTTTTTCTGCAATATTGTCAGAAGTTCTGATATACCCTTTTAATTTATCTCATTGTTCAGTGTCTAAACATTTGTTCAATATAATGCCATTTAAGTAGCTTACATAATATTAGCTTAAACACTATCATAAGTGATTCTGACACCTGATGCAATGATGCAAACACTGAAGATAAAGCAGTCTAAAAACTATGAAGTTGCTTTAAACACACTTTATCTAGAAGAGCATGATGATGATGATGATGATTTTTAAAAATTAGGCTTAACCTTGAAACTATCATGTGATTTGACAAATTATATATTATATAAAACCAAGAATTACAGTTTATAACAAGAAACTTCTCATATCCTGACACTAGTTTGCTAAAATTAAAGCCTTTAAGATGTTTTCTGAATTGTAACAATTTTGTTTTTCCCCTTAAACAATCTTTATTTTATTTTTACACAGGTGGCGACAGACAAGGTAGCAGGCAAGCTGAGTTCGACTCTTTCATGGGTGAAGAACTCAGTGTCGCACACGGTGAGTCAGATGGCTAGTCAGGTGGCCACGCCCTCTTCGCTGCACACTACTGTGGCTTCATCCACTGCCTCGCTGTCCTCGCCCTCCTCAGCCTCCCCGACCCAGCTCAGCCCAGATGATGTGGAGCTGTTGGCCAAACTAGAGGAGCAGAACAGGTACGAGTGCTTCACCGAATGTCATCTGGATGATTTGTTTCCAGTGTTTACCAAAGCACAACACTTTAAAGAATTTTCCCATTCCCAGAAGCATTTTGGCAGCACCGTTTTGTCAGAACATTGCAGTGCTTATTGGGTGCTACACTGTATCTTAGGGCTGTGTTCGAAATATTGATACAATGATGTATCGTCAGATACTCTTTGCCGATATGAATACCGATACAGCTGCTTCTGTATCAATTCCACAGCACGTGCACAGACTTCTGGACGGCACTTAATTTGAATACAAGAATTTGTATAGGAATTGAAAAGTGCAAGGGTTCTAAAATGAATGATTTAGCATTATTTTATGCTGAAAAGCAGGAAAAAGTCTACAGGCTTTTATTTTATTTTTTTAAGGAAATGCTTTTGTTGTTTTGTGTATAATTTGCCTTCAGTCTTGCTGACTTTAAAGTTTGTCCAACCTTGTGTTGAAGAGCTCTAGTCTTGTCCAGCTTCTCTTCTGGTGCGGTCCAAATTTAGCCTGCTCTCTTATACAAACAGTGATATGTCAAGAGCACTGACATGATGTTAACACGGTGAAGCCTTTACTGGGGTGGCTGTGTTGTGTTCTCAGACAAGTGATGGCACAGTACTTTTCCAAATATAGAACCTGCGAGAGATGAAGGTCTGTGGAGCTGTCTGTCTATCACTCTTCGTTTTCTGTCTATCAGTCTCAATCTTCAATTGTTTACATTATAACAAGTATGAGAATTGCTCACACATAGTTGTAGGAAATGTCTTGGACACGGTTAGCAAATATGCTCTAAACTGTGATGTTCATGCGAGTGACACTGGTTCGAGTCTTGTCGGTGATGTGATCCTGATCCTATTCCACCTCTCACTCTGCAGGCTACATTTATTTGTATACTGTAAAAACGGTAATATTGTGAAATATTATTACAACTTTAAATATATTATAATATATTGCAAATATAATTATTTCCTGTCAATTATAATTTATTCCAGTTTTTTTGTAACAATGTAAAAGTCTTCACTGTCACTGTTAATCAGTTTCATGCATCCTTGCAAAAAAGGTGTTAATTTTGTAAAACAAACAAAAAAACGGTAGTGTAAATGTAAAATGATTAAAGGGATAGTTCACCTAAAAATGAAAATTCTGTTTTACAATTAACACTGAGTCACATGAACTGTTTTAAATACGTCTTTAGTAGCTTTCTGGGCAATGAAAGTGTTAATTGTCGTGCTGGCAATGCAGGCCTCACTGAGCCATCGTATTTCATCAAAAATATCTTAATTTGTGTTCCGAAGATGAACAAAAGTCTTACGGGTGTGGAACGAATTGAGGGTGAGTAATTAATGACAGAATTTTCATTTTTGGGTGAACTAACCCTTTAACAGTAACATTTATGGTAATGGAACGCACGGCCAACATTTTAACTAATGTATTGCCAGTGTGTGTGTGTGTGTATATGTATATATATATAACACACAATTTCACATTGGTTCAGATAACTCGTAGTTAAGTTTAGGAGAACATTTGTTTATCTTTATGGTTTTGCACAGCAAATTGAGGGAGGGGAAAAAAATCAACTATGGATGTGCAGTTGTACTTTTTTTCCCCATCTTATTATTCTCTTCAGATTTACTATGTTAACCCATTTTGACCTGTGACCTTTACTAAATAGCAGAGTGGGTGTGGTGCTCAGGCTAGCTGACCTCTGACCCCAGTCTTCATCAGGACAGCTGGAAGCCACAGCTGGTTCCAGAGATCACAAACAATGCCCTATCACCTGCTGTCTCCCACAGTATGCATGCCATTAGTGTAATGCTGCCTGGCACATGTCAGAGAGTGTGTCTCCTCTCAAGCCTCAGCACTTTCATAATGCTCACGTTAGGCAGGTCATCTGATATTGATAGCAAAGCAGAGTACAAACAATATATTTGACAGTCATTTAAACCACACTTTCTTTGGAAGGCCTTTTAAAATCAGCTGAATTTACTTAAACTGCCACATTAGAAACCAGGAAGGAGACATAAAATAAAGGCCTTTTCCTTCCTGGTTTCACATAAGAAGAAATTGTGACTGTATCAGCATCTGCAACTTATTTCCTGGTAGTTTTAAAGTGTTAATGGACATGTTGACTTTTGGTGAGCATTCAATTTTTTGTTGGCAGATAAAGTCCTGCCTCTTTTCTCATTAAGTGTTGATTAGGTTGGAGACCCATTGCTCGCTTTCATCTTGTTGTTTTTGGTATCACAGACTGGTTTCGGTATTAGAGTGGAATCAGAATGATCCACTTGGGCGAGTGCAACACCCACACAGAGTTCTCTCTGCAGCATGGAAAGTAGGGCAGCTGCTCAGAGGATCTGTGGAGTGTTTGGAGCTCCGATTCTTCACGTGGCCATATGAGCTCGTCTTACCACTGCAGAAATGGGGCCTCGAGTACCACTGATGAATCTTTAAGTTAGGGCTGTGCTGATACAATCAGATATGGATATATCACAATTTAATTTCTTACAATATTACATTGATTCGTTCTTATCCACATTTTTATCCATCTCAAGTTCTTATCCATATTGTTATTTATTTAATTCATATTTTCTACAGTTTAGTTAATGAAGAAGCAGCTAGTCTAAACCAACATTTCTCTGTGAGGTCAGAGACACTAAGACATGGCACTCAACAAAACTGCAGTACGAACAGCATGAGAGATTGATACCACAGATTCGCTCTGTCTCGCTGGCACACTGATACTGTATCTGGCGTTATCTGAAAAAGTTTCAAACACAGTTATTTCTTGATGTATTGGTTGTGTGTCACAATGTGTATAGTATTGGGAGTTACCAATACCCAGCCCTACTTTACACTACTGTTCAAATGTTTGGGGTTGGTACGGTTTTTTTGTTTTTTTTTTTTGGAAAGAAGTCTCATGCTCACCAAGGCTGCAGTGTAAGTAAGAAAAAAAAAAAAAAACTCACTGACCCTAAACTTTTGAACTCTAATGTACATGGTCAAGACTTCATATCATGGTCCAAAATTAAAAGCCAAATTAGAGAAAACAATTGACTTTGAGTAAACTCTGCGTTTTTTGCAAGCCTCCAAAATGAAAATAGAAGGAAGTGTCTTCGTGAGTTTGTAACAGGCAGTGTTGGGGGTAACGCATTACAAGTAATGCGAGTTACGTAATCAGATTACTTTTTTCAAGTAACGAGTAAAGTAACGCATTTTACATTTACAACAAAGCATCTGAGTTACTTTTTCAAATAAGTAATGCAAGTTACTTTGTTTTCCCGTGTATTGACTGACAGCTCTCCTGTCCTCATGTTGAGAGAATCGTGAGTAATGCTGCCTTCACATGCTCTCAGAATTATGGTAAATATGAGTTTCTTAGGTAAAAATTGCTCATGAATGCCCTCTGATTTCGAACTTGAATGCAATGAGCTTCTAATCATGACTTAAGAAGTGGGAATTATCAAATTTCCAATAGCATGTGAAGGCAGCATAAGTGCAGAGGTGTGTGTGTGCTGTGTGTGAACATGATGGGTAGTGTTATAGACTAATTGTGAGCATTTAGTCATCTCACTTGCACAAAAACACATTCAGTATTCCTCAAAATGAATAAAAACCATGAAATGCAAAGAATATTACGCAAACCTGCAATAATTAAATGTTAAATTACAAAAATATACTTTGTATTTAATCTCAGTTCATTAACCAATGTCTTCGCTTTAGACTTTAAAGTGGCTTCACTTTAGTTTTAAAATACTAATAAGCAAAAAATTAACGTCTGATTTATTTATTTATTTTGTTTAAAGTCCCTGTGAACCAGGAGTTGCAAACGACTTCTCTCCAGTGTTGTGACGTATTTCCAAGTGAAATGGAATATTGAATAGAGGGCAGGGTTTTATTTTATTTCATTTCTCCCTCATAGCACACTAACGGTTGGAGGGGAGTGGTTTAAGCGTTTTCAACCCAAGCCGTCAAACTGATAAACCATAATACAGTTTCTTAGCCATTAAGAAATAAAAACCAGTAATTTTTTTTAAATTCACCCACCATTGGCACGTGTGACAAACAGTTAATTTTGGAGCCTTCTTCATGCATGCTCGCACAGATTTTAAACTCCTGGGATTTTGTTTTGCCGCTGCACAGGTCGAGGGCCTTTGCACTTTAGATAAGTGGTGTTTGTGTGTTTGTTTATGTGGGTTCAGAGAGAGAGAGAGAGTAGGGTGGGAGTGTGAGAGAAAATCAGGTTGTTTCACTTCTCACAGACACACATTTGGGATTACTTGGAGGAATCCGAGGAAAGACATGTGGATTGCAGAATGAGCTTCCCATGGTGAGCAGCCTCACAGTAATACCTTTGATAAATTCTCAATCGCACAATGCTGCAAATGCAGCGGAGCTGAAATTCACAGCCAGTTACAGATTTTATTAGCGCAGTCTTTTTCACTGGCACAGACTTGTTTTCTGTTTGTGGTTGCTTTTTAACACATTCGTAGAGCAAGTACATGACTTTCTCTCTGCTTTTAGAAAGTAAAATAATTTTTGTGGAGGAATGTGTAGTGTTTGTTTCCTGTACAAGACCTCACTTTGTACTTTAACCAGCAGTGAATCATTAACACAGAAGCAACAATTGCAATGCAAATTGTCTTAAATGCTCACTGAATTCATCAAATAGGTACAGCCTACAGCATATGTACTTTAACATTTTAACAAGATTTTTTTTAAATCAATTTTTTGTTTTGCTTTATTTGTATTTAATATAGCTTCTGAACATCTTTATGATGGCTTGTGAGTGGACATAATTGTGCAAACATTTTCTGGGTTTTCCCAGTGTAAAGGTTCTGACCTTTAAATAAATATAATCTTGATAGAGATTTCAAGGGACAGTTCACCCAAAAAAGTAAATTTCATGAAAAATAATTTATTTCTCTTCAAGTCGTTCCAAATCTGTATGACTTTCTTTATTCTGTGGAACATAAAAGAAGGTATTTTGAGAAATGACCAAAACTGTTAGGTTACCATCATTCTTCAAAATATTAGGCTATCTTTTGTGTTACGCAGAACAAAGAAAGTCATACAGGTTTGGAACAAAACAAGGGAGAGTAAATGACAACAGAATTTTCTTTTTTAGTGAACTGTCCAATAACAAATGGTCTTCAGAGTTTTCCTTTAAGTTATCTTTTGGTCTCGACTAGATGGAAGAGATTCAGCCCCTGTGTTGTTTGCCTAATGCCTTGATTAGTTTGTGACTGGAATTTAAAGTAACCTTAAGTTACTTTGAATGCAGTTTACAGTGTGCTTCTAACAAAAATTGGGTTGAAAAGTTACATTTAGGAGGATTAAGGGCCAGTAGTTGGAGAAAAACAGAGACTGAAAGTCTCTCGGCAGGACGTTCTCTCTTTTTCCTTTCTGCCTACCTACCACCAGTTACTCATTCAGCATCACAACCCCTCAGCTGTGAACCCCATGACACTCTCTCGCTGCCTTTCACCCCTAACAACCGTGGCCCCCCTTGAATGAACCAAAAGCGGCTGTAACTGGATCCTGCCTCAGAGCCTTGGCCATGACGTCACCTAGTGCTGCCTTTAAAGGCCCGGGGCCCCTCTCTTTTTCCGAGATCAGGTTTCCATGGCTTTGTGTCTGTGCTGTCAGCTCTTAAATGTTGAGGTTACTCACAAGCATTGTCTGCTTGTCTTCCAGCTGATCCAGGGTCAGGTTCACAATGATAGCCCTCCCCGCTGTCCCACTCACAGTCAGAGAGGGACAGTTTTTTTTTTTTTAAATAACTATTTAATATGCATTTTACTACTTTGTTTTGGAGAGTTTTATGTTTTGCTGGAAGTGTCAGAAAGATGTAGTCTCGGTTGTTTTCATGCTTATTTGGTTTTTTTTATTTTTTGGGTAGGCTGTTTTATTGTTGTCCTGTTACACTGTTTGAGCATGCAAATGTGGTTAGCGTTGGCTATAAGAGGTGTTTTTTTTTTTAATACTATTCTACAGCCTCTGCATTTTGCATTAGGTATGCTTTAGAATCTTAAATTGGCTTTTCCATTTATTGTTATCTGCCAGTGTTCCCAAGCTAGCGCACTCATTTGGAAAGCAGGCCCCATTTCATAACAATATTCAGTTGTTAACTCTGAATACTTGACTTTTTAAGTCTTAAAATAACGTCACTCTAATGCTACTTTTAATACCCATATAAGCATTTCTGTCTGCTCTGAATTGTAGGTTTTTTAAAACTACGTTTTCTCGAACAAACAAGCCATGCAGTGTCCCCCCCAATCAGGCAAAAAGAGAGAGTGATTGGACTAGTTTAGCCATAGCAACTGCTACTATTGACCAAAATACATCTTTATTGTCAACATGAACATGTTGTTTCCCTAAGTTTGGCAGCAGTGACATCACAATTGTTTCTCCGTAGAATGGCTAGAAATGTCTTTTCTTTTTGCTGGCATCATGCCCTCATTCCTGCCTCAAAAACCAGTTTGCCATTCAGTTCACTGATGATTGTCAACTTCCCTGATACTGGAAGGAAAGTCAACATAAAAACCCAGATGTTTTGACTGTTATTGTGTTACTTAATATGATCGCTTTTCTTATCGCTGCTCCATCTGTACACCAAGACTTCCTTTAAGCCAACAACTTTTACCAATGTATCAATATTCACTTTATGGTGGGTGGTATTAATTAAAATCTAATGTCACAGTACGAGTATGTCTTGTTAGTACTATACATCGCTATATAGATCTTATTCTTTTTGCTGGAAATTCAACTGAAATTTTTTATATATTCAATAACCATGTGAAAAATCTTTTTTTACTTTATGAATTAAATGCTTAATATGTAAATAAATGAAATGTTTCTTCATTTTTCTTATTATTTTGGAACTTTATCCAAAAAATAATATTATCAATAATGAACACCTGCAAAACCACTGCTTCATATTGTATAACACTTGAGTTAAAACAGAATAATTAAAAGAAACTAAAGGTAACCAAGGAAACTTTGAAAATAATCTTATAAAATATATTTGCATTTTAACAGCCTACTTGGTCATTTTTTTGACATTTGTGACATTGTCATTAGTACATTAACTCTTTATTAAACATTTGTTTTGTATAATGCTTAAGCAAACTTTCACCATGGCAAAATCATACTGCCCAGGCCTATTTCATCTGAGTTAGGTTAACTATGAGTTCATATATCATTTTTTTCAGTTTTCATTGTGCTTCTTTTAAAAGAACAAACAAAAATGTTAATTTACTTTTGTATTAACTGTTCTCTGCCACGGTTGTCTTTCCAGGTTGTTGGAGACGGACAGCAAGTCTTTACGGTCTGTGAATGGCTCTCGAAGGAACAGCGGCTCCTCGCTGGTGTCTAGCTCCTCAGCCTCCTCCAATTTGTCGCACTTGGAGGAGGATTCATGGATCATGTGGGGACGCATCGTCAACGAGTGGGAAGATGTGCGGAAGAAAAAGGAAAAACAACTAAAGGTAAGCATATAGATTATACATCAAGCAACGGTGTGTGAATCAGATTTATGCTATTTATGAACTGAACATATGGAATTCCAGCTATAATTCTTTTATTTAATCACAACAGTACACAAGATTTCAAAGAAAATCTGCAGCAACATCAAATATAGTGCACAAGTACACAGCTATACAGATTTATTGCTTTTGCAAGAAAGTGAAGCGCATTATAAAGAGGGTCATAAAACATATGGCCCGATTTAAATATTTGAGTGATTTATCGGTAATGCTGTGTTCACAAGTAAATTGATTCCTCTTTTGCATCTCCATGCGCTTGAACTGACAGTTTAATTGGGTTGTATTTTTTAAATTCAGTATCATTAAAATGATTGAATTTCATTAAAAAGTCTAAGGCTGTTTCTCAGTACGTGTTCTTAAGCGATCTTGTGTTCTTGTGTTCTCGTATTACGTCATCATTAACCATCGAAGTTCAATTCCAATACTCAAGAACCCAAGTACAGAGAACGCATGGATGTGTTCTTGATATCAAGGATGTATCGGATGCAGACTAAACATTTGTCCATTTGTTTTGCTTAATTTTAATAAAGTGACAAAGACCTAAAAAAAAGCATGCAGTATTTTTATTGGCAGATTAAAAAGAATCTTAACATTGACAAAGCATAGGTAACATTAAACATACATACTAATTTTTGCAAATACACGCGGCAAAATGATATTATATAAAATAATATGAAAATAAATGTCTGTAATAATATGAAAGAAATGTTTTAATAGGTTATAAGACATTTGTTTGTGATGTTATGTTGTATTTATTGTGTATTGGTCGCCATTTATAATATGCTGGGACGGTCAGTTGAGCAACAAGATCGCAGCATATCTCAATTCTCACAAAGATGCATTCTGTGTCCTCGCGTCCTTCCGAGTTCGTTCTTTCAAGGTCGCCTGGCAAGACCGGTCTCCGTGAGAACGCAAGTCTGTTCTTAGCGTTCTTGGAATTGAGAAACAGCCTAATATTAATACAATTATACAAAAATAAGCTGTTTTGGTTTTTGGCCAAGTGCATTCAGAATTTTCGGTTTAGGCCCAGAATTTGTGTCGGTGCATCCCTAAATGATAAATGATGATTTCAGTGATTCTTAATCCTGGTCCTGGGGACTCCCTTATCTGACACACTGAATCAGCTGTGATAAATAAGGGAGACATGGAGAGATAAAAAATGTGCAGAGCGGTGGGTCCCTAGCACAAGGAAAAAGAACCACTGATATATTTGAATAATGAATATTCAAAAATTACTATACAAATGAGTAAATAAAAACCCCCATGGTATGTGATTTATAAGTTTCATAGTGAGCCTAACATGGTGTTGCTCCTTATAACATTTATAAATAGGCCTCCAAAAAAAAATCTAAATAATAAAAAAAAAACCTTAAGATTGTTTTAAAACTTTCGAATGGCTGGTTGAATTCTTTTATCAATGTAGCCCTTTCCATATCTTTCCTTTAAAACTACATGGAAGCTTAGGCCTTCTGGAAAAATTTTCCATTTCCTCCTAAATGAATATTTCTGCTGTGTTTTACACATCTCGCTCTCACAATAACATTTCCAAGGAAACAATAGGAAAACAGAAAATTATATAAACCACTTGTGCAAATTTTGCAGTTGCCTCCATAATGTTGTCACTTTCCCACAGAACTTACTGTGCTGCTCAGTGAATGCAGTTTGTAAATGCAGTTTGTGTTTACTGTATGACCTCTTACAAGCCAAAGGGGAGGATCTAGGGCTCTTCTAGCAGAGCAGCAACAGAAGTCTTTTGTAAAGCCTGGTTTTTTTTAACAAAGACAGATCTCTTGCACAACCCTAGAGTGCTTTTGAAGAATCTCAGAGCTGACAGTGTATGTAGGTGGACTGGCATCTCAGACCCTCGCAGGAATGACCAGCTGTAGAAATTGGCCGTCTGAGCCAATTTCTGCTTCATAGATGAGCACAGGAAACAGCTTAATCAGGTCAAACATAATTCGCTTACAAAAACATTGAGCTGTGCTATAGAAATCTCTGACAAGATTATATTTAGCAGCATAAAATTGTCTTATCCTGTCTGAGGCACAAACTGAACCCTTGGGAGAACATCTGAATGCTGACAATCTTGAAACCTTCAGTCATTTAAGGTGTAATCCTTCTACAACCCTGTAGATGTGGCAACATGAGTACTTATTCTTAAGTAAGGCTGTTATGTCCTCCCTTTCAGTGTTAATATTTAAAAGTGGTTTGTTGTTGTTGTTTTTTCATAGGAACTGGTTAGGAAAGGCATTCCGCATCACTTCCGAGCAATAGTGTGGCAGCTGTTGTGCAATGCCCAGAATCTACCCATAAAGGAGCAGTACTCTGAGCTGCTGAAGATGACCTCGCCTTGTGAAAAACTCATCCGCAGGGACATTGCCCGTACCTACCCCGAGCATGAGTTCTTTAAGGAGAAGGACAGTTTGGGTCAGGAGGTGCTCTTTAATGTTATGAAGGTAGGTTTTCTCCTTGCTGGCCAACTGGAGAAATGATTTCCATTAGAGATTGGAAGAGAGAGTTTGAATGGACGGGGTGATAGCCAGGATGTTGACCAATTCATCCACACATTGACACGAAATTAATAATTTCAGAAAAACAAGACAAGAAATTTTCTCTGGGGTTGCTCATCAGTAAATGTAATAAGATGATATCACTGCAGTTTCCCTAAAACACCTGGTACGCCAGGTTATAGGTTCATTTTTTTATTAGATTTTTAAATGTCCAGTAGTAGTTTAAATTAAGCAGATTGCACATATAAGAATATTTTGAACATAAAAGTAAAGCTGTAACTCAAAATGATGAATGCTGTTTTTATTTTCTTTCCAACATCATTAGGTCCAGCATTGACAGGAATTGATATGATCCATTATTGTGTGTTGTCTATCATTAACAATATTTTTTCCTTTTTTTTTAACACATTTGATATCAGGAAAAAAAACAAAAAACATTTAAACAAGGACATAGTAGTTATACTTAATACTTAATTCGTAGCCTGTACACCACCTGACATCAGTTTTGTGTTTAATGACATTTAAAGCCAGCTCACCCTAAGAAAACACCTAAAGATCACTTGAGGTTGTTTTTAAAGAGAGGATGAGTAATTCACAGGCTTGTCTGGGGGAAGAACAGAGCTGATTCTGCACTTAACTCAGCAATGATTTTATAAACGATAGTACAGCTCTCACTAAATCTCACCTTTGTGTTTACAGGCCTATTCCCTGGTTGATAGAGAGGTGGGTTATTGTCAAGGAAGCGCTTTCATTGTCGGCCTTCTTCTAATGCAGGTATTAATGGAGTCAAAAAATATTCCACATATAAATCACATTCTATTTTTAACAAGCTGTATTATGAAACATTACAGTATAATATTTAAGATAATGCTGGATGAGCTGCTGTTCTGTGATGGTTATATATATATATATATATTAGGGATGCACCGATCCGATATTCAGATCGGGTATCGGCTCCGATACTGCCATTTTTGCCGGATCGAGTATCGGCCGGATGGGACCGATCCAAATCCGATACTGTGCGTGTACTATTCTGTGTTATTGTTAAGCTCCACAAAAGGCACAAAAACATTAAAAAGCACCATAAAGTTACTGTGCACTATATTCCAAGTGTTCTGAAGCCATTCCATAGTTTAAGTTGAGGTACAGATGAATATTTAAGTCGTTAAATTAAAGTTCACGTAAATGCCTCCCTCCGCTGCGGTTGTCAGTCATTCTCCATTCAGCATTCAGACTGCGTGTCGCGTTCGGTTACAACAGTCAACACAATTAAACTCTCTCCAAGATGAATCAATGTTTCTATTATTATACTTCATCTGTAGATAACGATACCGGTATATCAATATATCTTCACTTTGTGCTTTGAACTTTTCAATGCGAAGCGCTGTCGCTGCGCGCTGTGACTCCATGATGCTTCAAGCGCATCATTCTGCACACGGGATGCGCATAAGCGCTTTGTGCCGCTCTGTATGGGAGCCGTTCATATTATAATACTTTTGCGCAATGAAAGATTGTTAATAGCATTTTTTTTTGTTCTGTCCTATCTATCATATGTTGCAGCCTCATTAAAAAGAAATGTCTTTTAATTTTATAGTATAGCCTATATTTATATATAAATATATTTAGTTTATGTTATATGACTCAAACATTCATGAAAAACAAGCCATGAGTCATGGATGAAGGAATCAGCTGGACTCCTGTTTATTTTGAATGTCTACCGAGCTAGTGAAGCTATTGGTTTATTTACAGTTGTTGCACTAGACTTTGGATATATGAGGTTGCGTTAGACTTTCGCCGTCATTTTGACGGACAGGATCGTAAAAATACCGTCATAATTATTACTATGCATCATTTTAATTTTTATATTTTAATGATACATTTAATAGCTTCTGATTTACCCACATTTTCATATTTATTCACAAACTTATAGGATAAACAAATAGGCCTAGGCTATGCATTTATTTATATTATGAAAAGAAAGTATTATGAAAAGAAAGTTAAAGACTGCGTCACTTTTCAGTTTTCATCTTGAACACTTTTTGAGGATCGTGAGTGAACGCGATCATCTCTTCCTCTTTACTACTTTACAGAAGGAAATAAACATGAATGAAAATCAAAAAAATATGTTGAAAGTTGCAGTAGCTTACCGAGATCTGTATCACGTCAGTTCACAATGTCACGTATATACCTCAGAAAAGCCATTCGTTGACCATAAACTTTTAGTAAGCAGCAAGAAAAATAAAACGAACTATTTAAAACAAAACGAAATGGATTAGAAACTTAATTATGTAAGTATAAGTATTATAATATATAATAAAATGGACAGATGCGTTTATAATCAACGCATCGTTTTCATTTTGTTCTGGAGACTCGCGCTCTGCTGCCACACTGGAGCTCACTCACCACCAACTGGACAGGGGTGGGAATTACAGTTACAAGCAACATGAACCTCAGTAATCTGTCAAAATGACGGACAGGCTGCAGATTTTTTCCGTCACTGCTAAAAAAAATTCCATTAATGACGGAAAATTTTCGGTTAACGCGACCTTTGAGATTATATATATATATATATATATATATATATACGTCACACTACCGCCGGTGACACTCCACGACCGCGGTGGCGCGGTTGTCATGCCGACCGTCACAGCCCTAAGTGAGGTATACAGTTTATTAGGTAATTTAGCACTTTTTTATTATTACTTGAATATCGGATCGGATCGGTATCGGCCGATACTGAATCCTAGGTATCGGAATCGGTATCGGAAGCGAAAAAGGCGGATCGGTGCATCCCTAAAATATATATATATATATATATATAAAAATATCTTTGGTTTTGCACTAATAATGATGATGATGATGAAAACAATAATAATAGTTATTACATAATAATAATGGTTATTATTATTTCTTCAAATGAATGTATATCTGTTGGTAGTGTTTTTCTAGTCTGTAATTATGTGATGTATAATTGCCTTCTCGCAGATGCCAGAAGAAGAGGCTTTTTGTGTGTTTGTGAAACTGATGCAAGATTACAGGCTGAGAGAGCTCTTTAAACCCAGTATGGCTGAACTTGGCCTCTGCATGTACCAGTTTGAATGTATGATTCAGGTCAGTGACTGTTTGCCAAAATCAGACTTTTAAGCTTAGCTTAACGTTCCAATTCCCCACTAAATTAAATAAATGTGTTTTATGAATTGCACATAGTTCTTGCTTTCGCTCTGTGATTTTACAGTCTCTTTTGGCTTCTCCCTGCAGGAGCAGCTCCCAGAGCTCCATGTGCACTTCCAAGCCCAGAGTTTCCATACCTCCATGTATGCTTCAT